>JADLZK010013126.1:0-259033 GCA_015847255.1 Hyparrhenia diplandra
GTTGGGCCTGTTGCGTGCTCCGATCCTTGTGGCCGGCCGTGCGACACGAGCTGAGGTCGCACACGTACGCCCACGCGTGGACTCTGGCGCGGGTCGAACAGCAGTTTCCCCCACGATTGATTACGATTGTTAAACGAAACGTGGTGCCACTGTACTAGTACTCTTGGTAGCGAGTAGTAGCTTCCTTCTGCCGCAGAAGTTATTAGCAAAGGGTCAAAGGACACGTCGACGTCGTGTTCGTGGCGTGCGCTGAGTCGGCCGGCACCAAACCAAACACCTTGCGAGGCTGACTATGATGCAAGAGGAATCGAGGATATCTGATCAGACGGATGGGATGGCATCGCTCGTCTCTGTTTAAAGAGCCGGTCAACTAAAACGTGTCTTGACCTGCGTGGCGTGGCGAGCAGTCAACAGAGGGCGATGTGCGCAGCCTACGGGGCTGCGCGGCCTGGTCGATCGCAGGTGACGCGGGATAAAGCTCTGCCCGCCCTGGCGTCACTGGCACAATAATAACTTTCTTTTAGGTTAAAAAAAATCTTTCTTTTTGCAAACGAGCTCGGACGGACGGGTGGTGGAAGGATTGAAGGAATCCGGACGACGGGCCGGACGGCATGGATGGAGCGAATTTGGGAGGTTGGTAGCTGGAGGTTGGTGGACAGACGGCATCACCTGGTTCATCACCACTCACCTCACCTAATCAGCTAATTCAGCTGGCTGACGCCGCTGGTTTTGCTTAAAAAACGTGATCGCCGTGTAGTAGTGTTTAATTTAGCGGCCGTTCGATCTCCCTGAAGATTCCTCCCGTCAACTGCGAAAGCGATCTGTGATTTCATTCAGAACGTCGTACGTCTGGTTAATTTTAAGGTCTAATCCAAGCTAACGGATGTGCTGCTGCTACACTATTTCCTGATTCTTTGCCACCATCAATAGAGCTGGTTTTGCTTTTCTGAGGTGGCGCCACAACGGCAAGAAGAGCCGCATGCATCCGAAATGCTCCTCTTCTTGAAAAAGGCAGGCTGGTAGGTAGGTAGGTACAGTACATCATGGTGAGTTGATGACTGATGGCGGAGCTCGTGTCGTTTTCTCAACTCACAGAATTGAGAAAAAATAAAAGCGATTAGCCAAACTTTTGTGCTTCTCCTCGTCGTCTTGTTTGTACTCTACCACGAAACATGAAAGGCATTCTAGAAGGATTCCAGGGCGCGACAGTGAGTGCGTTGCCCTCTTTTGCATAGCTCCAAAGTGCAGACAGACGGCATTGGGGGAAAGGTGGTTGCTGTTCTCGATTAAGATTAACACGCATGATATCAGGAGGAGGAGGGTCATGCCTGGATTGGACAGCCTCTCTTACCTACCTGCCTGCATCGGCCTACCTAATGTTTTGTTTTGTCCACCTCTGGCTTAGCGTTGGCCGGCGCAGCAGCATGTTTCAGGGCATGTGCCGAGTGTGTGTGTGTATGATCCTATTGCTGCTGCATTTGCATTGGGCATTGGCTGGATATGCATGATGTAGCAAGAGTTAGGTGCAACCAGATTTCTGGTGGGAGTGTCCTTTGCAGGCACGACGACTCAGTCTGGACTGGACCGACCGCTGGAGCCACATGAATGACCAATCTGAAGACATCTGTATGTCCTGATTCTTCCCTTATCCGGTCGGTAGAAGTACATGTGCTCTGCTGGTTCAGGAGTCAGACGAGATGGTCAAGAACAGCGAGTATTCCAGTTCCAGATTGAATCTTTGATCGTTAAATCATGCGTACTACGGCTGGCAATTTCTTTTCACTGTAAAATTTCAGACTGCTCCAATGCGCGTGGTGGGTGGTTCAGCAGCAATTTGTCTGCTGCGGATTATGCTCCATCCACTTGGGCCGTATCCTCAGAACTGGGATTACTGGGCCAATCCGAATCATGCGGCCCACAATAACAAAATTTGCCGCACAAACTCAGCTGGGCCAATGCATATCACCACCAAACGTACGGCGAAGCGCTTCGGCAGCCAGCCCATAAAGGCCTACCTAGTATCTGTCGGCCCGCGTAGAAAACTTGCCGTTGCCGGCGTGGGGCAGCGCAACTGCCACGGCCCGCAGCAATCGCGCCTCGGTTTCGTCGTCGGCTCGTCGCACGCAACAGGAAGGAAATGAGCCGTGGCGACCGCCGCGCAATGCAGAGCGTGGGCGCAGCCGCTGCCGTTCGCCACTTCCGTCCTACGGATCCTCTTTGTTCTCCCTCGAGTTGCTTCGAGGCAGAGGCACAAACTCTCCACGAAGGTACTGTACGTACACAACACGGACCACGAAGTGTATAGTACTACCCATTTTATTCCACTGCCTTTTGCTTGTCGCCATGCCGCAGGGGAAGAAATCCACACGACACGATCTCCCCACCCCTACGACTACGAGGCCACCACCTTCCCGGCGGTCCCTTCGGGCCTCGCTGCTGCTACAGTAGTAACAGTACTAGTGCTTCGGCAGCTTACAGGTCCCGCTTCCATTTTCTTCAGGTCGAGTCGAGCTCGATCCTTCCTTCTTCACCGTCGCGGTCCCAACCAGCTTAGAGCGGCGTGGCCATGGCCATGTGGATGCGTGGATATGTGACGGATCCGGACATCCGCTGGTGTGGTGTGGACGTGTGGTGCAGACAAGGTTCGCAGGGCGGCGGAATTGTTTACCACTCCGCCTCACTCACTGTCCGGTCTTGCCTCAGTCACTGGTTGGTTAAACCACCTGGCGCGCAAGCTGCTACTGGTGCCGGTGACACGTGGCCTCGACACCGGTGCACATGTGCGCAACTTGCCACCTCATCTGTTTCTTTATTTTTACTGTTCGTTCGGTTCGGATGCCGAGACCGAGATCACACACACACACACACTACAGGCTACAGCTGCGTCGGACTGGACGACGACAAGAGGACGGTCAAATAACCCACCTCAGCGCGTCGGCAGGCGTCGGTAACCGCGGTCCAAAAGCCGATGCATCTCGTTAAACTATTTCTGCCGCCCCGGCGGCGGCCGGCCCCGGCGGGGATCACAGTTCAGTTCACGCCATGTGCCCGGACGAGAGAGGGCCGGAGCCCCCGGAATCTGGATCTCGCGATGCTGGTGCCATTGGTGGTGCCCCGCCCGGCCCCCCGCTACCCTTCGCTAGCGGAGTGAAGACGGTGGTGCGCGCTCGGCCCCTCTGTCCGTGCCCCGGCCTGCGCGGCGCGGCGCGGCGGCACCAGCTTTCTCCGAATAAACAACCGAGACGGCGCGTGTTTTACTCGGCGACGACTCCGTTTCTGGTCTAAAGCAAGGCATACACAGCAGCACAGGCGCGTCGCCGGGCACCCGACGTCCGCGCCGGCGCGGCGCAGTCATGATCCTGCCATACCGAAAAGGGGTTTCGTGTCCGCTACCACACACGGCCGTTTTGTGGCAGCGGCGGTGGTGGTTAGCATGGCTTGTGACGTGTCGTGTACACGAAGATCAGAGCCGGAAACATCAAGCCTCTATGATCAGCGTCACAGTTCCTTTAGACATTTTCCCGTGTCACAAAAGTTAGGCAACGACGAGTGCACCCTTGGTGCGCACTGCACGGCTGACTCACCATCGTTTGGAGCTACGTACGTACGTACGTCCCGAAAGGAGAACAGGCGACTTGCACGCAAACGGCAGGGCAACTTTAGTCTTTTCGCAAAAAAAAAAAAAAAGGAGACGCGTCACTTTTTTTGAAACAAAAGCTTAAAGCTAGAACGTTGCGTAATATCTTATCTCTGGACGGTACACTGTGGTACGCTGTTGCCTGTTCCACGTCACGGGAGCGTTTTTGAATTTGAGATTTCAAAAGAAAAGGAAAATAGTACAGCGGATGTGTCCGGTGCTACAATTTTTTTGTTGCTTGTTTGACGTGCACGGACGGTGTGGCTGCACATGGAAGGAAAAAGCGGCAGTACAGTAGTGGGCAACACAGGAAAAGTGTGCTGGATGCTGGAAAAAAATATATAAAGTATTCCTGCAATGAGAAAAGATGTTTCGTCCATTTATTTATTTATTTTAATTTTAAAATTTTGAAAGAAAAGAGGTTTCGTACTCCGTACCACTGTATCATGAAATTGAAATGCAACGGCTACCGGAGGCGCGTCCGCAATGTGTGTACGGAACGGACGAATATATCGCTAACGAGTAACCTGGGAATGGAAACTTGACAATGACTCGAGTCTTAACATCGTTGTCAACAGCAACCCCGTATCTATGTCTTGGATATTCAGATCATGTGTGGCCCTTGTCTTTGTTGCAAACCCATGCGCACATAAACCCTGGAATCAACGTCTTTTAATCCTTTGTTGTCAAAAAAAAAAAAAAAAAGTCTTTTAATCCTTTACTCTTATTTTTTGCGGCACTATTTGTTATTATTCTCATAAACTGGAGCACTAGTTGCACGGGATTATAGTAGTATTTCTTAACTATGATATACTCCACGACTCGTTGTACAATGCGTCCAGATGCATGGAACATGTTGAGAACCTAGAGCCTATATGAATGTGTGCCGAGCCATAGCGGGACAAATGTCAAGATTGGGATAGTTGTTTTCCTCGCCGCACATTTTGGCAGAATGTGGCGTAGAAAATGAACTATGGCTCTGTCCTCATGCCACCTCACGCCACAAGTGTAGCATCCAACCAAACGGTCGCCGAAACCGTGGCGTAGAATGTGGGGTGCGTTGCAGTGCAACAGGGTGTGGTCGCTTAACCAAACGCGCACCTAGACATCTAAGTGCCAGAACGATACATAGAGACATACTGATTACTGACAAAGGGAGTTACAAGGCAAACACGTTTTCCATTTCTACTACTTGACATAAACTATGATCCATGATTATAAACTTTTACATAACCAGTGATAAATTTCCAGTGTATGGGTGGTCCATTTGACACTGTGACGTGAAGAGCCAAGCAATCAAGGAAAAGCCAGGTCGGACAGTGAGAGGGCACGCTACATGCATTCTTGCTCCCCCATTGCCCCCTATAGTAGCTAATAAAGAAAAAAAAAAAGCGAAAGCGTGAACGCTGCACGCTCACGTTGCGGGCCTACGACCCCCAGCCCTAGATCGATCGACGCATGACAGCAGAACACAAACAAAGGATCCGGCACAGCAGCAAGCTGGACAGCAACAAATCCTGCGAACCGAGAGCGTCCGAAAAACCCCTCCCCGTCCACGGGTCCCACCTCCCCCCGCCGCGTCCGTCCACATCCGCCTCCCACGCATGGCACGCCTGCCCCCAGCACCAAGATTTTCTACACCGCGCCCGAACTCAGCAGACGTCACTGACATGTTTTCCCCGCGGTCTGCGGCCCCGCATGTCGGTCGAACGCGTCGCTATGTAAACGGTGACCGCGGCCGCCGGGTTTAGTGATACGGTTCCTCTCAGGAAGATTCGGCGTTGATGCGAGACGTTGGATCCGCATCCAACGACTGCGCTCCGCTACGGCCCGCCGCCCACGGCGACACGCGGTGCAGATCTCGGCTGCCCGCCCGTACCCCACGTCGCGCCGCTCCGTTTACAACACTCACACACTAGTAGGGCTCGGGCTCCTGGCTCCAGGTCCAACCCACTCTCCCCCACGCCGCCCGTTCCCCACTGAGCGAACCCCGCCGCCGCCGCCGCCCGACGACGACGAGATGAAGGGGGCAATGCCGCCGCGGCCGTTCATGGTGCCGGGCCCGGGGGCCCGATGCCGCCCCCGCAGCAGCAGTTTGGGCTGGTGGAGACGCGGCCCCCGCTGGCGGCGATGCTGCGGCCGCGCTTCAACATCCCGGGCCTCCACCCCTCGGCGGCCGCCGCAGCCGCCGCCACGGGCGCGGGCAAGATCGCGTCCACCTACGACCTCGTCGAGCCGATGCGGTTCCTCTACGTGAACGTCGTCAAGGCGCGGGACCTCCCCGCGGTGTCCGCCACGGGCGCCATCGACCCGTTCGTCGAGGTCAAGCTCGGCAACTTCAAGGGGCACCACGGCCGTCAAGGCGGCCACCCACAACCCGTCCTGGCAGCAGGTCTTCGCCTTCTCCGCCATGAACATCCAGTCCCATCTGCTCGAGGTCGCGCTCAAGGCCAAGGATCTCGGCGGCGACGACCTCGTTGGCCGCGTCGTCTTCGACCTCGCCGAGGTGCCCGTCCGCGTGCCCCCGGACTCGCCGCTCGCGCCGCAGTGGTACCGTCTCGAGGCCAAGCGCGGCGACAAGCTGCCCCATGGGGAGATCATGCTCTCCGTCTGGCTCGGCACCCAGGCCGACGAGGCGTTCCCGGACGCCTGGCACTCCGACGCGCACGCCGCCGCGGGCCCCGCGGCCGTCGCGTCCACGCGCGCCAAGGTATACTTCTCGCCCAAGCTCGTGTACCTCCGCGTCGCGGCCATCGGCGCGCAGGACCTCATCCCGCACGACACCTCGCGCCCGATGAGCGCCTGCGTCAAGCTGCAGCTCGCCGGCCAGGTGCGCCGCACGCGCCCTGGCGCGCCGCCGGGGACGCCCAACCCGATTTGGAACGAGGAGTTCATGTTCGTCGCCTCGGAGCCCTTCGACGAGCCGATCGTCATCACCGTCGAGGACCGCGTCGCGCCCGGCCGCGACGAGATGCTCGGCCGCATTGTGCTGCCCCTCAACGCAGCAATGCCGCGGCACGACCACTTCGGCAAGCCCGTGGAGCCGCGGTGGTACAGCCTCATGCGCCCCTCCGATGATCCTGACAAGAAGGAAGTCAAGTTTGCAAGCAAGATACAGATTCGGATGTCCCTTGATTTTGGGTATCATGTTCTTGACGAGTCCACCTACTACAGCAGCGATCTGCAGCCATCGTCAAAGCCTGCAAGGAAACCAAGGATTGGGATGCTTGAGCTGGGAGTTCTGGGTGCCCGGAACTTGATACCCATGAAGCCCAAGGATGGACGCACCACGGACGCCTATTGTGTGGCCAAATATGGACCAAAGTGGGTGCGCACCAGGACTATTCTTGACACGCTGAATCCACAATGGAATGAGCAGTATACTTGGGATGTGTTTGATCCTTGCACCGTGATCACAGTGGTGGTGTTTGACAATGGCCAAATTGGGAGCAAGAATGGTGGTGGCCCAGATCAGCGGATTGGCAAGGTCAGGATCCGGCTCTCTACACTGGAGACGGACAGAGTGTACACACATTTCTACCCTCTGCTAGTTTTACATCCAAGTGGACTCAAGAAGACTGGCGAGCTTCATTTAGCTGTGCGGTTTACCTGCACAGCTTGGGTGAACATGATGGCGCTCTATGGCCG
Source organism: Hyparrhenia diplandra (assembly GCA_015847255.1). Taxonomy (NCBI): domain Eukaryota; kingdom Viridiplantae; phylum Streptophyta; class Magnoliopsida; order Poales; family Poaceae; genus Hyparrhenia; species Hyparrhenia diplandra. The sequence goes on from JADLZK010013126.1 coordinate 7,286, forward strand.
TCCGCTGCTTCCAAAGATGCACTACACACAGCCGATCGCAGTGATGCAATTGGACTACCTGAGGCACCAGGCAATGCAGATTGTTGCAGCAAGACTCAGCCGTGCTGAGCCCCCTGCTGCGCAGGGAGGTTGTGGAATACATGCTCGATGTGGACTCACATATGTTCAGTCTTCGGCGCAGCAAGGCCAATTTTCATCGGATTACCTCACTGTTCTTTGGTTTTTGGCAATGATGAAGTGGTACGATGGCATAAGGAGCTGGCGGAACCCAATCACAACAGTGCTAGTACACATTCTGTTCCTGATGCTGATCTGCTACCCGGAGCTCATCCTGCCTACCTTCTTCCTCTACATGTTCATGATCGGGCTGTGGAACTACCGGTACAGGCCAAGGCATCCGTCTCACATGGATACTAAGCTATCACATGCTGAGCTGACACACCCTGATGAGCTTGATGAGGAGTTTGATACATTCCCTTCCTCCAGACCACCTGAAATTGTAAGGATGCGCTACGACAGGCTGAGGAGCGTCGGAGGTCGTGGTGCAAACTGTGGTTGGTGACCTGGCGACACAAGGCGAGAGAGCCCATGCTTTGCTGAGTTGGAGGGACCCTCGGGCCACTGCCATCTTCATTTTCTTATCCCTGGTGGTCGCCATTGTGCTGTACGTGACGCCGTTCCAGGTTTTGATGGTGATAGGCATGCTCTACCTGCTGAGACATCCCCGGTTCCGCAGCAGGATGCCCTCCGTGCCTTTCAACTTCTACAGGAGACTGCCTGCCAAGTCTGATATGCTGCTTTGAGATCACAGTATTCAGCATAAGAGAAACTGGTGTAAGCCGTACTTATTTATGTCTGTTCCGCTTGGTTCCTTCTGATTAGCATCAGATCAGATGTGAATATACCTGATGAGTTCATATATTAGAGGTCATTAGTGTCCCTGGAATAAGGTGTTGGTTTAATGGTTTATTTCCTTGGTTATGCCAAAGAAAGGGAACAACTGGATCCCTTTTGAGTTTTGGGATAGGTGAGAGGAGGTTTTTGGGTGCAGAAATGTAATGTTAACTTCAGGTTATTAGCATATTATAGAACTAAAGGCAGGAACAATGTTATCCCCCTTTTATTATGTTTGTACTATTCGTGTCGATTTTGTTTGTGTTTCAGTTTTCCTTTCCCCGCAGCTGGGTCACGCTGTTTGTATTTAGGTGTGACCATGTTGTGTTCGAATCACTCGCTTTGTATTGGTTCACTGGACGTGCCCTGCTTGCTTCAGTTGTACTCTTGTTAATCGGTGGTTTTCCTGTGTTGTTTTTTGGTGACAAGTTTTGCCCGTTGCCTGGGTCTGTCATCGTCGTGGCCTGCTAGGTTGTTGCTTTGGTTAATCTGTTGACTATGGGTGCCGTGTTCGAGCACCATACTCTGTACTATGTAGTTTTGGGTGGCCTAGTTAGCAACCGCAGTTCCAATGAAACACGCAGCCCATTTTCTTGTGGGCAAGAGGCAACAAACTTAGTCCCTCTACGAGAGTGAGAAAGGGGTGTTAGTCGTCATTTCTGTAGGATAATTAGTCGTCATTTCTGCAGGATAATGGCAATGGGTGGGTGAAGTAGGTATTGAAATTTGAAAGATAGGAGACCATTTCCCGTATCAAAGTTTATTATATTTATCTCCCTTACGCACGGAAAGAGATTGGTTCTTTTTCTGGCGGGTGCTGATTGGTATGGCGCGGAGATAAGGTCCAGGAAGCGACGAAATTTGAAAGATAGGAGCGACCATTTCCCGTATCAAAGTTTATATTTAGCTCAAAATGTACAAGCAAGCGAGTTCCTATGTGGTCACAGAAATGAAAACTTCGGAATCTAGATTTCATCTTTTTGCTCACCAACCGGATGGCGGGCTATGCTCTATGCATATTTTCTTCGGGCCTGTCTATATAACTTTAAGTATATTTTGACACACTGTTTTCTAAATAAGAAGAGAGATCCCATAATCAACGTCATCATCATCTCTATTCGACAAAAACAAACAACTGTATTCATTCACACTCCCTACAAATTATCATGTTACTTAGGGCTTGTTTAGTTCCATTTGAAAAGCAGAATGCAGAATACAAAATAATTAAAAATTTGAAAACACAGAATGCCAAATATTATGGGGTCTATTTAGTTCAATGCCAAATATTTTGGCCAAAACCAAAGATGGGTGGGTGAGGGCTGTTTATTTTGCCTCTTTTTTGGCTTAAGGGTTCCAAATCCAAAATGCCAAAAGTCTAATTATTTGGTATAATTTCACCATGTTGTTTAGTTCATTTTACAAAATAATGACATAAAACACCAAATTTTTTGGGATAATTGGGGAACTAAACAGACCCTTAGATAGAATAAAACAAAATTATCTACATCTCTACATCCAGATAAATTATCCAACTCAGTCATTGTGCAATTGAGAATCAGTGAATTAATTCCTTAATTTATTTGTCCATCACCACTATGTACCATCATTATACCTTCTTTATTTACGTTGGCTAAGTGATTGAATTCTTTTGAATGAAAGGATATTCAAAGTTACTCGCCGTCCCCAAGGAATCTATGTAGGCCGGACGATACTGGGTTTCTTCTATTTCTGATGGGCTGAGAGGCAGCCATTCATCATGGCCCAAAACAGTTGTGTTTCTTCATTCACTTTTATTTCTTTTTTAATTTTATATTTATTTTTTATTACTATTAGTTTTATTTATTTATATTTTATATTTTGTTATTTTTGTTCTATTTTCTTCTCTCCTTTTCATTTCCATGTATCCTTTGATTATATTCACATAGTACCCAAGCAAACGTTCTGTGTTATAGTTTATGCTAATCATAGCATTCGAGTGTTCGGCCCATAGCACAGTGTCACCAACTTGTTCATTCACGCCACACCCATTTACGAGTCATTAGTTCTTTAATTTCTTTACTTGGTGACGGAGGTGAGAGGTGGATGCTTGGATTAGGTTTCTACCAATGTAGTGTTTTTTCTTTTCTTTTTCTATTCTATTAATTCTTCATTTTATTTTAAATTTTTAATTATTATTTCGTTTATTGCCTTCTATATTTGTGTGGCTTACATCACATACCAATTGGTTCGGCTTTACTTATCTGGATAATTTATTTGTGCATTTGTACATGTAATGAGTAGCACACACTTGAAAATATTTACAGTTAGTCTTTCAATAAAAACGTTAAATGTATTTAAGTATTTTCAAGTATGTGCTACTCATTACATTTAAGTATATTTAAGCAAAATATAATGTTATTATCTTCGTGAGACAAATTTTCATTCACAAAGTATTATTTAAATTTAAATTATTTAAGCGAGGTCTTGTTTCGTGGGATTGATGACAAGAAACATATTTTTTTTAAAATAATGGAATTAACATTCCGGCCTCTGCGTAACTTGCACACAACCTAAAAGCCTCCTGCGTGACCACACACACAACCAAACCTATTACAAAAACTAAGAATAAAAAAAAACTTTAGTACATTTAGATATATGTACTAAAGATCTACTACATCCAAAAAGAATTGAGTTTACTACACAAGATAGTGCTAAAGATATCGATGTCACCGGGTCTTCAAATCAATCACCACTCCTTGAACGATATGCACTAAAATGAACTTGAAAGAAACTCATTGGATGTAGAGCGGCCTCCATTGCGGGGGCAAATGCCCTCACCGCGTTGCCCCTCCACCTTGATGTATCGGTGTCGATTCGGGATAGCCACAATCGATCTTTTGCCGCCCCGCACACCCGGTGGTGACCACCAAGGTAATAAAGGGCGCTGCCTCCTCCGTAGATTTGGAGGAGGAGAGCGTCGGCATGGACCGAGGGAGTCGGCGCAAGCGTACAACGGGGTCCACGCCAACCATCTCCATGGGTGTCGTCCTCTGTAGAATGGAGGACGCGCACCGCCACTCCAGCCATGGGAAGGCCGGATCCGGAGAGGGCGGGGTGGGCGTTGGCGTTGGCGGCGCACGTCTTGAGCTCGAGGCGGAGGCGGGTGAGGCAGCGACGTGGAATTGCTCACCAGGTACTCAATTCGTTACCCCTCGGTGAGGCAACGTGCTGGTGCTGCTGCGCCGTGGGGTCAGGCGGACGGAGACAACACGCGGGCATGAGCTCGACGTGGACGAGATCAATGACAAGAAACATATATAATGGTGCGATATGAATTTTGATTTGAATGCTTATATTTGCAAAACTTTTGATTTTTTAAATTACATCCAAAACCAAGATATCATACGTATCATCTACTATGCCCAAACTTCGTTACCAAAAGCTAGCAAATATTTCGAAAATTCGAAGCCCCTACTATCACAAGCGTAGACTGACTCTTCGTCCGACCGCCTAGCGCGGTGAGTAGCCGATGAAGCTTGAAGCTACTCGTGGCTGCACGCGAAAACCCCACGCACGACGTCCGGCGGCCGCGTGTCAGTGATTCACCTGCCCTACCGTGTCAGCCGGGAAAAATATCTCAAGGCGGGCGGGTGCGACGCAGAGCAAGTGGTGGCCTGGTGCGCTATCTCCCCCGCGCGTCCAGCTCCGGGAGTTCTCGATGGCGCCCGCGCCCGCGGCTGTCGCAGCGGCGAGCCCGGCAACGCTCCTTCGCTCATCGACCCCAAGGAGCAGACGTCCCCAGGGCCGTGCCTGCTCGTTTCGGTGCGCACGCACCTCTACACTGTCCTCTGTAAGTCAGCTGCAGCCTGCAGCACAGACTCTCCAATCTTATCCACTCTTATCTTTCCAGCTCGTGCTCTGCTTCTGTTATCCGATAGCACGACGGACATCATACCTCGCACAGGGAGGTTCATGCTCCTCCGGCGACAACCGGAAAATTTCGATTTGGCAAATCGTTCGTTGTACCAGCAACTAGCTAGTGTCACTAGTGCAGTGCGCTCTGACGTGACGATTTCAGTTCCCATACAGCTGCTCAAGTCGTGCTACGCCGGCCATCCCCGGATTATTCGGCAGCCGTACGGACGGCCGCACTGCAGCCAGCAACAGGCGGAACTGGCGGGCAGCACCGTCGACGACGACGGGGCGTGCGAGCTGGTGAGCGGCTCGGACCTCGTGATCGGCGAGGGCGACGACAGCGTCCGCGCGTACCTTTTCAACGCCGTCAAGAACAACAACGGCACCGGCGTCCTCCTGCTCTCCGACATCTTCGGCTTCGAGGACTCCGCCACGCGGGACTTCGCCTACCGCGTCGCCTGCAATGGCTACAAGTACGCACTCAACCTTGTCCACGCACGTCAATCTCTCGTCTAATATCTCGTCTCGATCTGCAACTTGATGTTCTTGTGTGTGCAGTGTCCTAGTTCCCGACTTGTTCCGTGGGAACCCGTGGAAGAAGAACGTCCCATTCGTCGCGAACGACGACAGCATCCAGCAATGGCTGGCGGAGCAGGCGCCGGAGCGTGTGTCCGGCGACATCGACGCGTGCACGCGGTGGCTGGTGGACGAGTTCAAGGCCGCGGGGGTGTCCAAGAAGCTGGGCGTGGTCGGCTTCTGCTACGGCGGCGGGCGGCTCGTGGAGACGCTGGCGCGTGACGCGGAGGACAAGTGCTTCAGCGCGGGGGTCTGCTTCTACGGGTGCCCGATGGACGCGTCCCTGGGCGACCGCATCGCGGCGCCCGTCCTCTTCGTGTGCGGCGACGGCGACCCGTACTGCCCCGTGGAGACGGTGCGGGAGCTGGAGAGGCGCGCGAGGGGCGCCCGGGCGGCGGTGTACGCCGGCAGGGGCCACGGGTTCGCGCACCGGCCGCAGTCGGTGGAGGAGGACGCCGACGCAGAGAACGCGTTCAACGCCATGCGGGGGTGGCTGCAGGATCACCTGCTTGCCTGATCAGACGGTGTAGACAGGCGCGGTACACGGCTCGGCCGGGTGTTTTTTGTACGTAGTAGTAGTACGTACTTATATATAGGTTTGCCGTTTGCCGATAATCAGTAAGAGGTTTGAGTGAATTCAGTGTAACTCTTGAATGCGAAAGTGTTATTTGTGATACTTCCCAAACAATGCAGAGACTAGGACCTTTGTTCCATTTATCTAAAGAAATTTGTGATTCTGACGCTGCTAAAGTGAAGTGCTTATTGAATGTTCCCGCGCGTCGATGCGAAATTGGAGGCTTTCGTCTTCCTTGGTTCCTCACGCATGTGTACCGTCTTCCTCTACTCTAATTCATGTTAGGGAAGGGAAGGGATATGATGGTCCAGAGCAGCTCGACAGTCGGTGGTGCGGCTGGTGCTGAGGTTTCCGCCCATTGGGGATAGAGGTTGAGGACACTTTTGAGTGGTGCCTCACGCCTGACCGTTCCTACTCGGCGGCATCGGCGTATGGTGCAATGTTTCTGGGCTCATCACCGCTACTTGGGGCTAAGCAGTTGTGGAAGGTCGCGGCGCCACCACGTGTTCGCTTCTTTTTCTGGGTGGCCATGCATGGCCGATGCTGGACGGCGGAGCGTCGTCATCGCCATGGGTTGCAAGACTCGATCGGTGTATCTTCCGTGATCAAGCCCGAGAGACGATCCACCACATATCTGTTGGGATGCACCTACTCTAGGGAGGTTTGGCACCTCATGCTCTCGGGTTGCATATGCGGGGCATCATCTTGGTGGCTCGGGGAAGACTTCATGGTTTGGTGGCTTAGGGTGAGAAAAGGCATACCAAAGAATCTGCGGCGCGGATTTGATTCTATCTTCTTCTTGGTGGGGTGGATGCTATGGAAGGAGCGTAACTCGCGGACTTTTGATGCCAAGGTGCTCACACCTATACAGCTTGTGGCGCGAATAAGAGAGAAAGCGGCGGCGTGGAGCGCCGCAGGAAATAGGCGTCTCTCGGAGTTGCTAGTTTGGGCTAGGGTGTAGTATTTCTTCGTTGGGTGGAGCAAAGTTGTTTAAAATGTAATTGACTATCCTGGATCCAAAGAGAAAGTAGGGTGCCCCTCGGTAACCGGTGGTTCTTGTTGTAATCCTTTGTTTGAACTTTCTCCTACTTAATGAAAAACACGCAACGGCGTGGTCTCAAAAAAAAAAATGACCGTTAGCACACTACGAATCCGATAGATTTTCTTCCACGAATTACAATGAAGAACAACAAGTAATCGCCAGCGAGAGAAAAGTAGCTAGGAGGAAGAAGGAAGGGGAACGAGTTGGTTTATAGAGTTCAAATCGAATGAATCTCTCCCTCCTATCTCTCGTACACAAATAGCACTCGCCTAGTCCATCGCGTGCCCGCAACTCTTGGATTGGGCCGAGCATTCCTTCGAGGCCCGGATGGGCTTGGGTGCGAGGCCCGATCGCCGTTTCCTCTTGAATCCCGGTCTTCCTCCATTGTAGTAGTCGGGGCCCGATCGTCGTTTCCTCTTGAATCCGGTTCCATACACGGTTGACCCGCCTCAATGCGTCCATCACTCGGGGTGGTAAGCCGTGCTCATCCTCAATTCGGTCGCGCCAGGCGTAAAAGAATGACTTCGAAGTGGCGGTGAAGACCCGATCACGATCGAAACGATGGCCAAAGGCATGCCATGTAGTTTGAAGATATTGTCCATGAACACTTTCGAGCCACGCAGTCTTGGCGTAAAATGAATGTCGAAGAGGTATGAAGTGGGCAAACTTAGTAAACTTATCGACAGCCACCATAATTGTGTCACGGGACCTTAAAACCAGCAGGCCTTCCACAAAATCCATAGTAATGATTAGCCGGGAAGATGTAGGAACCTCGAGGGGCAGTAGTAGTCGGGGGGTAACCTTGGCGGTCCGGCTTGGCCTGGGCACAAATGTGGCGATTCAAGTACAAATAGTAAGACGGACTTGCGCATGCCCGGCCAAAAGAACAATGGCTTGAGTTTCTGGAAAGTAGCCGGAGCCCCCGAGTGACCCCCAACTTGAGAGTTATGAAGTGCAGACAACACGAAGCTGTAGCTTCTCATTGGAACCCAACCAAATTCTGTTCTTATAACAAATGATGCCATCCTTGAGGTGGTAATTGGGGACTGCCGATGGATCCATCAATAGTTTCGCAGCATTGCACGGGCAGCTTCATCGCAGGATACGGTCCCCGCAGTCCTAGAGCCGGACGTGAGATGGCGAAGAGACCGTGAGAAGTCGAGGATGGTCCCGACGAGACAGTCTCGCCACTTGGTTCTCAGCACCACGATGATAAACAATTTTGTACCTCAGGCCCAATAGTTTTGTAAAAGCTTTCTGCTGATATGGAGTGTGAAGCCATTTTGCTCATTTAGATGAATGAGTCTCCGTGATCGGTGTGGATCGCAAACTCAGATTGTAGGAGATAATGGCGCCCTTTGCTCCAATTTATGCACTTAAGAAGTGTTTTTTTTTATTACCACGTTGCACCCGCCATATCAATATGTTTCTTTTAGATTATGTTATATGTTTCATTCTCTATTAGACTAAGCTATTAAGATTTGTTTTCTTTAGGCCACCTTTTGTTTACATACGTGCCTGCTCGAGCGTGACGTCTAATCTAAATCTAACCAAGACGGGCTCGATGAAAGCCGACAGACATTACATTAGGCATTAGCGTCGACGTCGCGGTGTGACGGCGATTAGCTGAGTTAAATAATCGAGTTCATGTGCGTGCAGCTTTGTCGCGGCCAAACATCATCACCTTCGGCCCGAACGAAATTCATTTCATTTCCGAAATACGGGTGAACGGCCCGGTCGCGAAAAAAAGAAATTCATTTCATTTCCCGTGGCCATCGCCGTCACACCAGCTGAGAACACCTAACCAGAACAAGAAAAAAAACACAAGGCCATCGAGGCTGTCCTCCGGCGCAGTAGTTTCCGTTTCTAGTTGCGGCGGAACAGAACAACGAAGCGGCGCATTCATTCATTTTCGTCGAAAAAAGAAGGCACACAGGACAACACACAGGACAACAGGGGAGGCCAGGGTGCAGCAGGCGTCCGGGGCCGCCGGGCCGCGAGCTCAACTGGTTCAGTACCAGACTGGCAGGCAATGTGGTGGCATCGCGCTATCCCCGCGGGCCAGCGGTGCCTGCCGGCCGGCAGGCGGCCAGTGGAGAGCGAGCGGGAAAGACGCATGGAAACGTGGAATCCGGCGCTGGAGGTATGAATGGGCGTGGGCTCGGCGTGCCGCGTTGATGGCCGGCACAAACACTTGGCAGGACAGCAGGAGGTTTGCATGAGCTGGATAGCCACACATGTTTTGGGACCCATTCCGTTCATCAAGCTGGCTCGATCGGTTAGTACTAGTAGTGGATGCCACATTCTTTTTTTATTCTCTGTGAATGTAATGTACTATGTACTAGGAGTAAGCGCATGCTTGAGAGATGTTATATGAGCTGTTATTATTTTGTTAGTAGCACTACATTAGTACCCCTGTTTGTTAGGGGGTGTTTGGTTCAGAGCCTTTTTTTTTCCTTGACACTAAAAATCTCTAAAAGTTCTTAGAAATTAAACAGGGTCGTACTTTCTTTTTAAAAAAAGTTCTAGTAATAAAAAAATCCTAGGACTAACTAACCAAACAATGTCTTAGTCTGTTGTTGGTTCTTATCTAAATGCAACTATGTTGCTTGTATTAGTACTCCTTATATAGTTACATTACCCTGCCCCAGCTCAAAAAAAAAATGTAAATTTGATTCATTCATAGAAAAGTACACTTCTATCTACAACACCAGATGTTAATATATCTTTTTTTCTAAAAAAAGTCCAATGTTTGGCTTGGAACAAATTAAAGTGATGTGATTTATAAAAAGGAGGGATCGGAGGAGTAGTTAGTACTATGTTGAAATACATTGAGAAAAGAAAACTTTAGCATGTAGGGAATTTGCTGGAGCTGCTACTACAATCTTCGAACAGCTGGCTGCATATAATTGGTTACAAATTTGTCCTTTCGGTCAATAACAAAACTGGTAGGAATATGGCTTTATTCCAAGCTTCCAACTCCTCAGCATTAGCCAGCTTAACCCCATGATTTGTTGTCGCCTGTCAGGATCAGAGTCGATTCACAGATTCCTGGTTCCAGCCTTGTTTTATGCCTGGCCTGGTTCAATCATTGCTCACTCTCGCTTTATTAGGAATTAGGAGCTGGGAGTTGCTCTACCATTTCGTTCAGAGCTGGCTTTCACTTATGAATAATGATAATGTTCCTGACCTTGATCAATCACCTGATTATTATTGGAACTGATCATTCGTTTTGAGAGAGAGCACATCATTCATTGGGGTAATTTTAACTATTTGCCATTATAAAGAATGCCAGACACTTCCCTTTCCCTATATGTATAAACTGAAAACTTTGACAATCTCTGATATAGCAGTATAGTATTCTCTTGTATTTAATTATTTATGACATGTGGGTCTGCTCTAAGGTTTATGACCTTGTCCAGTGGCACGCGAAGGATTATCATCCATCCATCCCTGCTTCGTTGAGCGGAGACTTCCAAGTGTTGATTGACACCTGTGTATGTGCTTCTTTGCCGGTGATGATTTAGAAAAACTAAGGCTAAGAGCTGATGGAATCTTGCTTTTTTTATTGAAACCTTAATTAGTAGGACAAGACAAGAAGACACACGCCTGCGGATCCAACGTCTAGTCGTCACTGCTAGTACATAAGTAAACTTTAAACAATGAACAGCTTATAGATCATTGGATTCTCAGTGACAGCAGCATTGTTTTCGTGTTTCTTAGAAGAAACGGGATCGATGCATGCATAGGCCAGCCAGATCCACAATACTGCCGTTGCTGCAAGCTGCTACATCGACAAAGCATCTCAAATCCGTTGCTGCCGTTGCTTGTCCTTGTCTAGTCTCAGTCCACGGTTTACGCGCTTTCATTGGATACCCATCGATGACACATGTACTGTGCTCCAGTAGATAAACTGAAACCTAAGAATCTTGCGTGGTGACCATGCACCAATCGGCTGCAATTTCTGTAAAAGAAAACTTATATTACTCCCTCCGTTCCACAATACTTGCAATTTTTGACTCATATAAAGCGTGTTTTGACCTCTCGTCTTATTCAATTTTTTTAATAAATATTAACCCTTTTGTTATGACTTATTACATCACTAAAAATATAATGACGACGTTTTGTTTTTTTATAATTTACATAAAAAATTTAAAAAAAAAAAAAAAAAAACGTTGATGGTTTCGCGGGTTACTCATAAGCGATTCTAGACATGCTGCGATGAATTAAAATCTACCAGTATTTTTCCTGTCTTCTCCCTCTCAGGCTCGCTGATCGATCTAGCCTGCACCACATGCTTGCAACGACTGTGTCAGACGTACTCTTCGACCGTTGGAGAGCATGGGGTATTTTTATATAACAAAAAATGTTATAGTCTACCCAACCGATAGGAAGTCACTATTTTTATATAACAAAAATGCACACTATTTTGCAGGCTCAAACTATGCACACACACACACAAAAAACTTAACAGAAAACAACGAGCAAATTAACTTGTCTGGTAATCCAGAGCAAACTTCGTTGCAAGTGCAAGGAGGACGCACACAATCAATCGGTCCAAAGAGAATGAAAATGAAACCGCATTTTGCATCGAGATACTACAGAGGAAACTACGAAAAGAGCGCATTTTCCATCGTGTACCGAGGAAATAAGTGCGTTTCGTTTTCGTCGCCTTGAAAACCTTTTGCCCTCCACTCAAGGCAAGCAAAGCCTCCCTGTCCATCCTGAAACTGATGCTTGTTTAGTCGTTTAAGCCTTTATTATTAAGGATATCCGTTCAGGACACGTATGAATGAACTGATCGATTTGTCCAAGGAATTCAGAGACGCTGATGACTGTGCGCAAGAATGCCTGCATTCTAGAACGACGCAGAGAATTTTTGGTCCCGGCCAGTCACTCGGTTGCGTGGATAGGGATGAGTGGTGGTTGATGACACTGTGGATAGTGAGATGTGTGACTGTTTGAGAAAGAAAAGAGATGGCAGTTTCACAGTGCTTGGCCGCTATCAGCTCTTTGGATGTGACCATGTAAAGCAGTTTTTTATAGTACTCCAACAAGTACAGGTGTTGATTGAGCACGCAACAGTGACAGACGGCGGTATTTTAGAAGCAAGGATGGAATTTTGGAATTTTTATAGGGTGCAGGGAAGTTTTTTTCGCGTTTCAAATGATCCTAGATCTTACAAAACTGTGACTCGTACCACCATTACAAGTGCAACTTTATTTTTCTAAGCAATTTCAGTGCAACTTTATTTTTTCCTTTCTCCCCTCAAGATCGTTCAGTCTACTAGGTGACAAATTTTTTTTTTTTTTTTTTTACCAAAAACAGATATAACGAAGGTGAATTCTTTTTTACAATACAAACAAAGTAGACAGAAAGGGTTATGGCCTGTTTAGATTTACCTGTGCTAATAGTTAGTAGCCAAATTTAGTACTAGTAGATCTAAAAAATAAGATCAATGACTATTAGCTAAGAGGCTGCTAAGGATCTATTTGAATCCATTTAGAGAAACTCTAACCATCCCTCCTAAAAATATACTTCTAACTTATAAAATTTGAGAGTCCAAATTAATTTACAATCAACTCTAGTGAAATAAATGGAGTCCCATTTTTTAATTAGAGGGTGAATAGGAGGCTTGAGAGTGAATTTGAGGAGGGCATGAAAATAAAAGTTTATTTAGGAGCCTCACTAGTGTTTTTATAACTAAAGTAGAGCTTCCACTGGAGTTGCTTTTAGCACTAAGCTAATAACCACTAATTTTTAGCTAGCTAATTTTCAGCATGGGCCCAGTTGGATCCTCGTGCTAATGGGTGGTTGGATAATGAGTTGAAGGTGTATATGAACTATTAGCACGAATGAGGCAATATTTAGAATACTCTAACACTAATAAATACAAGATTTATTAGTAGGTTTGTTTGAATTCACTGGCATTAATTTTGGTTGCTAATCTTTAGTGCTGATGATCCATTAGCTGCTAGTTTGCTAATAGTTAGCTAGTTAATAGCTACATTGATCTTAGCTAGCTAACTATTAGCTACTGTTAGCTGGTTTTTCTCAACTAGTGTGATAATTATTAGTGTTTGGATCTAAAGGAGCTAATTAGTGGCAGCTAACTTTATGTTACTCTATGGATCCAAATAGGAATTAGTTATTATTTTAGTTCTAGTATCAGCTTCACAGTTGCTAATAGGTGCCAACTACCTATCAGTAACTTATTAGTAGTCGGATCCAAGCGTTTCCTTGCTAATAATTAGTAGCTAGGTAATAGTTAGTCACTATTAGCTATTAGCTAGCTAACTATTAGTGCTAAGATCCAAATAGGCTCGAATCAATTAATTAATAGTCTATAATTATGCCTACACATGCTAGCAATATATTAGCTCAATATTATCTCATGCCAATTCCTCATGAACTTGTTACACTTGACAATAATATAATGTCATTTGATGCATGACCCCTCTATACTAGCTCAAACTCTACCACTCACTATATAGAGGTGAATTAGTGAATATATATGTTTCTACTATGTTTCTTTACTAAAACCCTAGCATTCCCCAAAGTTATATTTTTTTCTTGTTTTTTTTATATAGACAACTTATCTTGACTTTTTTTATGTGATCTTTGGGGCCTAACTTTTCAACAAAGGTTTTACAGGTGGTATCCGATCGGACATATCCGTCCGTTTCCTCACTCCTTTTTCTCCTTTCGTTCTTTCGTCTCTCCTTTCTTTTACCCATTTTCCTTCTGTGCACTATGAACAAAATTTTAAGATTGGGAAGTTTATTCAAAATTAAATAAATTGTGTATACTTTTTAACGAAAGACATGGATAATTCATAAACGGGTGGAACCAATAAGAATTTCCATGAATGATCGAAGCATTATCGAAAAAAATGAATGATTAAAGTCTAGAAAAAAAATGAATGAGGTGGAACCAATAAGAACTTCTAATCTCAGTCTAATCTCATATGCTTAAGATAATTTGTTGTTAGGGGCTCAGTCTAATCTAAGATTCTTAAAAATAGCATAAGAATCTAAGATAAGGTAAGAGGTCCATCTCATCTTTGAAATGATTGCATCCCCCTGCTGTCAATCAACTTATTAAGCGAAATGGAGAACCGGGGGTTAGCGTCATGCTAATCCATGCACACACATCCTGTCGTGTGGGGCCCAGTCACAGTGACACTACTAGAATAGAGACGCCTCGTGCTCCCTCCATGCCTGCCCTGGCCCGGCTCAAGCTGTTCTGCGCACCTGACAGCCTGCTCCTCCGCCACTCCACGGTCACCTCCCTCCCCCTTCCGGCCACCCCTGCCTGCCTGCCTCTACAAATCTCTCCCGCCGCTCCACTCTCTCTCTCTTCACGTCTCTCTCTCTCTCTCTCTCCGCCCTGTCGCTTTCCCTCCCACACGCGCCGTTCGATTCGATCGCTTTGAACGATCAGTCAGGCAGGCATGGCCGACGAGACCAAGCAAGAAGCCGCCGCACCCGCGGCCGAGGTGGCCGTGACGGAGGCCGACAACAAGGCAGAGGAGCCCGCCGCCGCCGCCCCGGTGGCGGTGCCGGACGAGAAGGCAGCTGAGGAGCCCGCCGCTGCCCCAGCGGCGGAGGAGAAGGCTGCGGCGGAGGCGGACTCGGAGGAGGAGAAGAAGGCCGAGGAGGAGGCCGCCGCGGGGATGAGGCGGCGGTGATCGACGGCACCGGGTCATTCAAGGAGGAGAGTAACAAGGTGTCCGAGCTCCCGGACCCTGAGCAAACGGCGCTCGCGGAGCTCAAGAAGCTCGTCGCCGCCGCGCTCGCCAACGGGGAGTTCGACTTGCCGCCGCCGCCGCCGCCACCCAAGGAGGAGCCGGCCAAGAAGGAGGAGGAGGCGAAGGAGGAAGCGCCGGCGGCGGCCAAGGAGGATGAGCCCAAGGCGGAGGAGGCGGCCGCCGCCGAAGAGCCCGTCAAGGAGGAGGTCAAGCCTGAGGAGCCCAAAGCCGAGGCGCCGGCGGAAGCAGCGGCCGAGGAGGCTAAGGATGATGCACCGGCGACGGACGAGCCCAAGACTGAGGCTCCGGCGCCGGAGGAGCCCAAGGCCGAGGAGCCTGCCAAGGAGGAGCCCGAGGCAGAGGCGGCGGCGGAAGCTGTCGCCGAGGAGCCCAAGGCCGAGGCGGCGGCCGAGGAGACCCAAACCAGCTGAGCCGGAGCCGGAGCCGGAGGAGAAGACGGCCGTGGTCGCCGAGGAGGAAGGCACCAAAACGGTGGAAGCCATCGAGGAGACCGCCGCCGCCGAGCCTGAGGCGGAGGCGCCGCGCCGGCGGCCGAGCCCAAGGAGGAGCTGATCTGGGGCGTGCCGCTGGTGGGCGACGACGAGCGCACGGACACGGTGCTGCTCAAGTTCCTCCGCGCGCGCGAGTTCAAGGTGAAGGAGGCCCTGGCGATGCTCAAGTCGGCGGTGCTGTGGCGCAAGCGCTTCGGCATCGACGAGCTCCTGGGCGCCGACCTCGGCCTGCCGGAGCTGGAGAACGTGGTGTTCTACCGCGGCGCCGACCGCGACGGCCACCCCGTCTGCTACAACGTCTACGGCGAGTTCCAGGACAAGGAGCTCTACGAGAAGGCCTTCGGCGACAAGGAGAAGCAGGAGCGCTTCCTCAAGTGGCGCATCCAGCTCCTGGAGCGCGGCATCCGGGAGCAGCTCGACTTCTCGCCCAGTGGCATCTGCTCCATGGTGCAGGTCACCGACCTCAAGAACTCGCCGCCCATGCTCGGCAAGCACCGCGCCGTCACACGCCAGGCGCTCGCCCTGCTCCAGGACAACTACCCCGAGTTCGTCGCCAAGAAGGTACTGTAAAAAAATTTCTGTTTCTCTTCATTTATCCTAGAATCCTAGTCCAAAAATTTACACTTTCAGGCTTTCAGCTAATGTGTCCAAAATTCCCGCGTATTCAGTTTTGTGTTTGGTCAAAAATAGGATCTGTAAATTCTCTACGCCCCTGTCATGCTTGTTTCAGTAGTGGTGCAAGCAAAGTCTAGGACTTTTTGGCCATTCCTGCTTCCCTTTTTTTAAGCAGCTGCTTCCTGCTATAATTGCCAGTCTTATGTAGCTTCTACTCATGCTTCTTGGGGGAAATTGATTTGGTCGGATCATTGATCTGAAATTGCCAGGTGTTTATCAATGTGCCATGGTGGTACCTGGCGGCGAACAAAGTGATGAGCCCATTCCTGACCCAGCGCACCAAGAGCAAGATCGTCTTCTGCAGCCCTGGCAAGTCCGCGGAGACCCTCTTCAGGTTTGCACTCGGTCTTGCACACAACAAACGGATTTCAATCAGTATGCCATTGCTATCATACATACATTCAGATTTCATGACATCCTCACATTATTGCGCCGAATTCGATACAGATACATCGCGCCAGAGCAAGTCCCCGTCCAATTCGGTGGCCTGTACAAGGAGGATGACACCGAGTTCTCCACCTCTGATGCTGTCACCGAGCTCACCGTGAAACCATCCTCCAAAGAAACCATTGAGATCCCAGCCACCGAGGTTAGATTGCCTCCCTGTTCCTGCATCCTGAATCTCACTCATCTCATGCGAATTCCACATTGGGACTACGAAAACTGTCTAATCGCCATCGATCGTCTTTGCAGAACTCGACCGTGGTGTGGGAGCTCCGCGTGCTGGGATGGGAGGTGAGCTACGGCGCCGAGTTCACCCCCGACGCAGAGGGCGGCTACACCGTGATCGTGCAGAAGACGAGGAAGGTCCCCGCCCACGAGGAGCCGATCATGAAGGGGAGCTTCAAGGTGACGGAGCCCGGCAAGGTGGTGCTCGCCGTGAACAACCCGGCATCCAAGAAGAAGAAGCTGCTGTACCGGTTCAAGGTGAAGAGCACCGCCTGATTGAGGTGCTTCCAGGCACAGCCAGCTGCTGCTTGATCACCCCGACACATAATTTGATCGATCGCCAGCCATGTCCACAGGTCCATACCCGCCCACCATTTGAACATGTTGCATGATAGGAGAGGAGGACAATAAAGAGTTTCTTTCTAGGCCATGTTTTCTGTGTATCGGTTCTTTGATTATTTGTTGGCTTGCTCTTCCTTTTTGTATGTGTTTATTACTTGAAAAATTAAACCAAAGTGAGCTTGTTCTATACTATGAGATAGCGATGGCTTCTTGTTCTTGAGGTCACTGGGGGAGGAAGGTGTACTCTCTAGTAGTATGTCTGTACGTACATGTGTCTGTCTGTACATTTGATCATCCATGGATTCTCTTACATGTTGATTTTAGAAAGCAATGCCTGATTTGTCTCCTCTGTCGTTGCCGGCGGGCGGCGCCATGTTCCCTCCCCATGTTCTTCTCCTGATTCCGTTTTGTCGTTTCCACTGGTGCTTTGCATCGCATTTGGCGTCGATGATGACGAGCCGTTTCAGACAAGTTTGGAACATCTCTCCTTGAATCAGTCTGTAGAACAACAGCGCGAGGAACAAAAAGGCACTGTGTGAGAGTCTTTAACGCTAATTCCATGCCTAATCAGGCAAAGGAAAACTTTCTGTTGTAATATCATTTAGCATGGCAACATGGCAATGTCTGATTGCAAGGCAGGCATCTTCCCCCTTCCAGCGTGTTTGTGCTTGTAATGATGGGCGCAAACCATGCTTAGGTTAGGTGGTGGGACAGTGTGCTAGGCTGTGATTCCAATCAAAAGCAAAGAACCACAAAGTCCCAAACAAAAAGCAAGCTAGCTGTAGATAGATAGGTACTAGATGAATAGATAGTTGTAACGACCAGGAACAGGCAGAGGAGAATGTTTGTGAGGCTGTGCTGTGGCTGTGCGAGACTGATATTTCCGGTTTGACCACGCACGCCATCGATCAGCCGGCCGGTCCGGGTGCCATATATTAAAAACCAAAAGGAGGCGCCGCCTGGGCTGGGTCATGATGCGTGTCCAGCGCGGCCACGACGCCATGATCCCGGACCTGTACCTGCACGAATAATACACCGAGAGGGGTCGAGGGAGGCAGACAACCTGTGCGTGCGTTGCCGCGTCTTTTTTCAGAGTGCTCCGGGTTTTCGGTGATTAGGGAAACAGACTCATGATGAGCTCTTAGATTAAAATGGCATTTTCCTTCCATGGAAAATTACCGGTCGCTATTGTTGACTCCCGTCCCCTTGTGCTTACAACTTACAAGTGCTTATGTTCAGGGCTCTTACAGCAAATCAGGATTGATGGAGAGCTTCCAGTGTGACATATCTCCAGCTCCAGCTCGGGACCAAGGCAAAAGTTAATGGCTCCCGTTTACGTTATACAATTTGCTGCGTTGCGATAGAGAGGACTGTGTGTGATCATATAGGAGGACAGGACTGTGTAGTAATCCTTATCTGGTTCACTCCACTGCAGGGTAGGGTAGAGTACCTAGCACCAGGTTTCCTGTAGAGCGGCCGGGTACAATGCATGGTAGGCCATGGTGCACGTGTCATGCAGCCCCAGCTAAGCTATGATCGTGATCCAAATCATCTGACTGACCAGCTCTACTGTAAATGGCTGATTCGTCACCGTGTTGCGTGTTGCAATGCAGCTTTACTTCGACGGTGCGCGGGTGCCACCGTCGTTCCCTTCGACGGTGGCGCAGAGAAGAAGGAGCAGCGTCCGGTCCCGGCCGGCGTGAGTGACCACCCCAGCGGCGCGCGGTCCGCTCTGGAATGACCAGCCGAGGAGCGGCGGCGCCGCCGTGGCTGGTTGCCAGGACAAAGACCGCGTGTTCCGTCGTCACTGATCCATCCTTTGCCTTGGATCCTCTTTTTCCTCATTGACCGTGCGCCATGTGTGTGTAGTGTAGTCTGCAGTTCTGCTTGTAGTGTAGTCTGCAATTCTGCGTGCCGGCCGAAATCTTTGCTGGATTCCTGAAACTCAAACCAGATCGTGCAAATACCGACATGCTAGTAGTAGTATGCTCCTGTGTCCATGTCCAAACGGTTAGCTTTCCTGCAGATGAAGCACCGTACCTGCTGCCGCCCCCGCCGGCGCGTTTTGGTCTTGGACTTCGCCGGCCGGCCGGATCCATCATCTTCGGCAAAGAGAAAGAAGAGGGTGAGATAGATAGATAGATAGAAACATGAAGTCATCAACAGTGGATTGACGCGACCTATCATTTTCCTTGTGAGAAAGAAAAAGAGGGGGAAAAAGATGAAGGCCGCGGGTGGGCAAAGTGCTTTTGGTTTGATGCACGACCTTCAGAGCACGTCGCGCCGTTGTACGCAAAAGGCCCGCCATCAGCGTGCAGCACAGAGCATAGCATGCACTCCAGTGCAGCGGCCCGGCCCGTTGGAAACACCGTGGCAACGGCGACGCATGGCAGCTACAGCTACTCCGTCTACTACATGCTGCCGTTTGATGGACACTCAACGCATGCCTAGCTAGGAAAAAAAGATGAAATAAGGGGCTATCACTATCTGTAGCCATCACATACAGAATTTAGTCTATTTATGCAGTTGAATATGTAGTATACATGTATATGCATAGCAGCACCTTTCAGCTCAAAATTTGAGCAGCACCCAGCAGTGGCAGCACCCGTGTGGCTTCTCGCTCGTTTGTTTTTGTTTCGAGGAATCTAGCTTCACAATTCTGTCGACCACTGATTAAAGTATCAGAAAAGAGGTAGTAGTAGTAGTGTACGAGAAAATGCATGAGACGAGAAAAGCAGAAAGCGAGTGATGCATTCAGTCAGGGAAATGTTAATTAATTAATAAAGAAAGAGCTAGAGACAAATCATGAGCGATGCAGGGGAAACAAAAAAGTGAAGCCCACAAAGTTCAGGGAACAGGTAAAGTTAACAGTTGCTTACTCCTCTCCTCTTTGCCAAGAAAGAGGCTGCTAATTATATGAGCAAATGTTTTCTGCCTCCTCTGTTTTAAATTAGAAGTCGCTTTGATTTTTTTTGTTCATTCATTTTTGTTACGATCTAAACATATATTGTTATATCTAGATGTAAAGCGAAATGGATGTAAAAAGATTAAAAATACATTTAATTTGGAACGGAGTCATTAATCTCAACTACTCGTCCATTCCTAAATAAATCAAATTATAAGATGACAAACTTTTTTTTTTTAAAAAAAATCTTAGACCTAATCTATAGAAAAGAAAAAATATATATGACATCCATCGATTCGCCAGATTGGGCCGAATTGACACGCGGTTCGCCGCCTCGACGGCCTTCCCGGAGGCGTACGGGCCGCAGCTTCGCCGGGCGTGACGCAGCAGCAGAATGGGTAAACGGGAAGGAGGGAGGAGCCGCCGGAGGGGGCGGCGCGGCCGGCGGCGGCGCTAGGGCAAAAAGGGTGGCTGGGCGGTGGCGAGGGTGTGGCCGAGGTGGTGGTGGCGGCGGCACCGGAGAGTTGGAGAGTTGAAGATATTTTTTATTTGCTTGCTTATCCCCTAGAGATTACATGTCTCTTTGCTTATATAGCCCGACTAGTGGGACTTGTAATCTAAGCAATCTCTATAAGGTTTCCTTATACGATGGAATACCTTTTACAAGCATATCCTGACTTATTCTTTTCCTAATAAGGGTCTCCCTTATAGATGAGATATCCCTTGCACACCAAAGATTACCTAAGATAATCCTAACTTGAATATGAAGCAAACGAATCGCATTGGAGAGGGAAGGCGGCGGCAGGAGACAAGCCGCCCCTTTGCCGCTGGGCGTACCGCCCTCGCCCTCTCGGGCAGCTGCCGCGTGTCAGGCCCATCTAGCCACTCCCTGGGCGCTCACTGTTCATGACATCTCCCCACCGCTCGATGAGGCGGGCAAGGCCCACGGCCGCCCAACCCACCACGCAGGGGGAGAAGGGGCCCGATCGGAGAGGTGACCACCTGTGCCCGGTAGAAGACGAGAGGACCGCAAGACTTGTCGTTGTCGCCGATTCTGGGCATAATCGGGCGCCCTTCGGCGGTAAGGGGCTAAGTCGTGCGGGAGGTCGCCGTAGATGCTGAACTTGAAGCTCACTGGGCTGCACGAAGGGGACGTTCCGCCCATGCACGACGCATGACGTAGGCGCCGAGGGTCCCTAAATACCGATCATCCGGGCGGGTCGGCGGAGGAGACGTAGGTGTAGGTCGCCGACATCGCCTACCTTAGCATGGAGTCGCCGCAGACGGACGGATCGACGGGCGCGAGGAGGTGAAGTCGAGGAGGCACCAGAGGAGGTCGCCGGGCGTGTTTCACGCGGCCCCACTGGATCTATGCCAAGGCCCATGCTGCACCGACGGTGACGCTCCCAATGCGCGAAGAAGATGTCGCCATTGTTATCAAAGAGGAGGACGGTGGCACCCCGATCCCGCTCGCCGGGGTGTGGCTCAAGGAGGACGACGATGGAACGCCGACCTCCTGTGGGCGATTGGGGAGGTGGAAGCCCATCGCTACGCCATGGCCGGGACGCTTTCCCCATCATGGAGTCCCGAGAAGCTCCGAGGCGGCGGGGATGTAGTAGCATGGAAGTACCTCACAATGCCATAGTGGAGGCTCCACTCGCGCCAGAGCCAACGGCTTCGATGGCGTTGGAGATGATCAAGCTCCCTTGTTGGTCGTCGTGGGCAGTGTAGCTCGTGATCATGTCGTTGACGCCGCCGTCGATGTCGCCCATAGCAATCCCGAGGCTATTTGCCCCGGGCCTCGGTATGCGATCAAATCAGGCGACCATGATGTCGCTGCCGAGATGTTGCCGGTCTTGCGTGCTGGCCGGGCGTTACCCGGCGCCGTCGTCGGCGCCCGGGTCGGCGTCGTCCGTCACGTCGTCGTTATGCTTGGCGGGCGAAGCTCGATGGCCTCCTCCATCGAGCAGGGCTCGAACCACTCGGAGTGCGATCGCGGTCGCATAACGACGAAGAAGGCGGGGTGGCGCTGCCCTCAAAATCCATGCGTGATGCATAGACCGGGCGTCGATGTAGTCGTCCGGCTTGCCCCCGGGAGGGCGGGCGCTGTGATGCCGCCATGCCGAGGTGTCGGGCGGACCGGGTGATGTAGGCGCCCGGTGAACTCGCCCCACTCGAAAGGACTTTTCTTGGACAATGTGTCGATGTACCGACTGCGGCAAGACCGTGAGGTGGAAGGCAAAGAACTCACGTAGTAGTCCTGGTCGATGTCCAAGTTGGCCTCCAAGAAGAGCTCCATTTTGCGAATCCAGAGGTCGGGTCGTCGGTGCCACAACTCCCGGACTTGTAGGCGAGTGACGAAGGGAGGGGCAGCCGCCGATGGCAAAGACGGTGCCGGGCGCCGCGGGTGCGGGATAGGGGACAGAGCGCGGGGCCGCGGGTGGCGCCGGGGTAGGGGGCGCCGCTGGTGACGCCATCTTCGCCGGAGAGTCCGCGCGTTGCAGGTGTCGGAGGAGAGGAGAGGGCAGCCGTGCCGGGTGTCGCCCAGATGACGCCGGCGACGGCCGGTGCGGCCACGCATACCTGGCGTCGCCTCCCCGCCGGGGTGATAGCGTGGTCGGAGCCGACGCCGAGGTCCGAGGCGTGGAGGGGGCGCCGTACCGCCCGTGCGGCCGCGGCCGCCGCCGGGCCGCCCTCCAAATGCGGGTCGCCGTGACGCGGCAGGATCCTCGAGGCGGTGTAGGCGTGCTCCATACGACGGAGGCGGTCCTCCATGTCGCCGGGGCTTTGCTGATCCGTACCGACGCCGAGGAGCTCCTTCTGAACTCCCGTTGAAATCCTCGGAAGCCATGGGTGGTGGAATCGCCCCCGTCTCCTGGATACTGCCGTGCCGATTCCGGCCAGATTGGGTCGGACATCGCGTGTTCGCTGCTCGACGGCTTCCGGAAGGGCGCACGGGTTGCAACCGTCGCTGTGGCGACGAGCAAAGCAGCCGGCCAACGGAAGGAGGGAGGAGCTTCTGAGGGAGGGGGCGGCGGCGGGCGGCGCGCCGCGCTTGCGCTGGGCGGCAGCGCCGTGAGGGCGTATGCAAGGCGCTGAAAGGTGGCGGCGCGCGTAACGGAGAGTTGGAGAGTCAAGATATTTTTTTATTTGCTTGCTTATCCCCTAGAGATTACATGCCTCTTGCTTATATATAGCCCGACTAGTGGGACTTGTAATCTAAGCAATCTCTATAAAGGTTTCCTTATAATGATCGGAATACCTTTTACAAACATATCCTAACTTATTTTTTCCCTAATAAGGGTCTCCCTTATAGATGAGATATCCCTTGCACACCAAAGATTACCTAAGATAATCCTAACTTGAATATGAAGCAAACTCGAATCGTACGGAGAGGGAGAGGGAAGGCGGCAGCGGGCGCTGCCCCCTCAGCGAAGGCTGCTGCTACCGCCCCAGTCGGGCGTGTTGCCGTGTCGTGCCCATCTAGCCACTCGGGCGGCCCAATTCGAGTTAATGACAGACATTTAAATGAGCATAAGGAAATATAGTCTATGGTACATCTATGGATACTAATTTGGTGCCGTAAATCTCCATGCTCCTTTTTTACATGAGATCGAATTGTACAACTTTAATTTAAGATATAATCTACTTAAGAACGAAGGGATAAAACAATAGCATCAGCTGCATATTGCCTCCCTCGAAACCGACCAAAAGCTACGGGGTTCAGACCTTGGGTCTCGAGGACTCGAGGTGACAACAGGATTCTTGGTTTTCAAACTACCAAATGGTTTTCAGTCAAAAACTACCAAATGGTTGGCCACTTGGTCGACTCCCCAAAAGGACTGTGAATCATTTTGATGGTGTAATGCCTACTCTATCTCAAAATAATTATTCATATCTCTACTATTGTAGAGCCAAACTCTATACACAAAATAGTAATATTTGTGATGTATGGAAAGTATCATTAGAAAAATACAATATACTTTAAAATATTTATATAATGTATTTAGATAAATGATTTATAATTTAAAAATGGGGAGTATTATAAAAGGAACTCAATGGGTCAAGCATGCATTTGTTTATGGGCTCGCACATTTGGACTTGGGCCACACGATTGTTATCTCGGGCGACATGGATGATGAATTTAGGCTTCCGTGTTGCACACAGGCTTTATGCTAATGGGCCGAAATTTGAGCGATTCAACTGGTTATAAGCCCAATATTGTTCCAAAGGTGTTGCAGGACACAAGAAAGGACAAACTCGGATTCAGCTCAAAGTTTGTTCGTGTCGTGACTTCGTGTAGGCTGTTCTTAGTTTGATGGAATGGAAAACTCCGTTTGAGCTCAATGTTTGTTCCTGACTTCGTGTAGGCCGTTCTTCGTCAACATCATCATGGGAGGCTGGCTGATTGAAGACGTCGAGGTAAGGAAGAAGGATAGGTGGAGACTATACCTGATCATGAAGTGGGTTTGCATAGGTGATAGGTGTAACGGGTTACGGTACTCTTGGAGATGATCTTGGGATTAGGATCTACTTGTAGATTTTATAGTGTCAATTGGCACCATGTAGCTTTGTAAATATTATTTTATTTTTTATTTTCTAAACAAATTGTAACGTGTGGAAGCGTGGCTTTAGTTTGAGGGCCTGGATGTTCACCTTTTGATGTGAGTATGCCCGTTTTATTTTGGCTTTTGAGGTACATTGTTTTTATTATACATAATAAAACTACTTCATTCCTAAATAAACAATTCCAAAAAATGTCTTAATACAATTTTGTGAAGTTTGACCAAATTTATTGGGAGGAGCACCAAGATTCGAATTGATGTTGGCTGAAAAACAAATTTTTAAAAATTAACAAAATCTTGTCATAGATAAATACTAAATGCCTAAATTAAAAAAAATAAAAAGAGTTTTTTAACAACCAAATTAATGATGTAGATTTTTATTAGAAACCAAATTTATTTTCAATTAAATTTGGATTATCAAACAATAACTATTTTTGAAATCATAAACTGATATATTAAATAGTTTGTCATCTTAATCATAAAATTAAAATTTGGGCTTAAACTTCCTTTATTAAAAAAATGAGAGAGGTCTCTCATCATAAATATTAGTAGACAAATCAATCCTTAACATATTGATCCTCAATGACTCAATTTTTTATGAAGCCTCAAAAAGATCATGAACTCAATATTTAATTGTAGCATGATTAGACAATATGGATTCCGTGATTGCTAGATTGATCTGGAGGGATTGATGAAGAGTGAGGTGATAATGGAATTTTTTTCTTCTATAAATAGGAAACTTAAGATTCAAATGCTCCGGAATGAAAAAATACAGGGATTTAGTGAGATCCAATTTGAGAGATTTTGTAGATTCATTAATTAAGGCTTAGTGGAAGAACTTGAGAAGTTTCCCACAATTAAAGATCTATGTCTAAATGTCTTTATGCTTTGCAATAGGAGAAAAATCTATCAATACTATAGTTTAATTTGATACAACCTTACATGACACCGATTGAATTATCGCTAACATGATCATCATAGACTAAATTATAATTTTCAAATTTTATATGAAGGTTAAATCATAAATATATATGTACCACTCAAGTTATTGTTTTTTTATGAACATTTGATTTATTTTTCTTCTATTGCAACGTGCAAGGGAACATACTCCGTATTTCTAAAAACCACATATTATATTTGCTTTCTGTTTCCAACTTTCCTCACTACACTCATGTTTGAACTTTGAAAGCACAAGGTGATATGCTAAAGAAATATATTTTTTTTGAATTAAAGGGCTCACACCACTGTCATTGCATTGCAAGGACCATAAATAGGTTCATAGCATTTAGATGGGTTACATCTGTCCATACATTTACTCAAAACACTTCTCTCAATGAGGCTAACAACCTGGTAACAAACAACTAGCCACATACTCAAAGCTCTCTATTTGGAAAATCTAATAGAAACCACTGTGTTCCCGGCTTCCTTCTTCAGTCACCGGGTTCAACAAGCTTTTTTCATCACTTCAATGGCGGGTTGTAACCATCCCACCCCTGAGCTCAACTAAACATGAATCGATCCCACTTATTAGCCACCGGTCGGCCCGCAAGCAAATCCTTGCTCGGTCTTGAGGCTAGTTCCTTAAGTCTTGTTAGTCTTGTTGAGTATTAGCCCTCCTCTCCTATAGGCATAGTATCATCCAAGTGTGCAAAAAGAACTGTAACTCTTAAGAGCAAATTCCTCACATCCAACCATGGGTCCTTTTTGAAAACAAATAGAGTTTCTTAGTTTCCAAAGCCCCCCACAAGGGCAACAACACAAAAAACATTATATACTACATATTTTTTTATTTCTAAGCCACATTTGACCAATTGAAATAAAATCTTGACCTATATTCCTATCAAGAACTTCTGACATACATTCCCACATCTGCTTTGCTATTGAGCACTCAAAGAAAAATATGTTGCCTAGTTTAGGGTTCAAAGCGTAAGAGGCAAGTAAGGTCATCTTGCTTTTTCCTAATGTTTACATTGTGTCTTATAAGATTTCTATTCTTAGACAAAAGACATAGAAAAAAAATAGACTCTAGAAAGTACTTTGATCTACCACATAGCGAGGCACATGAACTGGAATAATACCTCTACAATTAACAATCTTATAAAGAGACCGAGTCGAAAGTATACCCCATTGGAGCTAAATTTCCATATGAGGGAGTCTTCATCCAAAAAAAAACAATAGTGGAGGCCAACTGGACTATCTCCTCCCAAACATCCATGTGTCTTTTGGTCTACAGTTCTACAAAAATTACATTTCAAATTTTCTACATCCCAAACCTCACCACTATTCCAATTTTTTTCATGAACAAGGATATAAATATCCAAGAATTGAATTGCTCAATTTGGAGGTGCCTAACCAACTTCCTCCCAAAATTTAACTCTCTTACCATTTTCTATCTTCCACTTGTAACCTATTTAGCTGCATGAGCTGCCCACATAATTCCTTTTAAAAATTGTGATGCCCCTCTAGTAGAGCTACAAAAGATATTGGGGTTTTACGTCTTTACGGCTTAAAGTCTAAAAAATTGTCTCCACTCCTTGTGCTTATCTAATTCATACTACCTCTTAAAACCGGGAGGCTAGAGACATATGTTTAGATCTCTAAGATTTGGGATCCCAAACCCATCAAAATCCTTAAATAAAATTTTGAAAACACAAGGCGACATGAACCACTTCTCCACTTTCAGTCCGCGGTGGGACCGGCCTTTGCCCTCTCCTCCTCGCCGTTGGCTATAGGCAACTTGTCGGCCACTCGGCTTCTCATACCGGTGCCATTCCTCCCTCCATGCGCCCTCCTTTGTGGTGGCTCCAACAACAATCCACGTTGCCCCATGGCTGGTGGTGGTGTCTACAAGTCTAGGTGGAAGTTGGATGTTCGCGGATGTCCAATGGATACCCTCTAGTTCAAAATGAACTAGAAAGGGTAGCCATGAATTTCTAAGTCATTTGTCAAAATCCATGGATGCAAATTAGATTGGTCTTCCAAAGGATAAGGTGGCCACTCTCTAGCTAAGGTACCTGA
This sequence comes from Hyparrhenia diplandra, assembly GCA_015847255.1. Classification (NCBI taxonomy): domain Eukaryota; kingdom Viridiplantae; phylum Streptophyta; class Magnoliopsida; order Poales; family Poaceae; genus Hyparrhenia; species Hyparrhenia diplandra. The sequence goes on from JADLZK010013126.1 coordinate 34,702, forward strand.
TAAAGCCACTCGTTGTACGCTTCCCACGACCCTCTCCTACAACTTGAGTCCCCTCATCTCCGGCCGCCCTCAACCCTTCCTATAGCTATGGTTCTCGCCTCTTCACATGGTTAGGCTTCACACTCTTGTTACTAATCTACTCCCACCTCACTTCTTTCTACCTGCATTTTGTTGGATCTAGCTAAATTCTAGTGTTGTGTGCTTATGATCGGCAACAGTGCTACCAATGTTATTTAGAAATTACCAAATTAGGATGCAATGTGCCTATGGTCCGTGGAATACCCGTGGATTTTCCAATTTTGATGAGATTGGTAATTAATTAATCTATTGAATCTCGTAATATGGGTTTTGCTCTATTGGAATTGGTATTTGGCATGTACCAATTGAATCTAGTGAATACTCCCTTGGTTCTTGCATTGTAAGCTCTCTATTGAAGTGTGTTGAATTGTAAGCTCCTTCGTGAGAGTCCCCATACTTACCCTATTACCCAATACATATTATGTTTGCCTTCACACTAGCAATGAGATGAAACTTGGCTCAAAATTAATCCTAAGTCTAAGCAAGATCTTAACCTAGCACCAGCTAGGTGTTATATATACAAGAACTTCATCATAGGATCTAGAGAAACACACTTCCTCTATGTAGGATACTTAATTTTGATTCAAGAGAAAAATGCAACGTCTTTGAATACTACCCTTGGTTCCAAAGAATAAGACGTTTGACTTTTCTAGATTAATGGCTTTTACTATTCATAGAATTTACTATGCACTTAGATATACACAATGTTTAGATACATAATAAAAAATAATGTTCTAGAAAAAGCCAAAACATCTTATAATTTGGAATGGAGGAACTGTGTTTTAAGATTAAACACTTTGCCTAAATTTGTATACTTACATAGTTACATCATTTGTTTGTAGCCTTGGGCCTAACTCAACAAAAAGACTAGCCTTATATGTTGTGCTCCCCACCATCTAATTACCGAAGTGAGATTAAACCTAATAGTAAACTATAACATTAGTAGAACTTAGGTTCTATAAACTAATTTAATGTGTAAACTATAGATCTAAAAAATTTGATGTTTGTATTTGTAGTTCTATATATATGTCAAGTTTGTATCCGGTACCTTGAATTTAATAGAGTTGCATTGAAATCCCAAGGCGTTTAGACCTTTAGTGAAGAGCTAAATAGTTGAGTTGTATGGTAACCATAGTCGGGTTGTTATTTGATATGACTCTAGGGGGGGGTGTTATGGGAACCACTTTGTCAATATCTCTTATGATGCATTTTGTGATTTTTGCACTACCATTGAATTATACTGTGGAACAACAATTTGGCCTTTTGTGCTTTACCATCCGTGGCCTTTGCACCATTCAATCTTCCAGTCAATCATCTTTGGTATGTTTTTCTCAGCAATGTGACCATCAAGAGAGTTGTGACCAAGGGAGAAGACTATCAAAGCAAGCTTTTATTCCAATGGTAATGCAACCATTTTTGTTTATTTCTTATGTTATTATGTTGTGAACAATTTAGTTTTTTTTTTTTTCTTGAGATGTAATTGTGATAATCTTGTCTCTTTAATAAGCGCGCGTGATTGTAAGATGTTTGATCTTGCTAGCGTGTGTGTGAGAGCAACTGAGACTACGATGGTTGTGTCGACTATGGAAACTTCTAGAGCTACATGGATGAGTTGCTCCTTTAGGAGGAGCTCTAGCACATGCTCATCGAGGTTGGTAAAAGCAATGTTGTCACTCCTCGCCTCCTTCCTTTTTAGTGATTCCTACAAAATAGCTTCATTCGGTAATGTCGGTCAAGGTTCAAGTGAGACCGAATAAGATAGTGTTTTTTTGAGCTACAATTTTGATATATCCTTTAGATGTCGTGTGAAATGTACATGATAACTACAACAAACTTAGTTCAGTACTTCACCATTATTTGTTGCTTGTAGCAATATCAATGGAGGATGAATCATCTTCTTGAAAAGCTAAATCATAGTCCAACGCATATCCTAGCCTATTCTAGTACCCAAGTTCTAATACATGCTTGTGGTTGAGTAATTTTGGCTAAAGCCACCCTACTTTTGTGGTGATTCTAGATTTGTAGTGAAGGCCATCCATAATTTAGGTATCTTTGTTCAAATTTGGTGATTGGGATGCCTAGAAGTATTGATGGAGACATTTTGCATGGTGTTGGTTTGTTTTAGTGGTGAAAAGTTATCCATTTGTGGCATACTTAATTACGGCTATAAGTAGTGGGGTTTCTTGATGTTGAAATTCTTTTACTATGTTTCAACGTTTCAAAAGTTACCCTTTCGACATGAGAAATGTAAACGATCATTATGATAAATTTGGTCCAAACTTTCTTTTGACGCTACTTGCTAGTGGTAGATTGATGTAGCCATCGATCTATAGACTTTATTTGAATCCTTTTTTGCGCTGATAATGTATCTTTCACAAAGGAGCGAGGAAGGGCTTGGAATAAGGCAATGTGGGCGAGTGGCCGGAGAAGAAGCGAGTTGTTGGAATTTGTTTTTATAGTATTAGCTACACAATTTTATATGAAATTCTTGTAGTATAAGCACACACTTCTTTAATTATGATTGTACAAACTATATATCTTATATGATGCAAAAAAATTATTTTGCTATGATAATTCATTATCATATACCAAATGCTATATGCAGCACCACAAATCTTTTTTCGTCACAACAACTTGAATGCAAAATGGCATTTTGTTGCCATGCGCTATTGCACTATGCTACCACAGCGATTTATGACCTAAATCGTTGCCACGTGCAATGGTTGATGCTATGGAGTCAAGCTGTAACAAAAAAAAATATTTTGTAGCAATAACATTTTTGCAACAAAACAATGTTCAAAGCAATAAAGTCAATATCAATGAAAAATGCCTTCAATGGCAAAACATAGCCTATAGCAACGAAACACCTTAGATGACAATAGAGGCTATGGTTGTCACCATACAAAAGTGGTTGTTGCCTTGAACAAACTCTGTTGCAAGAGGCTATTGTAGCATAGTTAGTCATGGTAATGGCATCTTTTTGCCACGCCATTGTTTGTTGTAATAACATTACCACAACACATTGTGTGGCAATAACCATAGGTATTGTAACTAACCAAAATTTGTTGCACAAACTTTTAAGGACACAAGTGCTTGCCAAGCTTACCAAAGGAAGTGATTTGTTGCAATAGTTATATATTGCATATATTTTGGCCTCGTTAAACGATTTCACTCTATAGTCCTAGACCCAAAAACTAGTAGTTGAATCAATGTAACACCGACAAATATTACGTTAGATAAGTAAATGTGTTACTTATAATGTAGTAACACTTCTTTGATACAAAAGAACACAAATCATGTGTTACAATAGATTGGTCTATAGTAACATGGCCAATTAGAACACAAACAAAATGTGTTACTAAGACTAAGAGAGCTAGTAACACTTGTTGGTCTATAATAACAAAAGTTGGTGATACTTTATCCCTATGTTGTAGTAGTGTCTTCGGCTACCAAAGTAGAAGATGCAGCCAACTAAAGTGATGGCCTTTGAGTTCATTTGTTATTTCCAAGGTGGCACAAACATAAAGAGTTCGTCACAAGAAATAAAATATGAGAGGCTTTCTCGACCTCTAGGATTATTGGTTCTTGTTTGCACTAGCTACTAATTTTAGTTGTTGTGTATGAGCATAACCAAGAGTAAAGGAGGTAAACCATGTCATCATGAAGAAACTCTTCCCCTTCCTAATATAGACAAGTTTACATAATCTACTTATTTTGATTTGCACAAGCCGAGGTTCATACCACCTTGTAGAAGTACATGTAACAACAACTTTTAATTCTTTGGGGTACTAATTTTGCATCCATATATTTGGTATAGTTGCAAAAACTAAGTGAACCATTGTCCACAATCTATACGGGAGCAAAGCACATACCGTGAGTGTTATAGCAATAGAGAGAGTTTGAATGTTTTTAAATTTAATGACAAACTACTTAACAGATGGTGGAGATGTCATGAACCAGATATTGGGCCTTCCCCGGGAGTGGCAAAATTGGGCCGGAAAAGCGACGTGGACGTATGAGAGGGGGAAGGGCACGAGGGTCAATGCCTTGGGCCTTGGCGGACAAAATGCCCGCCCTTTAATCTAAAAATAATAAAAAGAATATTCAAATGAAACTTCGAGTTTGCTTCATATTCAAGTTAGGATTATCTTAGGTAATTTTTGGTGTGCAAGGGGATATCTCATCTATAAAGGGAGACCCTTATTAGGAAAGAATAAATTAGGATATGCTTGTAAAAGGTATTCGATCATTATAAGCGAAACCTTATAGAGATTGCCTTAGATTACAAGTCCCACTAGCTCTGCTATATAAGCAAGAGGCATGTAATCTCTAGGATAAGCAAGCAAATAAAACATATCTATCGCCTTTTTGACCTCCCGCCCCGGCCTGCCTCGGCGCCGCCCGCGCCCGCGAGCCGCCAAGCCAGACGGCACGGCGCCGCCGCCCCAGCCGGGTGGCCGGCCCGACGCCCGCCCGATCCTCCTGGGGGACTTGCCATCGGCGCGCGAGCTCCAAGAGGGGGGGGGAGATACGGGACTTGGAGAGGGAGAGAGGAGGTGGGTTTGAGAGAGAGAGAGGTGAGAGAAGTGGGGATGAAGTGTTTGGAACCCTAGCTTTCATCTATATATTTGTGCGGCCATCGAAGGGCTTTTGGGCCGAACATATTTGTCATGATTTTAAAACCGGCCTAAAAAAAGACCGTCACGAAAAATAATATTTACCATGGAGATCATTTGGAAACGTCGTGCAAAATCATTTATGTAGTAGTGCTATCAGCTTCCAATGACTTTATGGAGACCAAGAATTAGAGCATTCCGTATTGCATATGATTTAGGAGCTAATATGCTTCCGGACACATTTAAATTTTAGTTGTACTCTCTCTAACCCATTTGTTAAAAGATGTTTTAGCTTCTCTAGGTACATAGTTTTTGTTATGCACTAATTACTTATACAAATGTCCTGATATGTAGTAAAAAATATATTTAGAAAAAAAAAATGTCTTCTAATTTAGAGTGGAGAGTATATATTTACATTACCATATGTTATCGTTGCATGTTTACAGTCGTCATTTAAAGATTTGGAATTTAAAGTCCTGCAAATCTGTATAACACCATCATAGTTAGGATATCACTAAACCTTCACACTAAGCACTACCACTAGAACTAGACATACATAATATCCTCATGCATGTTTTTTTTTTTTTTTTTTGCCTTATGCCTTATTATATCATCATGACAATAGATAATCTTGAGAAGTCTTGTGCCTAAATGTTTAGTACAACCAAAGCATGTCACCCGACAGGGGAAAAATCATATCACCCTTCATAAAATCAGGTCTTACAGTTTTGGATATAATGATTTGATTTGAGACTCAGCTTGTCTTCTCTTGTTCATACGTACAGTTTTGGTATAGCATTAGAGAACTTGATAAGGTGGTTGTATGCTTCTACCGGATCGATGATGACGTACGGTATGTGGGGCCCACCCATGTTTCATTTGCATTAACAATTTGAGTACAAACAAATATCTATTCTATTGGGATAGTCCGGGATTGAGGATTCCAACCTATCTCCCCCTGCTATGCCCGGTTCCAAAATTCAAAATCATTCGAAATGAATTACTAGTCCTTCAAGTAGAAAAACAAGAAAAAACAAGATATAGATATATTTTCTTTAAGATAGGATATATATTTAGATATAGATATTGTAGAAAAACAAGATAAAAAAATGTATGGTAGAAAAACAAAGCATCTTAAAATCCACGCGTCGCATTCCCACTGGCTGGCACCTGCGCACCGGGATCCATAGCAGGCAGGCGGTGTAGGGTACTAGCAGCAGGCAAGGCCAGCAGCACAGGAAACACGAAAAGCAAGAAAAGTCACACACTCACACACACGCATCTCTGCTTTCACCCAGACCAGTGCGCGCAGCGCGCTCAATTCCCCTCCCTCCCTCCCTCCCTCCACCACACCAAACCGCCCCACCCTCTGTCCAGCCTCAGAGCGCTGAATTGGGCGGCAATTGGGGGTGGATTCGCGGCAGGTAGGGCGCTGATCCGTTGGCGGGGAGATGATTGCGGCAGTCAACCGAGTGCCGGCCGGCTGGGGCGAGGATGAGATGTCCGTGCTGCCGCGGCACACCAAGGTGGTGGTCACCGGCAACAACCGCACCAAGTCGGTGCTCGTCGGCTTGCACGGAGTCGTCAAGAAGGCCGTCGGCCTCGGAGGATGGCATTGGCTGGTAATTCGCTGCTGCAATTCATTGCCGAGTTTCTTTTTATCCCAGATCTTGTTTTGCTGCAATGCGAAATCATTTTTTCTAGCTGTCAATTTTGGGTTTTAACTTGCTCTAGGGTTTCGATCAGGTCCGCGTTTGGAGGATTTACCCTAATTTTAGCTCGGATTGCTAATCTGGATTAGTTTATTGGAGTTCAGATCGATCTTGTTTTCTTTTCTTTCTTTTTTTTTTCGAATTATATGTTTAAATTATTGCTGCACCGTTGTACCTTGCAGTTTGATTCAGCATTGGACTATTCCTAATTTTCTCCATCTAGATGGCAGTATTGCCATTGAATTTATTCCCAGGAGTATCTAATCTCAATTTTTTTCTGTTCAAACTTTCCCCTGCTACTTGCAGTTATTCAAACCAAAACCCAGATCTTGGTTCCTCACTGTCACTGCATTGTTCGTGGTCCCCTGATTGAACTATAGAGTTTCATTTTGGTTGATCTGCATTTGAATTGGGCTGTCAGCATCAATTGTGAAACTCGTGGCCGTGGATCATTATTGCTTTGTTGCCTTGGATGTTTTAGGTATCTAGATTCGAGTCCATGCGTCTGAAGAAGGCCGTCTGGCATTGGTTGGTAATTCGCTGCTTCCACCTTGCAATTGCCGATTCTTTAATCCTAGATCTTGTTTTGCTGCAATGTGAATTGCTTTTTCTGGTTGTTAATTTTGGGTTTTAGTTGCTCTAGAGTGTCGATCAGGCCCATGTTTTGGAGGATTTGCCCTAATTTAGCTCTCATTCCTAATCTGGATTAGTTTGTTGATTGAAGTTCAGATCGATCTTGTTTTCTGTACCTTTTTTCTTTCTTTCTAATTCTAAGGTTTTAGTTATTGCTGCAGTGTTGTATCTTGCAGTATGATTCAGCATTGAACTGTTCCTAATTTCTCCCAATCTAGTCTAGGTTGCAATATTTTCATTCCCAAGATTGTCTAATCTCAATTTTTCTGTTCAAACTTTCCCCAGCTGCTTGCAGTTATTCAGAGGAAAACTCAGATCTTGGTTCCTCACTGTCACTGGATTGTTTGTGGCCCTGATTGCACTGCAGACTTTCATTTTGTTTGATCTGTATTTGAATTGGGCTGTCAGCATCAATTGTGAAATTGATGGCCGTGGACCATCATTGCTTGTCGCGTTGGATGTTTTAATTATCTAGATTTGAGTTTGGCTGTAGTCCTGGCTGTCTTTTTAGGTAAATTTGGATTGAGCTGCGTTTCTTTGGAATTTCTGGAGGCAGCTCTTAATTTATTTGTTCCTGCATGCATCTCGATTTGAGCCTTGCCACTCAGAAACTTGGGAGGATATTATTCTTAGGAATGCCTGCAAGCTGTATGCACGGTATCATTAATTCACTGTTCTTTGCATTGTGCCAACGCAATGTATCGGCTTAGTCTTAATTTGATTTATCCTTGCTGTTTTTATTTTGTGAAATAGTTTAGTATTTATCCTATCCAATCACTCATTCAAGCAACCATCATTGTCTCGACGAGCTATTGAGTTCACAACCCATCTGGACTCTTTACAGCCAAACCTTGACAGCACCAATTTTTGGGTAATAAACAATATTATATTATGTGAGCATTTTTGGTTTAATAATGCTATGCTAGAGTCGTAGATCTGTAGATGAAATCATGATTTGCTGATTTCCAGCGATATGTCTGGTCCTGGTTCCAAACTTCCAATATACAAACTGCTTAGGTCGCTATCTTATGCATTGGCTAATTAGATGGTGCATTGATTTAGACATCTCATCTCACGTGATATTTGGCCCTATTTGGCTGACTGTTCTTGTTTTATTTATCTATGACACCTTTGGATTCCACCACCCTTAGCACGCGCGCCACCACTCATTGCTGTTTTTAATATTTATTCTTTAGCCCTTTATAGCCATTTGATTCCTGAATATACACAACTCAAAAATGGGGCAATCATAAGATGCTTTTGTAGTAAAATTTGCTTTCCATTAAACTTGTCAATTGTCATGGGAGAAGTCACTTACTTTTATCAAATGTTATGATATTGTGTTTAAGTTCGTGCTTATTCCTAAAAACCTGATGTTCATCTGCTCTCAAATTACAGGTTCTTACTAATGGAATAGAGGTAAAGCTGCAGCGGAATGCTTTAAGTGTGATTGAACCTCCGACTGGCAATGAGGATGATGATAAATTTGATTGTGAAAACATGCAGTGGAATAGTTCAGATATAGGTAAGATAGCGGATTGTATTTTTCATTCACAAATCACAATTCTTTGTCTGTTTCACAGTTCGTGTCGAAACTGTTTCTTATATAATATGATTCCCTGATGTTTCATTTCAACTCAAGCAGACATCTTGGTTTTATTTGTAAAGTTATTCATTCTTGGAGACCGACTATTACTCGCTCTATGTACAAGTTTCATCAATCTTCTACAGTAATGGTCATATGTTTAACATTTGCACAATTCAGTGGCAAATCCGAAATACAGTCAGATCTAACCAAGACAAATAATGTTCTTGTAGGCACTGAAAAATATCTACATGCCATTAGGTCACGGATCTATATAGATTGGATTTAATTTGAGGCACAATTTCTTGTTTGTTTTCTTGTTTCCTAACCATGTCCACTTGTCTAGATGCGTCTGAAATGCTGCCTTCTTTTAATCTTCTTTCTTGCAGCCTCCGATGATGCACAATCACCGAAGCCACAGAGGTCAAGGAGCAGGCAGCATAGGGGTTTCCACAGAAAATCCCTCAGCCGTTCAATGTCATGTGACTCCCACTCCAAGACGTCTGTGTCATCTTCCTCAAGAGCTAACACGGTGCGACTTTCGTTCCTTGGGTTGTGGACTTGAGATCATTTGGTTGGAATCCAACAATCACTTTACAGTAATCTGTGTTGATGACTTTATATGTAGTAGTCTTGTTCTCAGTCGTTGCTCAATTATTTTTGGACCACATTGCTTGCTTCTGAAGCTTGTATCTTTACATTCTTTTGTCTGGTAACACTGCAGAAAGTTGACCTGAGCAAGCTAGAACTGAATGCACTGTGGAGATATTGGCGTCACTTCAATCTTGTAAGTAGAGATCAAATTCCTAGATAAGGCCCTACTATCAACTGCTTCATTGTTCTAACTGACTGCATTTGCTGAACAGGATGCATGTCCTAATCCATCCAGGAGCAGTTAGTTGATGCTGTTCAAAGGCACTTCACGGCCCAGGTTGATAAAACAAATTTAACTTCTGACACCAGTAACTTGTATCATTATTGATGTGAGGCCCTGACAGTCTGCTTTTGCTGTGTTAATTCAATTTGCTTTTGCCCACGCTGAAGCAATTGGATGAGTTGCAGGTCATTGTCGGCTTTGTGCAAGCTGCAAAGAGGCTGAAAACAACTATGAAAGTGGCCTGACAGTGAAGCCTGAACTTCAACTAACAGATTCAAGATAGGATGCAGCATGTTTGATGAATGTTGCCGTGCTATGTAATATATATGCATGAAGTTCTTTAGATTCAGGTGGCTAGTTAATGGACAACTAGACTATGTTAGCCTCATCTGATGTAGATATGCAGTATCCTGTCTAAAGATGTTTCAACCTCTAGCTCAGTTCTTTCCTGCTGACTGGATGTGGATTGAAATGACAAGTTTAAAACAAGTTCTTTAGTCATCCTTTTTATGTTTCACCATTATATTTAGCCCATATTTTGCCCAAATTGCATGCAGAACTAATCAGGAATGCCAAATATGGTAGCTATAAGTGCCAGCAATTACCGAAGTCTCATGCTAAGCAGTAGCATCAATCTTCATCTCGTAGAATGCTTTTTGGAAGGTGAGTTGCAGTTAGCACCAAGACAAATCGATCACCACAAGAGAAGCTATTAGCCCTGTGTGACAACAGACATCACATGGTAATAGCATATTAACCTGTCCGTCGCTGGATTACTTTGAGTATGTTAACTAGTTTTCTGTTTGAGAGTAATCATAACTACAGTAGATTTACTTGGGACAAAGCAATGGAGATAAGACAAGGTTGACGCCCTAATCTCAAGAAACCAAAATGTCAGTCATCTTATGGCTTGTTTAAGTAAAACATATTCCCTCCCAATAAATATGGACTGGAGTGGACAATATTGATGCCCTAATCACAAGACAATGCTGATGCTCTAATCTCAAGAAACAAAATGTCAGCCATCTTATGGCTTGTTTGAGTAAAACCTATTCCCTCCCAGTACATAGGACTGCAGTGGAGAATGAACTATTTCCCCCCTCCAATCCCTCCCAATGCATAGATGGATTGGAGGGGGTTATTTTGTTTCCAAAAGATTCCTAATGTTGCTGGATACCTAGGAACACCATCATGTAAAGCAGAATAGAAAGAATGCTTCCATGATGAAGTGTTTGGGTTTGGGAATCAACCCATTTTAGATGGGATGATAATGCATCATGAGTTTATTCCTCCAGTTTAATATAACTACCTCATTCCTAATTATTAGTTAGTGAGGAATGAGGCAGTGATGGATCAACTCATTCCCTTCCACAAATCAAACAAAAAAACTAGAGAGTGAGATGATGATGGACCACTTCATTCCACAAACCAAATACCTAAGTGATATGTTGATTTCAATTTGCTTAGAAATTCTTCAAGTAACATAGCTCCAGATTTTATATTTTGAAGAATTCATCTAAATCTTCTTGCATAGCCTTCCTTTTCTACTACAAAACAAGTCTTGATACTAAACAGAGATCTAACTGAATTTCTACATATGACATATAGATGTAGATGGCGATCCTGCTACATTGCTACTACTTTATTGATGAGATAATGGATGCTTCCTAATTTGTAAAGAAGTTCAATAATAAAAGGGCATTGCTATTGCTCAATTCCCATAAAACAAAATTAGTTAACCCTTGTTGGATGATAAAGCGAGGTATATTTATTGGTGACAAGGGTAATACTTCACTTACCTCTATTTGTTGATCCAAGCTTCCAGGACACTGGGTACTTCCCCACAATTACCTGCAAAACATGGTACTTTCTAGAAGTTCCTACAAATTTTCAAAATTAATTTGATTAACTGCAGTTCCCATCTGACATTATGAAACAACCTTGCAACTAATTGAAGGATGCACAGACCACTTAAAGGTCAAAATCAACATGAGAGAACTCATGATAGGTAATGTGATCCTATCATATTTACCATACTAAACAGAAGCAACAGTTCTTCCAAAGGTGAAGTGAAAACAGTTGAGGAAAGGAAAGTTGACGAAATCTTATTTTCACATGTTTTTAAAGTTTGTCTTAAAATTTTAGGGCAAAGCACATTTTACACCCTAACTGTTGCTGAAGTATAATATTGACATCCAACAGCATTCAACTACTGAAACCAGGCAAATTGCCCTACTGATTCCATTCAAAGGATGTTTTCCAGTGATGTGGCGCTGACAATGAATCAGTTTGACATGTAAGTGCTTTGTCACCCCTCACGTGCAGTGGTGATAAATCAAAGTAAATAGCAATAACTAACAAATATATAGCTGCACCTACAGTTAACGTTTTGGCATTCTTTTGTTTCCATCTTCTCCCTTTCCCTATATCCTTAGGGGAAACAGAAAGAGATAAACCTTGGAGATCCAGGAGTGATGTGGATGGCTGGATGGTAAAAGGGGAGATCCAGTGGCAAAGGGAAAAACCGAGGCAAGCCTTACGCCCCACAAATCTGCGGAGAGGCTGCTTCGAACCCGCGACAGTGAGACAGCTCTCACCACACGAAAGTGATGTGGATGACTAGATGGTGAGATGGCAAATTCCAGTGGCATGGACTTGCAGATTTACAGCTGGTTCTTTAACTCTTAAACTAATTTACTCAGTTACATCAGTAAGGGCATCCACAACTGAATTGCCCGCTGTTAGGTATTTAAGCTCCACGTCACCATGTAGGACCCTCACATGTAAGTTTTTTAAATTTTCCTTTTTTCTCTCCAACCGCATTTCCATCCCATCGCGGTGAACCCAGGCACCAGAAAGCGGATTTGATCTGCGCCGCTGCTGCTGGCCCCATCGCCGCTACAGACTAGGACACCAGGTGGGCCGCCATATCTCTTCTTGCGCCGCCACTCATTGGCCACGTCTCCTCCCACGCCGCCACACTTCCACACCTGTGTGCCATCAGCCTTGTCAGCTTACAATTTTCTCGGAAATTTAGATTCATAGCTTGGGCACGGTGATGGTAGGCGCTACATGAGCACCGCCGCCCAGTTGGTGGTCACCCATGTGTAAGCACCGCCCGGCAGTCCTCCGGTGAGCACACACACCAGCGTTTGGATCCACCACCGGGATTAGTCGAAAGGAGCCGAGAGCATGCTGCTGGAGTCTGGTTCGCTTTCTTCCCACATTCTACCTGTTCTTCTCTCACCTTCTTTTTTTTTTTTTTGAGAGAGAGAGAGACCAGCGATGAACAAGTCGCTAACAAGGTTATTTTTCTGTTTTCTCTCACGCCCACGTTGGTGAGAATCCAAGTCAGCTGGCGACTTCGACAATTGTTGGGGACGCCCTAAGCCAACATCAGGATTTACAATTTATTGAAGTTTTGCACTAATTTCCAAGACATTCCTTAATTTCACTATCCATAGTTTTCCACAGCATGGAACTCCAATTATACAATTTAGAGATGAATCCATTTTCTTATCTGATTTCATATCAAAAGCAAAGCAAATATGAAGGGACATGCATTACCTTCAAGACTGAGGAAGGATGAAGCTGGAACAATTGTGCTAATGATAAGAACATTGTACATCAATCCATCTTGAAAAATCACCAATGAAGGCCACAAAACAGATGGTTACACAAGGTATCTTCAGGTGAGCGCTGACCATGATACTGAAGATGCCATTGAATATTCATTTTTTCTCTTCGGTAGTAATCTGATTCCTTTTTTCAAGCCAGCCTTTCCTAAGCCATGTATGAGGACTTCATATGTACCCAAGCAAGCAGATATTCTATTAGTTCTCATTTGTGTGAATATATCAAGAGCACCATCAACTTTGCCAGCTTGAAAATAGGCATTGATAAGGGCTGTGTATGAAACTACATTCTTGTCTGCAGTCAACAATCCAAAAATATGAGCTGCGCATGCAGATTGTCCAGCATAACCCAATCTGAGTATTAAAACTGATGATAAATATGTCCCAAGATTGCAACCAGATTTAATCAATTCCTCAACAATCTCTAAGACTAAATCAAATGAACCAGTCCTGATGTACTGACCAAGAAGAGAACAATAGGCAGACCTACCAACTTCACAGCCTACTCCTAAACCATAACGCATAACTGCGAGCCCACAAGACGGTTTACGGTCTGCACAGCTGGCCTCAATAACATCAGACAGGATATGGGTCTCCATTTTCACATTCTTTGGGGCCATTTGGTTAACCATTTGTTCTATAGCAGACCATTTGTTTGCAGACATAAGGTGGAGAATAATACTTCTATCAGTAAGATAACCTTTGATCAGACAATATTGGATCATTCTCAATGCCTTCATATGAAAGGTGAGGGTTTACTTCCCGAAGAAGTTCATCACTATCACCACTAGCTTTTAGAGCTTCTAGTGCTTCCAAAAAAATAGGTCGGCGAAGAACAATGAAATGCTCCTTCATGTACTGAAGAATGCAAGTAAGAACTGATGTCTCACCAGCCCTGGAACATTTCTGTACTAAAATATTGCAGAGTGCTTTATCTGGTTGTACACATGCTTCTTTCATCTTGTCCATAATCTCAAGAGTAGCTTCAAATTTGCCTGAAGTCAGCCAGCTTCATGTTAATATATGATGGTACCTAGGTTTACAGTGTACTTAAACAAATCAATGACATATGTCAGTCAAAATAGAAGTTTAGTTCTTCTAATAGTGTCATTCCATTCTTCAATGATGTGCAATGGCAGGTACATTCTCAAGCCTACAAAATTGAATGGTTGCCATGACTTCATTCTTAGTCTGATAATAAGGTCAAACATAAGTGGAACTAATGATGAGAAAATTGAAAGCGAAGTTGATACGTAATATGTAAGTGAATCTAAGGACAGAAACATAAGTGGAACTACAAAATTGAAACCAAAAATAAAAAGGACAGAAAAGTGTATAAGAGAAAGGTTTGTAATCTGTAAGTGAATCTAAGGAGCATTCACTTTCCGATTCAGCTGTTAGCAATGATACGTAAACTCCATTTGATAAAATGAAGTACCAGACTATCAGTACCTGCATATCAACATTAACCTCTTCACAACCAACCCTGGATCCCCTTTTTAACATAGCAACCAACAGGATGACGTCCCGGCAAAATGATTAAAACAAGCCAGCAGCTCATATCTATAAGGCACTGCTAAGAATGGTATGCAAATGGCGTCGCACAGGCATCTGGTCGAACACCTAACCTGTATCGGCGAGATGCTCGATGAGCACCGTGTAGGTCTTGCAGGTGGGGCGCAGGCCTTCAGCCACCATCTCTCTAAACACGCTCCGCGCCTCCTCTGCCCTCCCGGCGTCGAACAGAATCTTAACGCACGCGGTGTAACTGACGACTGTAGGCCTGCTCCTCGCCTTCATCTCCGCCCACACCCGCATGGCGCCGTCGACGTCACCGGCCCGCGCGAGCCAGTGCATGACGGTGGTGAAGGTGGCGGCGTCTGGCGCGACACCGGCGCGGAGCATCTCGGCGAGGAGAGGCGGAGCATGGCCTGCACGCGGCCGGCCTCCCCGAGGAGGTGGATCATGGAGGTGTAGGTGAATCGGTCGTGGCGGAAGGTGCGCGACGCGGTGGCCGCCAGGCGGAAGAAGAGGAAGGCCTTCTGGAGCGGCGGGTGGGTCTTGAGCACGCGCGCCACGGTGTGGGGAGTCCCAGGCGAGGCCGGGGAGGAGAGGAGGAGGCGCGCCGCCGACCAGGGGTGGTCTCGGAGGATGGCGGTGGCGCGGCGGACGACGTCGCGGGTGTAGGTCGGCGCCGCTGCGGGAGATGGCTCGGCTTTCACGGCGGCTTTGGGCTGGCGACGGCGAGGTGTTCTGGCGAGGAACCGGCGGCTGCGACGGAGCATGGCGGTCGGTGACAGGGGTTCTCCGCGCCGCGCCCTAGTGCACGCGCCGTCACGCACGCCTGGGGGACCAGCAGCCAGCAGCCCCAGCCCGTGGTAGTGGAGTGGCGGCTCGAAGGTGGTTGTGGTTGCGTGCGGCGTGCCGCGGCGAGCACCTTGTTCGCGCATCTGATGGGTTGGCTGGCTGGGTCCTCCGGCGATGAGGACTGAGGCCGCCTTGGACCTGGAGGCTTCGTTGCGGGCCGGAGTGAGATCCCTGGAGAGTAGATTGTATGGCCCAACCCATTTTGTGGATATATAACTCATATATATAATTTTATTTTATGCAAATACTTTATTTAAATGTTGGTATTTTTATATTACCAAAAACAAGAAATGTTACATTCATCATGTTGTCTGCTACTCCCTCCGTCCCACTGAGTTTGTCACCCTGATTTTGCCATCTTATTCGATGCTTCGTCTTATTCAAATTTTTGCACAAATATAATTTATTTTGTTACGACTTATTTTATCAATGAAGATACTTGAATATTGATTAATTTATTTTATAATTTGCATAAATATTTTGAATAAGACGGATGGTCAAACATATAAGCTCAAAAGTCAAAAAACGAATTTAACTCCATAGTCCGAAGGGAGTAGTACCGAGATATCCCATTAGATGAGCAATTTGGACTGATCTCTGCAATGTTAAGCCCTATTCAACTAAGGTGTAGTAAACACGGGAAAAGCCATGATCAAGGACAAGGACATTGGCACTCTCCTCGAATTTTTTCACCCGTTGCAACGCATTGACACATTTGCTAGTTTATTTATATATAAATCTGATAGCACTTTGTCATGTAACTTGTGTTATGTAATATAACTTTTTATAAGCTTGTGTCACATAACTTGTGTATATACACCAATGCTACAACACACAATTATTGCCGGACCACTACTACCGGTTATGATAGAGTTGAAACTTGAAAGTGATAACTATCGGTTTGTGGCTTCAAGCGATAGTGATAGCGCAACCAACATTGATAGGTGAACTATCACGGCTAGTTTGTGGCTCGAATTGGCAGTGATACAACCACGAACTAATAGTATAACATGTTTTGCATACAAAAATGCATAACCTTTTTATTGAATGGGATAAATTTATATCAAAATTATAGAGTTTAAAGGGATATAAAAAACTTTGTAGTTAACATTTTTTTTTATTTAAGATGGTTTACAAGTCTAAATATGCAATATAAGTTGACATATCAGATTTCATATGGTTAACAATGTCAAGTGCAGATGAAGTCAACACCAAACCCTAGTGACCATTATATCCACAATTTTTTGTTTATATAACTTGCATCAATAAATATTTGTAAAATTTTTTGTTCATATATACACGATATACCTTTTATATAACTTATATATAATACAATTTGGCTAGGTTCCACAATATTTTATCTATATACAGTTGTGTGTATATATTACATATGACCGAATGGTGGTATAAGTTTCATGAGTCATGACATAATATATCAAGTCTACATAATTTGTTTATTTAAGTTCCGCTACATATATAAATATATTTTTATCTCAAGTCTATGTTTGTTATTGCATAAATTAGTTTGTATAATCCATATAGATTGCTCCAAAAACATAACAAAAAGTATACAAAAAGAGAACTAACCTGTACCGTAAACACATGCTTCTTTTACATTGGCTTCTTTTGTTTGGTTTAATTAAATTCTCCTAGCTTCTCGCAACACTGTTTGCAATTTGATTGCAACACTGTTTGGGTTAATTAACGAAGCAGAGTTCAAAAAAGAGAGACTCTTGTGTCGAGTGTTTGCTATTAAAAAAAACCTCGACCCGCGGGGTAAGACAGCCCCGGGCATTGCGTTTAAGAAGAAGAAGATCTTCTCATGCGGTCGAAAAAAATCCTCGAACCCTGTCCCACCCCCGATACAGGGGCACTATAGATTACATATACTTGAGCATTTTTCGGCCGACAAAAAAACCCAGTTATTTCGATCAAAAAATCATACCCATGACGCCCCACTCGGGCAAGTTGGGCCTAGCTTTTTTTCGGTTGGGCTCGGGCCGAGGTCGGGCTTGGCGGGCTACCCGCATTTTACACTATAAAATAGCTAAAATGTATTTCGGGCCGAGTTCGCGCCAAGAAAAAAATTTTACCGGCTTCAAAATCTCGCGCCCAAGCCTTGTCTAGTAGTTGGTTCATGGGCGTGCCAAAACCCGTCGGATTCGGGCCGGCCGCTGGTTGGGCTAGCTTTGCTCAGTATAACCATTACCTGCCTTGAGAACCAGACCGGCCTAACTACACCGTGCTTTTGGCATTGGGACAAGCGAGGATTTTTTTAACCACGGTCATAAACTGAAAAATTCGCCTCCCAAAGGAGTCAACCCAAGACCGCGTGGAGTGGCACACCGAATGCCCTAGCTGGTTGGACTAGAGGCTCCTTGGCGTTGTTTGCTCTTGTAGAATTCGGTGAACGAGAAATCGGTCTCATCCCTGCCATTTTATTGTCAGTACCAACTGTCAAACCCCATGTCCATTGCTTTCTCACAATGCAGATTAACAGTCTATACTCAATATCTGACAGCGAAATCTATTGCTCTGAAAATTGAGCGCAATTTTTTCTTATGAAACGAGTTGGAACTACTCGAATTCATTAAAACCGAACGAAGGTATCCAAACTGAACAAGTCCAAGTTCAAGAAAGAAAAAAAGTCGAGTAGAGTTATTTTTACAGTTTATATTAGCGTAAAGCCGATAGAGGGTAGTTGTGCTTGACGATGATGACGAGCTTGACGGACTACCTAATTTAGGACGAAAAGTGGAGGACATACACGCCTGGAGTAGGTGGGGTAAAAAGGAAATCAGATTTGATCGGATAGTAGTGCTATGATAGAATCACAAAAATCGTGATAAACATGCATGGAGAAGCAGAGCTGCATTTGCCTAGAGTCTCTAGAGCCGCTGCCGACTACACTGCACTGTCCGACTGTCGCCGTTCAGCAATGAATCCGAAAGCGCAAAACTCCAATCTAAAGGCTTGCATGTCCACATCCATGAACATCCATCTCATACGTGCAATGCCTGAAATTCGCGGCGAATTCCCAGCCACAACCACGCCGGCCGATTCTTCTCTCTACAAATCCACACACCTGCAGTGCAGGGTCACTGTCGTCCCGGACAGGCGGACAGCAGCACCTTCCCTCAGTCCCTCCTCGCCCGGTCCTCCATTATTGATGCCTTGATGCGAATTTGGCCGCTTCGCTTCATTATTTCGATGCCTCCATGATGTGATTTGATTCTTGCTTTCCCTTTGCCTTTCTCAGACGGCAGGCCCGGCCGGCCCTATCTTTTTTCTTCCCAATCCGATCCCCGGCCGGCCGCCGCTAGCAAGGCTGCCACCACAAGCGTGCGCATCGTTGATATCTCTAGCAGAGCAGATTGCAGCATTGCGTGATGAAGAGCTCGAGCTCTGAGAGCACGAGCAGCGCCGGCGGCGGCAGCTCTGGCACGGGCACGGGCACGGGCTGGAGATCCGGCTCTGGCTCCTTCAACCTCCGGAACCTGTCCAAGGTCATCCTCCCGCCGCTCGGCGGGCCGTCGTCCGGCCAAGGCCAGTCCCATGGCGGGTCGGACAAGTGGGTCATCTCGCCGCTCGACTCCAGATACAGGTGAGGTGATGCATCAATGGCTGGAGTATGTAGAGAGAAGATGATGTCTGGTTGTCATGCCATGCGTGCTTCGTATATAAGCTCATTGTCATCTCTGTCTACGTACGATCAGGTGGTGGGATGCGTTGATGGTGGTCCTGGTGGCCTACTCGGCGTGGGTGTACCCGTTCGAGGTGGCCTTCATGAACGCGTCCCCCCAAGGGCGGGCTCGAGGTGGCGGACATGGTCGTCGATCTCTTCTTCGCCGTCGACATCGTGCTCACCTTCTTCGTCGCCTACATCGACCCCAGGACCCAGCTCCTCGTCCGTGACAGGAGGAAGATAACGCTCAGGTACAAACACCGTGCCTTTCATTTCATTGCCTGCTCCATATCGATTAGTATGTTGATTTTGGCTGTTTCAATAACATTCTACGATCGGGAGAATAAGCTGAAATAATCCGAAACAAGACAGCTGAAAAGGGTAGTCCTAAGGTTGTTGGAGATGGTTCGGCTGCCGAATCCAACTCTGGTTGTACCCATTGTCATCAGCATCACACCATATTAAGATCAAAGATACTGTTCTGGTTGGAATTTTTAGACGTGACAGCATACGATGCTAGGGAGATTTCGGGAAGTGTACACGTGGCTGCAGTTCAGTCAAGAAAGCAAATAAAACTACTTCCTGAAGACATAAGTCAAGAAATCATAATATGGCGACCCAAAACCAAACTGCATTATTAATTGATTGTCACCTCACAACCATATATATGGCGACCCATTTGCGATTTATGAAGTTGTGGCCGAGATCGGACGCGAACACAGTACTGAACATGCAGCTCCCGGATAGCCCAAATGTGCCACATCGTCATCACACAGTGGCATGATGTAGTTATATTCCGTATTATCTTCCTCCTGACATATTCAATATTCTGATGCACTGACTAACTAGCTTTAAACAAGCTTTTAAAGCATCAACTTTGGCTTTTATTATTTAATTAACTAGTTTCATGCCATAACAAAATCCACACATATATAATCATGTACATAATTTTTTTTAATTACGCGTTGCTATGGGTTTTAAAATCCACCAACACATATACGGCGACCACAATATACAATGCAAAGGTGTTTTTAGCTAAAGGTGTTTTGGTTGAAGCAGAGGATTTCAGCGAGAAGGAAGTGATGGTTTGATCTGTGAGTAAATATTTGACTGTGCTCGGTTTAGATTGGAAGCGCACGATAGAAGTCGGACGGGCGCACTCCCTCAAGGAGTGTCACACCATCCCAATGAGTTGCTTGAGTTGAAACTATCACGGACTTGGCAACGCCGCTACGTGAAGGAGCTTCGTGACCTAGTGAAGGATGGTGCCCCGACTGTGCTATGTGTTTAAGAAATTCAAGTCCATCAAGCACAGGTTAAGGTCTTAAAAGTACTCTAGGTTTTGATTTTTTTCGCTGTGAGTAGCTCAGGGCGTATCATATTGATTCCATCATCGTTGAGAATGGTGGGGAACCATGGCGCTTAACCTGTGTCTATGGTTTGGCGCCGGTGTCAGAGCATGGGAGATATGGTCTGCCTATGGGTGATATACCATCCGACTAGCGATCCAGGAGAACCATTTTCAGTGCCCGCTCTCGACACACTCTTTTGTTGAGCGGTTTATAGGGGAACTTGAGGATTTCAAGCAAAAGAATCTGAGGCCTCAAATAGCAGTGACACCGACGGTGGTGCCACGGGTGACACGCTGGGTTAGACACCCGAGAGGTTTGGCTAAAATGAACGTTGATGCAGTTATGTCCAAGAACTCAAGCCAAGTGGCCAGTGACCTCGGTTTGCACTCTTTCAAAGTTGCAAGCAATTGTGCCAATGCGGTGAGGACCGAGGAGTTTATTGGGCGACTGGTTCGATAGATATGGACCAATTGTCCGGAAGAAAAATGTAAGGAGGAGTTTCACTCGAGAAGATTTCATCTTTAAAGGACGGAAGTCAATGTCGTCGCCCATATTTTAGTTAGCACCTCAATCAATTTATCGACAGCTAGACATATTTGGCTTCTAGGCCCTCTAGATGAAGCATGTTTCCTTCGATTCTAAATTGTAGTTCTTTTTGGCTAGATAGATACATTCATGGCCTAAACGTAAAAAAAATGCATCTAGAAAAAACTAAAACGACCTACAATTTAGAACAGAAGAAGTAATTCTTATCCTATTTGAATAACAAAGTCAGTGCTCCTCTCAAAAAGAAAATTGAATATTGATTGATCTTTCCTCCTATACGAAGGGGGAAAAAATCCCTCAAAAATGAAATAGGGGAAGCGCAGAATAATTGCTTCATCAAGCAACTGACGCTGCGAGCTTTGCTGTTGTGCGCTACGCCTTCAGGTACCTGTCGACGTTCTTCATCATGGACGTGGCCTCGACGATCCCGTTCCAGGGCCTTGCCTACCTCGTCACCGGCGAGGTGAGGGAGAACGCCGCGTACAGCATGCTGGGCGTCCTCCGCCTGTGGCGTCTCCGCAGAGTGAAGCAGTTCTTCACCAGGCTCGAGAAGGACATCCGCTTCAGCTACTTCTGGATCCGCTGCGCGCGCCTCGTCGCGGTCGGTTACCATCCACATCCACCCTTGTGACCCTTCTAGCTTAGATTGAACAACAGATCGACCACGTTGAATTCTGAAGCTTTGCACGTTCAGGTGACCCTGTTCCTTGTCCACTGCGCCGGGTGCCTGTACTACCTGATCGCCGACCGGTACCCGCACCGGGAGAAGACGTGGATCGGCGCGGTGATCCCCAACTTCCGGCAGGCCAGCCTGCGGATCCGCTACATCTCCTCCATCTACTGGTCCATCACCACCATGACCACCGTCGGCTACGGCGACCTGCACGCCGAGAACACCGTCGAGATGGTCTTCAACATCTTCTACATGCTCTTCAACCTCGGGCTCACCGCCTACCTCATCGGCAACATGACCAACCTCGTCGTCGAGGGCACCCGCCGCACCATGGAGTTTGTAAGCACTGCTCGGTGCTCGCAATTTGCCGTGGCCTCTAGCAATCTCATGCCATTGCTATGAATGGATGCATTTGGATGCAGAGGAACAGCATCAGGGCCGCGTCGAGCTTCGTGGGGCGGAACCACCTGCCGCCGCGGCTGAAGCAGCAGATCCTGGCCTACATGTGCCTCAAGTTCAGGGCGGAGAGCCTGAACCAGCAGCAGCTCATGGACCAGCTTCCCAAGTCCATCTGCAAGAGCATCTGCGAGCACCTCTTCCTGCCGGTCGTCAAGGACGTCTACCTCTTCAAGGGGGTCTCGAGAGAGATGCTGCTGTCCCTGGTCACCAAGATGAAACCGGAGTACATCCCGCCCAAGGAGGACGTGATCGTGCAGAACGAGGCTCCCGACGACGTGTACGTCGTCGTCTCCGGCGAGGTGGAGGCCATACTGTTCAACGGCGTCGAGGAGCGGGTGGAGGCCACGCTGGGGACGCGGGACATCTTCGGCGAGGTGAGCGCGCTGAGCGACCGGGCGCAGCCGTTCACGTTCCGGACCACGACGCTGAGCCAGCTGCTGCGGCTCAAGCAGGCCACGCTCAAGGAGGCAATGCAGAGCAGGCCCCAGGACAGCGTCGTCATCATCAACAACTTCCAAGGTTACCGTGGTTACCATGGTCTCTGCAAAATCTGAAGAAACTGCACCGTGCTCTGCGCTGCAGATGGTGATCACTGAAACCGTTGCTTTGCTTGTCTCCGTTCCGTGTGTTGTTGCAGCAGCATCAGGTCGAGGACTTGCTGGTAGACAACACTGGCGAGCACGACGACGACGCGAACGTGCTGACGGTCGCCGCCATGGGAAACAGCGGCTTACTCGAGGACCTCCTCAGGGCAGGCAAGGACGCCGACGTCGGCGACGCCAAGGGCAGGACAGCATTGGTAAGCCAACACACACACACGAGTCCAGAGCATTCTGCATCCATGGACAGGCACACAGCCGTTTGATCCGGACGCTGTTCTTGGCAACGCCACTCGCAGCACATCGCGGCGTCCAAGGGGTACGAGGACTGCGTGCTGGTGCTGCTCAAGCACGCGTGCAACGTGAACATCAAGGACGCGCAGGGCAACACGGCGATGTGGAACGCCGTCGCGGCGGGGCACCACAAGATCCTCAACATCCTGTACCAGTTCGCGCGCGCGTCGAACCCGCACGCCGGCGGAGACGTCCTGTGCCTGGCCGCGCGCCGCGGCGACCTCGGCGCGCTCCGGGAGCTCCTCGCTCGGCCTGGACGTGGACTCGGAGGACCACGACGGCGCCACCGCGCTGCGCGTCGCGATGGCCGAGGGACACGCCGACGCGGCCAGGTTCCTGATCATGAACGGCGCCAGCGTCGACAAGGCGAGCCTCGACGACGATGGCTCCGGCTCCGGCTCTGGCGCCGCGCGGCTAACAATGTCGCCGACCGAGCTGCGGAGCTGCTGCAGAAGCGGAGCTCGGCCACTCGATAACCATCGTCGACTCGCCGGCGGTGATCCCGGACGGCGGCTCGTCGGGGCACAGCCATCCGGGCAGATTTCAGGGCACAGGCTCGACAGCCATTGCTGGCCTCGGGTGAGCATATACAAGGGCCACCCGTTCCTCAGAAACCGCGGCTCTGAAGCCGGCAAGCTGATCAATCTGCCAGGCACCATGGAAGAATTCAAAGCCATCATCGGTAGGCGAATTAAAAAAAAACAGAGTTCATTCAGCTAATTGCGTTGCAGTGACAAATTAATTGAAAGTACTGAAGTATGCTATCGTGCTTTCTTTTCTTCAGGTGAGAAATTCAAAGTTGATGCGGAGAAGGCACTGATCGTGAACGACGAAGGAGCGGAGATCGACTCGATCGACGTGATCCGGGACAACGACAAGCTGTTCGTGGTCACGGAAGAAGAGCTGAGGAGGCTGGCATCAATGGACTCGGTGTCTTTCAAATAGCGTTTGTAGATGGATCCAGGTTTTTCCGTAGCAAGTCACACACGGTATGTGCACCAAAGTATGTACATGTATATGTGAAAGGGCTTATAGCCTAGTAGTGGACTAGTGCTTAAAATAGATCTAGTAGCATCTGAGGTCCTAGGTTTAACTCCCAGTGCTAGCGAATATTCGTGTTGTTCAAACATTTTCTTTTGGGAATCATTGAGTTTGGTTTGTCTTGTTTTTTAGCCGATTGGGTTTGGGTCGTGTTGTTCAAAGCGATATAAGAATTCCTATACTCCTAACCCTACCATGAATTACAAAAATTAAGAAACAGCTAAAAACAAAGCAAGAAAATTAAGCTTCAATCATCTTTTTTCGCTCATGCTCCAATCTTCAAGCATTCTGATCTTGTACAAAACTCTTGACGATACTCACCACTACACAACGCCAACCCACCGACGATCTGCACCCAACCGCTTCAATGTCGGGCACCGTTGTAAAGCCCATAGGGCCACGTCCCCCACCTCGACGCTGGCATGGTCCTCCGGCTAAACAACATATATCAGCCCGCCGCCAATCTACACGTAACGCTTCAACGTTGGGCATCGCCTCGGGCCAAAGGGCCATGGCCCCTCCTCGATGTCGGCATGGTCTTCCAGCCGCCGCCACCGATCTACATTGAACGCTTCAACGCCGGGCACTGCCATCAGACCCATAAGGCTACAGCCCTGCCTCGACGCTGGCATGGTCCTACACGTCGCTCGCACCTCGTAGAAGTAGGGAGCAAAGGAGCCCAAGGCCGGTGTGAAGAAGCTAATCGACGGCCCTAGGAGACCGATCCAACCACTAGGGGTCTTGATGCTATAGTCGCCGCCCCGATCGGCCGCTGGCTCGCCGACGCCGGTCTAGTTGTGACGCCTCGCGGCTTCGCTGCAGCCAATCTTGGGACTGGGGTCTCGGATTTCGCCCAGAGAGGCCACAAATTAGGCGATACGTGCCCGGCCGGCCATCCATGCCGACAAAAGTACACCGGCTCGGCGAGGGGGCGGGGGAAGAGGAACCGCCTCCCCGTGCATCGACCCAGGGGCACCCACGGATCCGACTCTAGATAGCACGGATTTGACCCGTCTTAGGCAAGTACGACCTCGGACCACCAATGAAGTAGAGCAAGCTCAGAGGGAGGATAGGAAGGAGAGGAGGAGGTGAGAGGTTGTGGATGAGAGCCTTGTTGGGCGCCAAGGGCCCGCCGCCACCACTCGCTAGTGAGCGGCGGTGGCCTGGGGGCTTTCTCCGACAGGGGCTTTGGCGGTGGTGGTGCATCGCCCTCCGAATCGCCACGAGGGAGGTGACACGGGGGTCCGTTTGTCTGGTCAGAGGCTGACACCAATAGAAACCCTAATAGATTAGCTCATGAATATGCTCGCCTTGTTTCCTATGTAAATCAGGTGGTGGAGTGGCTTATAACTCCATAAGCGTTGGGGAGACCGTAGGCATCGATTGTAACCGGTTTGATGGCTAATATATGAAGCTCCGGCTGTTCAAAAAAGAAAAACTATTAGATCAAGGGATTGAAAAAGACAATCTGTTAGCTAGCTCATTTTTATCTCATTTCTCATGCTTATCCTCGAGATAAACCAAACTTGCAACTTCACCCACAACAACATATTCGCGGCTCACCTTCACACCACCTCCACTTGTATTTTGTCGATAGAAAACAAACTGGACTTGCAAGCGGTCCAAGAAAACAGGGCCTTTCTCCTATTATTATATATAAACTGTTGACCGTATTAACAGAACACCTGATTTATTAGAGTGGGGGCGTACATTAACTCTGACCTGTGCGTGAGTGCCCGCCTCCTCCTCCACTTTAAAACAAGAAAGAACGTTACATCACGCACACACGCGCACCAAAGCCAAGCCCAGCACTCGACACCACACCACACACAGCGCGCACACGCACCGAGCCGCGCGCACGCAACACCTCGCGGCGGGAGGAGCGGGGAGTGAGTGAGTGGATCGATGGGGAGCAGCAGGGGGGCAGCAGCGAGCACTTCCTGCGGCAGCTGAGCTCGAGCGACGGCGGCGGCAGCAGCAGCGCGCTACAGCGGGAGCGGGAATGCGTCGGCGGCGTGGGCACCGGCAGCAGCAGGCGCGGGTCGCGGCGCTGGTCCAGCAGGAAGAAAGCCAGCAGGGCGCGGGGACACCGCCGCGGGTTCTGCAGGACGGAGGAGGCTGCTGCTGCGGCGGCGGGACGGAAGCGGGTGATGGTGGTGGTGGACCAGAGCTCCGGCGCCAAGCACGCCATGATGTGGGCGCTCACCCACGTCGCCAACAAGGGTGACTTCCTCACCCCTGCTTCACGTCCTACCGCCACAGAGCGGGAGCGGCGGCGGCGGCGGTGGCGCCAGCCGCGGAGGTGTTGCGGAGGACGCCTCCGCGCTCGCTAACTCCCTCGGCGCGCTTTGCAAGGCCTGCAAACCTGAGGTGCGTGTGCGTCTGCTTCTTCACTCATGCGCGCGAGCGCGCGTAGCTTTTTGTTTCTGCAAACTGTATCCACAATATTACAGCACCGTCTCCACAGTAAACAGATGAGCATGCTCGTCGCATTTTTGTTTCAGAACTTCAGTTACACTGAACTGAAGAGATAGGTGTTTGACATTCTCATTTATTTTCAGATTACACTGGAAATATTATTCAGAACTTCATTTGATTTGGCAAATACAGATATTGCTTTGGAGTTCGTTTTAGGACTTAGCATGGCAATAACAAGGTGCATTATATATGAGTTCATTTGATTTGGCAAATACAGATGTTCCACAATGTGCATTATATATACAACCTTAATCTGCACTAACAATTAATAACCTTTTCCAAGTTAGTTAGTCCAAACTCAAAAGCTTTGCTTCTTTATGCATTGCATGTGGTGAAATTTGTACTTACAGAGTCATACGGTTGGGTCCTGTGGCTTTTCCTTGTGCCCTGTTTGGCCCCAAATTTTCCCAAATTTCACTTGCAAAAAGAAGATTCCCCATCACATCAAGCAACATATATGGAGTACGAAATATTGGTAAAAAATTAAAATAATTACACAGTTTAGATGCATATCATGCAGACGATTCTTTTGGCTGGTTACACCATAATAGGATAAATATTTACCACTTGGGCCACACCGACATACATGTCACATGCCAAAAATTTTGCACCGAATTCGGTGCTCTAAACAGGCCCGGATCAAGTTGTTTGGGTTCTTGGGCCACACCGACTGACTGCCTGGTGGAGGCAAGAGTTATGCGAGTAGGTGGCTGTGGCTAAATCAGATCAGAACGTTCGTGAAAAGAGAGATGGGCATCATAGCCACCCTTTTATTGATGGATCATGGCAGGCCTAAAGCTCAAAAGGGAGTCTCAACTTCCTAAAAAGCAAGATGCTCAGAATTTATATCCTGATCTTCCTAACATTGGAGAAACAAATGCCTCTGCTAGGACTAGGAATTAGTAACAACAACAAGTACAGTCTGCACAAAATTAAGCTGGGCTTTTAGGTGGAACTAATAACAAGTACAGTCAAACTGTAACTTCTCCCTCCCCCTTATATTATCTGTCGTTCGATTCTAGTACCCAAAAGAAAAACTACTGTAGCATACTTTGGTGTACTTGAGTCACTGTGTGTTGCAGTGGAAGGATGCGCAGCAGCTGCTCTGCTCGTCTTTTAGCCCGTGAAATGGGTGTGCTCATGCATCACGGTTTCTGATCATAAAATTGTTTGGTGATATCATACAGGTGGAGGTGGAGGCGCTTGTGATCCAGGGGCCCAAGCTGTCGACCATCCTCAGCCAGGTGAAGAAGCTGGAGGCGTCCGTGCTGGTGCTCAGCCAACGCAAGCCCTCGCCTTTCTGCTGGTAAGC
Source organism: Hyparrhenia diplandra (assembly GCA_015847255.1). NCBI lineage: Eukaryota > Viridiplantae > Streptophyta > Magnoliopsida > Poales > Poaceae > Hyparrhenia > Hyparrhenia diplandra. Next base: position 62,644 of record JADLZK010013126.1, read on the forward strand.
ACTGCCACTGCACGCGCGCGCACACAACATGCGTGTCATGTGCAATCCGCCTGTGATGTGTCCCTCGTCACGGACCGGATCATTCAGTTGCTGTGCAAAGGTGAAAGAGGGAGGGAAGGGAATAGAATCTCGCGGAGCTGGCAGGCACAGCCTAGCTATCTTCACACACTGCTCTTTGTGCCCATTATTCTAATGCCTGAAAATCCCAGAGAGCATCAACAGTTATTTTTAGCAAGAAAGAACTGTTTGACAAGCTGTCAACTTTAAGAAGAACATGGGCTTTACTACCAGATAGCAGTGCAGGGAGGGATAGGGATGGGATGGTCAGAAACTATCGGACAGCCACAGCCATGTGCCGATCCATAAATCGGAGATGCCTTTCCCTTGTCCTTGCAGTTTATAAATTCGATCTCCCGAATGGAGCAAAGCAACAACCGTAGGGCTACTGTCATAGTGTCACTGCTCTGCAGTCGTTGCTCTTGTACGCCTGTGTCAAAGTAGAACATCCGGGGAAAAAGCTTAAAACCACACGAAAAAATCTTAGGTACATACAGCGTCAGAGAAGTTACTATGGGAAAGTAACCTTTTCACCACTTGTATAATTTAATCAAATTAATTAAGCTTCCATGTTTACGTAGTTGCTTACAATTGTGTAGCTACCTGCTGGTAGTAGAGTAGTAGTAGATTGCTGATGCTTCGGTGCCCGTTGTTTCAGCTTCCTGCGGAGCAGCAGCGAGGAGGTGGTGGAGGAGTGCATCAACCGGGCGGAGTGCCTGACGCTGGCGGTGCGGCGGCAGAGCAAGGGCGTCGGCGGCTACCTCGTCAGCACCCGATGGCAGAAGAACTTCTGGCTCCTCGCTTGATTTGATTTGATCCACAAGCTAGGCCCTTCCCCCTCCTTGGATGCGAGCAAGATCTTTACTGCCCGGGCTAAAGCTTTTCACAAGGCCAATCAATAAGTAACCAGTAACCACTAGTACTGCATCTATTGATCTACTATAACCTCCAGTGTCCTAGGGTGTGTGCGGTGTGCCAGTGTGCGTGTGCCTGATCCTCTCCCTGATGTACGTGGTGATGTGCTGCTGTATTCTACTGTAGTATCGTCTTGGTTTAGCTGTGCTGCTGTAGCCTGTGTAAGCTGTTGTGTAGTAAAGCCAGAAGTTCCATTTACCCTGTCTAGCTGTCTGTCTGCAGGAAATCTGTCTGTTTGTGGAACAGGATGCAGGAGCGCAGGACGTACGTACATACTACATTTGCATTGCGTTGCGTAAACTAGAATTTGTGTGTTGTGCAATCGTGTTTGTTTGCTTGCTGAAATGCTGAGTACGGAATTCCATAATGAACGGATCATGTGTTTGACCAACTGTCCCCTCTTGCTCTCCAAAACGCTGGAAGCCTGTTGCTGTGTCAAACAAACTTGATACGATGTCATGTCAAAGCTTATGCCCCGGCATTTGACTGCTACAGTACAAGTATCAGCGCTAAGCCGCTAAACTTGTACTAGTAATTGTAGTGACTAGAAAATAAAATCCTTCGACGCACGCGCCACCACGCTGGCGACCAACCGCCCGCGCCCCTCCCTCCCTCCAATCTCCAGTCACGCGGGCCGGCCAGGATGGTGGTGGCATGGCCCTCTCAGCCGGTGGTGTGGCAGCGCTTACACGACTACGCCGGTGGGGCGACTTCGCCCGAGCCGCGTGGGGCTCGGCGAGGTAGCCGACCACGACCACGACAGCGCGGCGCCGGTCAGCGTGGCGGGGCAGCACAGGTGGTGGTGCGGCGGTGGTGAATGTCTCCGTCATCGGTGTGCCGTCGGCATTTGGCGGCAGACGGGCGGATTTGGACCCTGCGGGCCCGGAATCGCGCCCTCGGTCCGGGAGTACCCGGTTTGTCCCCACGGCAGTACCACTCGCTCCGTATGGTGGTGGATCGCGTCGGCGCGGCCGACGGTCGCGTTTAAATCTAGCGGCGATGGCGGCTGGTCGACTTTCCAGCGTCTATGATGGTGACCTTCCGTGAAGGTGGTCTTCCACGCTGGCCGGGCAGAGTCGATGGTGGTGGTAGCGGCTTGGGCGAAATCCTTGCCCTAGCGTGTTACGCCGGCCCGGCGGCGGTGGAACTTCGTGCCACGCACCTTGTTGAAGGCGCCGCTGGAGCCGTTGGTCGATGCGTCCCTTTTCGCGTCTGCGGGCGTTCAATAACTGGGTGAAAACCTAGCCTGGTTTCTCTGGGCCGACGGCGATGGCGCAGGCGCGTCGTCGAAGTTCTTGATCGCCAAGGTCGGGCAAGATTCAGCGTGGTTACCTTGTTCGGTGTTCAGCTCAAGGCGGATGTGGCATTCGATGGCGTAACGGCTTGGCGTTTGGTGGCCTTCACCAAGAGCCGTCTTTGTTGCTAAGGAAGAAGCATCCAATCTTCAATGGTGGTCGGTGTCCAACATTTTTAATACCTTTATTAGGTGTGACAAATGTGTTGTGCGGTTTCGTCTTGACGTTGTTGATCTTATTACGTGGAATTGGCATCACGGTGGAAGTTAGAGGTCGCATAGGACTACTCGAGCTCCTTGTTGCGGATGTATTTTCTTTAGTCAATTTCTTTTTGTTTTTTAGTTTTTGTTGTTGTATCTTTTGGCCTGATTCTAGTTTTTTTTTTTTTAGCCTGACCCAAGGGTAGCCGGATAGTTTCTATTCTTTATTAGAAAAATTGTAGTAGCTACTCCCTCTCTCCCATGGAGTTCATTGTTTTTGACTTTTAAACTTCATGTTTGACCATCCGTTTTATTCAAAATATTTATGCAAATCATAAAATAAATTAATCAATATTCAAATATCTTCATTGATAAAATAAGTCGTAACAAAATAAATTATATTTGTGTAAAAAAATTTGAATAAGACGAAGATCGAAGAAGATGATGAGACGGAATCCGGGGTGACAAACTCGAGACGGAGGGAGCAGTGACTTCAACTACTCCTACATCAGATTCAATAACGTTTAAACCCTCGGCCCCCACCAGGCCAGATTCAGTAACGCGCATGCAGCAGTGACTGGCTCAGATCAGCCAGGTATAAACACTGTCAGCATTGTAGCCAGTAGTCACCAATGACCGAGCGCAACGCACGGCGTCCCCTGTCCCCAGACGGCCAGGGCCAGGATCCGAGAACAAACCGGTCGGCTGGCATCGCCGCATCGGCATCGGCATCATCGGCCAGCGCGGGGTCGGGGACGCCGACCGACGGATGGAGCGATGGACACGGCGACAAATCCGGCAGGGGAGTCAGGGACCATTGGCCGCCTTGAATCTTCTTCACTGCCGCACAGCACAGCGCACAGGGGGCGAGCGGAGCCGGTGTGTGTGGCGCCAGCACAATTATGGCCGGCCACGGAGATGGCAAAGCTGACGACGGGAGCCGGGTGGTCGTCGATCCGTTCCCGCTCGGCATCGCCATGATGGCGGCGCGGTGCGTACCGGGCGAGGGGGGGGTGGTGCTACGTAGCCGTAGCTGGGCGCAGGCTTTTGGCACCACGGGTGCAGACGGGCTCATCATGAACCATCATGCATTCCCGGGAGTTGAAGGCTCTCAGCGGCTCCGCTGCGGTCTGCGGACCAATTCAATCCGGCTAGCAGGCCCTGATTGCGGCAGTTGTGTACGTTTCCCGGTGCCGTGGTGATGGTGTACAGTGCAGTACAGCGGACCTTTTCCTTTTCAGTTGGACTGTTTGATCTCGTGCTGAAAGATGAACAAACAAGAGGCGGCAGTCACGCTTCCTTCTTTCCGGTCTCCTGATGGTGTACGGTGAACCTTTTTGTTTTTTTTTTTTTTTTGAGAATGAAACCTTTTTTTGTTTTCGGTATTACTGTTTACTGTAAGATGAATGCGGAGGCTATAAGATGCATGACAGTGTAAGATGAATGCGGAGGCTATAAGATGCATGACAGGGGTCAGGTTCAGATCGGTTGGAGTCTCCTGCACCCAAAACTAAAACCTAAGTCCAAACCCGAACCCGAAACCGATTCATATAGAAATTCAACATCAAAGCCAAACCCGCGGATACTTGAAACATGCATATATATATACACATTTTCATATGTATAAACAAGGGACAACAAATAATAAATATTTTCATGAGTCAAATTTGAATAAATTTAATAATCCAAGTATTATTAACATATTATAAACACATGAGTTTTAATTCGAATAATTTATTTCGGATATTTATTTGATAAAAACCAAACCTGAACCCAAACCTAAAAACCGTGAGAGCTTAAAAAAAAAACAAAGACCAAACCCGAAACCCAAAAACCAAAACCCACAGATACACGTCCCAAACCCGATCCATTTGCCATCTTTAAACAAATGAGATTCTTAAGAACTAGGTGAATACCCACACGTTGATGCGGGGATTACAAATAATTTTTAAAAAAGACTATTTTTATCTATAGTTATATGATCGAAACTATCTTAAATTCATTTTGGTGATCAGTTTGACATGTGGACAACTAAATGCATGTTAGTAGGCTATAACTGTAACTTTTAGTGGGACGGTTGATGTGGATAGCTTGCATGTTGACAAAAAAATACCTTAGTGGGGTTTATCTTTATAGGAGTAGTAGATTTTGTGCGCATAGCCTCTCACTTGGTCCGTCTCGGTTGACCCGATGTTGGGACGAGCTTGCCTCCTCGCCCGATCAAGCGTTGCCGGCATCAGTTTCCCCGAAGGTCAAACTCCATTGAGGGATCCTTGTTCTACGTCGACGCCTTCCGAGTGCATGCCCGACCTAGACCCACCTCTATCGCCGCTTTGCGAGGGGCTTGCCTCCACATGTGGCGGCGTTGTTGCTTCCGGGGAAGGATGGTGTCGCCACAATGGTTACAATGGGCAGTGTTGAGGAACTGAGTAGCGAGGACTCGCCATCTCCGAGGGTGGCCGCGAGGCGGTTGGCCAAGTTCACCGAGGAGGTCGTGGTAAAGAGGCCGCCATCGGCCTCATTAGCTCCCCTCCTAAGCGGCTAAGCGGACCTAGCCCCTTAGGGGCGAATCTAATCGCCGCCGAAGATGGATCACATCCCCGGCATAAACGCGGCGAAGTGTTGCTCATGAAGAAGATGGGGCTTGACGGAACCGCCAAAGACCGCTATCCTCTGCAAAGAAAGCGGTTGTGCGAATCCTACTTCGGGGTGATGTTTTAGCCTGCAGATGCAGAGACCTTCGACGACATGTTCCCGGCTTGCGGGAGAAGATCGATAGAGCGGCTTCGCCGCCCGGAGGCTTGGCTCCAAAGGCCCATAGGTAGTTTAGGTTGATCCTAAATGATCCCTCGGTTGTTATGGCTAAAATATAGTTCGAAGTCTTGGTTGGGCCCGGAAACGGCCTCTCTTGTATTTAAAACCTTCTCTTTTTTTAATACATAGATACACAATGCTCTTGCCTATTCGCGAAAAACATAAAAAATTCCCGTGTTGAGCCTAAACCAGAAACCGGTTGATGGTAACATAAGAAAAGGCCATCATATACTAAGACTACTAAGTGGTGTTGAATCCCATGAAGGGGTTTTTCCCCCTTTATGATCGGATTCTTAATGAAATTTAAAATAAGAACCCTACCGGACGCTTTGATTAATTTTTTTCATCCTTTTGATCGCCACTTCAGATATCTTTTTAAGGAAATCACTTTAGAATCTCGAACTGGTACGATCATTAATGTAAAAATCGATCAATACCGCAGCATATGATGATTATGAACGAATTCATTGCAAGCTAAAACAAACATGGCCTAATAACCGAGTTTTTTTTAGCGAGTCCAAAATCGAGCTTGAGACCACGGGTGTTTGGTTCGCAGGCTCCTCTTGGATCACAGCAGGAACATGGGTTGGGCTGCAGACAGCGGCCCATAGACATGGGTTCCGTCCCCCTGCGGCTTCGCCTTGTCGTTCTGAAACGCGCACGGATGGATTCCCCGTTCGGCCCGGCGTGTGCCAGTTCGGCCGGCCCAACGAACTCGACAATGACGTTTCCTTACCTAAACCACCAGCAGCAGCACGCAAGTACTACGCCACTAGCTTAGTATACCTACCGAGTATACAGATACAGACTACAATGGCGCGTCTCTGCAGCTGGTGTCCCCTCGTTGCCATGCCAGCTGAGCTGATGACCTTATCACGAACAAAACCCGGCCATCGATCCCGTTTAAAAATGGCCATGTCCATAGCAAAAAATGGCTACGATCCGAACTCCCGATGGCACGAATGCCAAGTATGGAGATAGGCCAGCGGGCACTGGGCAAAAATGTGAGATGTCCATCCCCGCACGTCTCAAGGACTAGCAAATATGTATATGGCTCGCTGATAAGATCAATCGGGGATTTGGTGCTGGCAGGTGTCTGCAGTTGGGTAAAGTCCTCCACAATTGTATGGTTTTTGGCCCGGTTTTCAAAAAAAATTTGGGCGGCACTTGCCTTTTTCTTTTTCGTCTAATAGAAATCGCGGCAAAGCTTTTTTGCCCCTTTAAAAATAAGATCAATCGGGTCGCCGTCGACCTGCTACTACCTCAGCTACGACGCGCTGTTTGCGAATTGGCTTGTAGTCCAATGGTAGGGCCGGTCGACGCTACCCATTGGGGTTCAAATAAATGGGTGCTTACGACCTTTCTTTGGGATTTTCCCAGGGATTTTCGTTATGCATTAAAGCGGCGTTCCGCCACATTTTGCGCCGATGGTGCGGAATCTCCGGATCTGCGGGGGGGGCCGGGCCGGAGGGTCTTCACCGGCGTATGTGTGGGGATGAGTGTGTGCGTGCGTATTGTGATTCTCGTTCTCTGTGTCAAAAAAAAAAAAAAAGCTACGCACGCCTGCCATTCGGCTTCGGCAACGCACGCGACGCGGATACGGGGTGCTTCACCGGGCGTGCACATTTCAGACGATCGATCGAAATGGCTGCACAACTGCCATCCAGTTGGCGGTTTCGACTTTAACGGGAAAGCGCAGCTGTCAATCATCGTCATAAGGTCGCAATTATCATCACTGGCCAATCATGGTCGCCGTGTTTGGTTGAGATCGAGTGGGATACAGCAACCAAGTCTTGTTGTACACTGATCGACTCATCAACATTTGTTGCTCACCAGTATTACCTTGTACGCCTGCAAAGGGGTGAGGTGGTGATAGTAGATCAAAATCGTTCGTCAAAAAGAAAAGACAAAACAAACAAAACAAACTGTCATTAAGCTGACGAGTACCCACCCTATCAGAAAAAAGGTTTATTATTACAAAACAGCATTAATTGGTGACTTGCAAAAAAAATGGGACTGCAAATTAGCAAACACAAAGCGCGTGAGAACGCTGAAGTCACGCATATATGATGGTATAGATATCTTCTGTTTTCATCAGACCCCCCAAAGCCAGATATTCATTCACACAAGAAACGGAACAGTTAATTAATAACTGGCCAACTTTATGTCATATAGACACACATAGCAAGCCAGCAGGAGATTAGATATCCGGGCATCCCGGCCGTGCCAGCCAATGCTCTGCAAACGTGCCGTTTCTGCTGCTTGCCTCCGATCCTTCCTAGCTCGGTAGCTCCTCAGGTATAAGTAGCAGAGGAACACGTCAAGCAACTGAAAGGAACTGCCCAGGCACGAGGCCAGCTGATCTGATCGATCACCAAGGATAGATACCGTGGTCCGTGGGAGATAGTGAGTGAGGGAGAGAGATGGCCGTCGTCGCGGAGGTGGTCTTCATCGCCTTCGTGACTCTGCTTCTTGGGGTGACGTCGTGCACGCCATCGTCGTCGGCGGAGGCAGGGACGGCGAGTGCGCGAGGATGGAGGGACGAGGACTGTGGCGGCGTGCGAGGAGAGGTGACGTACGACCACAGGGCCCTGGTGCTGAACGGCACAAGGAGGATGCTGTTCGCCGGGGAGATGCACTATCCACGGAGCACGCCGGAGGTAATGCTGCTGCGTGCCCTCCTAAATCCTACGCACTGCTGCCCGCATGCACTTCTTTTGCGCCGTTTTGCAGTGCTCTAATAAGATCGATGCCAGCTCTGTATTTCTATATACTGTATATAGTTTTACGTGTTTGTGTTAGAGGAAAATGGATCCATCAGTGAGGACGATCGAAACGCTTAGATTTGTAGATTCTGGTTTGGCCTCACACGGTAGGGGTATTTTTTTGGAGGATCGGAGCAGCGATCGACGAGGAAGTATGCAGGGTCGTACGTAGGAATAGTCGAGTAGGCTGGCACAGCTAGCTGCGGAGCAAAGCAGCAAATGCGCCGCCGGCTCTTTCTTTTTTGGAACGTAATGCTCCGCCGGCTCTCACAAGTCACACCACACAGATGGAGGATCCGACTGCAGGCGCGTTTGCCTCGGCCCACCCGCCCCGCGCCTCTCGCTCATCGTCACCAGTTTGGCGCTCGATCGGCCTGGCGGACACTGGCACGGCGTGCGTGTTCCACCGTCTTGTGGTTAGTCCTAGTGGAAGTTTGAGTGGACGATCAACGCCTCCACGATCCACCCCGGACCGCCGGAGCCGGCGCCGGGAACCTGGCGAAAATTAAAAGAAACGCAGGCACTGCTTGCAGTTGCAGTTGATTTATAAAATTGGTTGAAACACCATCAGTGTTAGTGATATGGTTGCCGAGTACTGAAAAGCGCAAAAGCGGAAATGACCTACTAGGTACGTCGACGTGATTGCCAACTGAAAGCTGGAAACCGCCGCGCCGTGACCTGCACCTGCTCTTCATCTCTTCTCTCGTATATATATATGCTAGTTATTGTCGGTTGCTCTGTTATTCACTTGAGCATGGTATATGGATAATGGATGCATCTCTGCCTCCACACGTTCAAGTCAGTCCGGTGGTAGCATATCACACACTGGGCGAAGCCACATTGTGGCTTGTGGGTGCCCAGGCACCCCCCAAAAGTTTGAAAAACCACTAGTAAAAATAAAAATTCACCATGTTGGCAGATAAATTATTCACATCTATAAGCCAAAGGCACCCCCCTCTAACTTGTTTTGGCTTCGCCCCAGACACACAGCACTGCACGTCTCAATTCAATGGTGCTGAGCTTGGAAGCACAAGGCTGACAAATATATATAGAAACGAGAATATATTCTCTCTGAAGTTCTGACACCATTAAAATCGGGATTGTTCTCGTGAGCCTGGATACATCATACTGGAACGCCTTGTATTGTATTCTTGGATCGAGGCCACACAAGTAGACGCATGTGAGGTTGATCCTACAACCATGAACCATGGCTCCGCCGACGCCGGCCATCCTCCCTCGTGAAGGTCCTTCCAGCATCCTGGGATGCCGCTGCCTGGCAGTGGCAGTAGCCTCCTCCAATGTTTCAAATTCCTTGCATGTTTTTGAAAAAGATTGCATGTGACATAATTGGCTATTGATCGACTGGCAAGTTGGTTATTGGTCAACTGATCTAGCGTGTTGCTGCATTCGTTTGTTTGTCAGGGGATTTTACTACCACGCGTGTACGGTGATGCGGCACATGTGTACGCATATATAGGTCTACGGCTACACAAAATAAAATAAGGATGAACATATCTCGATCTCTGGTGAAATAACACATCTCGATCTAGAGTGGTATCACTTGGAACATGCATATAGTTTTGGGATGCCCTCATCACTGCAAATTGCTAGCTCTATATCACGGTTCATCTGAATACACAGCACCAAACCGACAGGAGGTGTAGAATGTACAAACCATCTTACAAACCATCTTTACTGCATTGTACTCTTACTACTTCTACACTCCACAGTCAATGCGAAGTTTTGAAACTGCCATTCTCGAGGCTGCACTAGCAAGGGACAAGATGCAAATATCTGTAAGCCTATTTGCTAGTTGTAACGTGTTTAGCACTCTATCTACTCTTATTCTTGTTGGTGGATACGATGCGTTATCAGACCCAGAGATCTATACTGCATGGGATCACTCGTTTGCCAATTGTTTGCAATGCATACCTTGACCAAAATTTGCAGCCTCCGACGAGATTTAAACTGAGATGCTTAGCTACCTCAAACATGCATGACTTCACCAACGTCTCAGCGTGTATATATACATGCATGACTTGCCTTTCAACTGATAATATGAGCATAGACTGGAAGCCCTGAACTATATATCCCAGTGATCATAGAAATGCCAATAAACATTGCCGCCACAGCGTTGCTAGCTGTGTTGGCAGCCTTGTTGTGCATGCCACCGGCGGCGGTGGTGGCAGAGATCCGGTGGGTGGAGGAAGATGGGGTGCCAAGACAGGTGTCCCACGATACTAGGGCCTTGGTAGTCGATGGCAGCAGGAGGCTGCTGTTCGCCGGTGAGATGCACTACACCAGAAGCACCCCTGAGGTTAGTGCGCGCCATTGCCTGGTTGGAGAAATGACAAGGAAAATTTGTTATCTGTATTATCGGCAATTTATCTTTGCATATGTGACCATAGATATCAAGTTGATTATAATTCGATGCAGTTCAGAGCACAACTAATATGATCGTATCAGGGAGCTGATGGACATGAGCGGCTAGCTCCCAATACCGAGTGCCACTGCATAGTGTACCCACCCCAACTAGTGGTCTGGCCACCGTTATATCAAGCTCATATCTGGAAGAGCAATGGAAAACACTTGCTCATTTTCAAAAGTGCGGTTTTACATTAGTTTCTGTATGCCACCAAGCTATTTAAGCCCACGTTTAAACAGGAGCGCTCAATCAGAGAAAAAAAAAAAAATACTTGTCTCCTTTAATTGGCCCTCATTGACCTTACATATAATATTGCCATTTTACAAGCATGCATATTTTATAAACAATTATAAATTAGAAACCGCATGTCATACAAATGACTTTTTTTTTTTCTGTAGTGCTCATTTGGGAACGCCTCAGCATTTTTTTTTTGGTGTCATTCAGAGTGACTAGCGATCCTGAGTTTCAGGATTATGCTAATCACAGCTGAATTGGGTTAGAGGCCAGGGTGCCAGGCATTTGATAAAATGAGGGCATGCACACACAAAATCCTTTGGTTGAGAGATATAGGCAAGAATATGCAATGCAAACAAAGGTATTTAGGACAAACTTAAAAAGTAATAAATGAACTTAGTAATTTTTTTTCTGGCTTATATGCTGCATGTTTCAGTTATACCTTTTCTTCTTAAAAAGTTCTTGAAAATTGCAGATGTGGCCAAAACTCATTGCTAAAGCAAAGGAAGGTGGCCTTGATGTGATACAGACCTATGTATTCTGGAATGTTCATGAGCCTGTCCAGGGCCAGGTAGGCACTCTTCTCAGCTTCATATGAACACCTGTCAAAGCACCTGAGAAATATCCTGTGAGTGAGAGGCCAAGTACTAAGATATGTGTAAATGGTATCATCTCACCAGTACAACTTCGAGGGAAGATATGATCTTGTCAGGTTCATCAAGGAAATTCAAGCTCAAGGCCTCTACGTAAGCCTCAGGATTGGTCCCTTCATAGAGTCCGAATGGAAATATGGGTATGAATGAAATAAATACAAATAAAGCATATATTCTCGCTGAACTAAAAATATTTTAGAGAAGCATCTCAAAAAAAAGATTTAAGAAACTATATAACATCTAAGCAAAATAAAACTAGATATTACCTCAACAAATGCTGAATATCTTTTGTTCGGCCCATGCAGAGGATTTCCGTTCTGGCTACATGATGTCCCAAACATTATCTTCCGAAGTGACAATGAACCCTTTAAGGTAAGCAAGATTGTGATGTGGGATTTTTTAAACTCTGTTTTTCTTTTTAATGAAATACCTAACAAACAGTAGGGTCCATTTACCAAGATCCAAATGAAGCACTACTTTAGTACTTTCACCAATAATTTATCATGATAAAACCTGTTGTAAGGCATCATACTAAATTACTTATATTTGATCTATGCAGCAACATATGCAAAGATTTGTTACAGATATAGTAAACATGATGAAACATGAAGGGCTTTACTACCCACAAGGAGGCCCCATTATAACTTCTCAGGTCTGTAAAACAACAAAGTTTTGGTTTTTGGTGTGCACATCATCTAACTACATAAATTATATGCAGATTGAGAATGAATACCAAATGGTTGAGCCTGCATTTGGCTCAAGTGGACAACGTTATGTCAGTTGGGCAGCTGCAATGGCTGTAGACCTTCAAACAGGTGTTCCCTGGACGATGTGCAAGCAAAATGATGCTCCAGATCCAGTTGTCGGTATTCATTCTCATACTATTCCATCTTGACAATTAGCAGAAAGTTCCAACGAGTCTAATAACAGCTTCATGATTAGATCAATACATGCAACGGGCTCATTTGTGGAGAAACATTTGTTGGACCAAACTCAGCTAACAAGCCTGCATTATGGACAGAAAACTGGACCTCACGGTATATGTTGCTACAATATTTTCACTTTTGTTCATTTAGCATTTTCTAATCGTGATGGACTACAACATGGTTAATGGTAGAATGTTCATGCATCCAGCTATCTTATATACGGTAATGATACAAAATTGAGATCTCCAGAAGATATCGCCTTTGCAGTTGCATACTTTATAGCAAGGAAGAATGGAAGCTATGTGAGCTACTACATGGTATTAACTTCATGAAAAATAATTGATTCAATATTTCCTAGAAAAAACCTCTCAGTTTCTCATTTTTTGTTTTTTATCATAAAATGACTTTGTTGTTGCTATCTACTGATTATGATAAAGTATCATGGAGGAACAAACTTTGGGAGGTTTGCTTCTTCATATGTAACAACAAGCTACTATGATGGAGCTCCTCTTGATGAATATGGTAAATATTTGCACAAATGGATGCGTGCTAAACACATTTACACAATTTTGATAATAAATTATCACATCAATTAAATTTAATTGAATCATATACAGGTTTGATATGGCAACCAACATGGGGTCATCTCAGAGAACTGCATGCTGCAGTAAAACAGTTATCAGAACCACTACTATTCGGGACATACTCCAATCTTTCTTTAGGTCAAGAACAAGAGGTAAAATTACATAAAGGAAAAGTTGATACTTTATTTCAATAGACTCCACCAAGATAAGGACATAATGTATGATGTACTCCAGGCACATATTTTTCAAACAGAATCACAATGTGTGGCTTTCCTAGTCAACTTTGACCGGCATCATATATCAGAAGTAGTATTTCGTAATATATCACTGGAACTGGCCCCCAAATCAATCAGCATTCTCTCAGATTGTAACAGAGTAAGTTTTTGAAACAGCTAAGGTGAGTAAACCTCCATACCGTTTATGGAATATCCTTTATTTTTTTTCCCTCTATAACCACACGATAGAGGAAGATGTCTTCAGTGTCTTTTTTTTTTTTTTGAATAAGTATTGTCAATTTTTGCATGTGTGTCACAGGTAACTGCTCAGCATGGATCAAGAAAAGCTGAAGAAGTGCAGTCTTTCAGTGACATTAATGCTTGGATGGCATTCAACGAACCAATTCCACAAGATGTGAGTAAAGCTACATACAGGGGAAACCGGCTCTTTGAACATCTATCAACCACTAAAGATAATACCGATTATCTATGGTACATTGTTGGGTAAGATAAACTTTCCCAACGATATTTTGCTCCATCATTGATCTTCTTTACTACAGCTACTTGTTTCATCACTATCTTAAACACGTGATAAGCGAAAACTCTCTCAAATGCAGCTATGAATATACACCAAGTGATGGTGACCAGCCTGTGCTGATTAATGTTGAGTCACGAGCACATATATTGCATGCCTTCGTCAACAATGCATATGTGGGCAAGTATCTTACTATCTTATTAAATTACTTTGGTTTTCCCACTTCAAATATATTTATATCTTTTTGAAACCAAACAATATTAATGCGTTAAATAATATGTACAGTATGCTCTAGAAGTGTTCCCTCTTATCTAATTTGTGTTTGATATAAGTATTTCTCCATGACATTTTTAGGTAGAATACATGGGAGCCATGGTGGACCTGCCAATATCATTCTCAACACGAATATTTCTCTAAACGAAGGGCCAAACACCATATCATTGCTCAGTGCTATGGTTGGATCACCGGTAAACATCATATCACCCTACTATGTAGTTAACTATAAAATCAATTAGCAAAGGGAAACTAAAAGTGGGGATCAAGATGTTCTACAATGGCCAATAGGTCCTCCATATACAAAGTAAATAGTGTATCAAACTTGTAATAAAACTTTGTTCGTTGTTATCAAATCAGTTTTACATAGCATATATTGCCAAGCACAAGTACCGAAACTTTCAAAACTTGATGCCGTTGAATAACATGCATTCAACATACTGATCTTTCATCTACTCACTTAAAGGATTCTGGTGCGCATATGGAAAGGAGAGTATATGGAATTCGTAAAGTGAGCATACAACAGGGACAAGGGCCAAAACATCTTCTCAACAATGAGCTATGGGGGTACCAAGTAAGTCAAAATCAAGTTAATATTACAAATGAAAATAGAGGCCTAGGTGCATGATTTTTGAGTTTTCTGATGACTAAATGCAGGTTGGCTTATTTGGGGAAAGCAATAACATCTACACACAAGAACGATCAAAAAGTGTTGAATGGACAACTATCAACAATTTGGCATATAGCCCACTTACTTGGTACAAGGTATAGAGTACAGAACAATGGTTCGTATGTCCATTATTTATAGAAGTAAACCATATAACTGGCATCATTTGTTCTGTGACCCAGACTACATTTTCCACACCAGCTGGAAATGATGCAGTGACATTGAACCTTACTGGTATGGGTAAGGGCGAAGTATGGGTCAACGGAGAGAGCATCGGACGATACTGGGTCTCTTTCAAGGCTCCTAGCGGCAACCCTTCGCAATCTCTGTAAGTACAGTTAGTTCCAACTCCCACTCTCTCGCCGCTATATCCTTCTCTTCCCTACAATCTCACAGGCAAATATCTCACTGACTCAACATTCCTAAGGTATCACATACCACGGCAATTTCTAAACCCTCAAGACAACATCCTGGTCCTCTTTGAGGAAATGGGAGGTAACCCACAGCAGATAACAGTGAACACGGTATCAGTCACAAGAGTGTGTGGCAATGTGAATGAGCTCTCCGCTCCCTCGCTTCAATACAAGGATAAGGAACCAGCAGTAGATCTCTGGTGTCAGGAAGGCAAACAGATTTCAGCAATTGAGTTTGCAAGCTACGGAAATCCTGTAGGTGACTGCAACAGATTTGGTTTCGGAAGCTGCCATGCAGGATCATCAGAATCTGTTGTGAAACAGGTCAGAACACAGCCAAATCATCTCTAAGCTATCCACAGCTATGCCATAATACTCTGGCATGTTAGCTACTGTACTTTGTATAACTTCTTTTAGCTTTTTTCAGGCTTGCTTGGGTAAAAGTGGGTGCTCTATTCCCATAACACCTATCAAATTCGGAGGCGATCCATGCCCTGGAACCCAAAAATCCCTTCTAGTTGTGGCGAATTGCAGATGACACAAGACAATCATACAAGTATACATCACAGCAAAGGAATTAGACGTGGCATAGATACGTGGCCTGAATGATGGCTCATTGTTTTATGGTTTTATATGATGATTTAGAAATACGCGATATTATTCATTTGTAATCCCCAATCCCCATCTTCGGCTCATTGTCTTATGATTCAGAAATACCTTATACCATTCATTTCTAGCGCCTCCGCCTCCCATCTGATCGCATCCTCGCACACATTGCAATTGGCACTGCCGCCCCAGAAACCAAAAACCTTTCGCGTCACCGGAAGTGCGGAACAATGTGCATCAACATCAAGGATCAACTAAGGAGAAGAACATTCACTAGTACATACTACTGTAGTAGATTTCTAAGGAGAAGAGAAGGAATCACTTACAACAGCGGTCGTCCCTGCCCAAAGCGACCAATCTGTCCCCGCTGGAGAAGGGGATCCCTGGGACGGAGGCGCTTGGCGATCTCCCCTGAGAGAGGTGAGGGCTTGCGCCGGCCGCCGGCCGCCGGCCACAGCTTTCAGGGGGGTGTGTTACATGCCGAACTGGTCGGCGCGGCCGACCAGGTCGCGCGGCCCAGGCCCTCTCTGCGCGAGCAGGCGCAAGCAGGCCGGCCCTTTAGAGCACGCAGCCCATCGCGCGATCCAGGCCTTGATGCGAGCTGGCGCTAGGCCCATGCCCATTTAGCACCGAGCGCGCGCTGGCCCATTCCATCGCGCGTCGCGCAGCCCATCCCTTTCCATCAGCGCAGAAACCAGCCCATCCCTTTAGAAAAAAAAAGGCACAAAACAAATAACAGGGAATCGAACCAAGGAAAAATCTTTTAGTAATTTATAAAATATAGCACCTGAAATATGCTAAGCGCTATATAATATGAAAAAAAAAAATAAAAGATGTGAAATTTTAAAATTATTAAAATAATTAATTAGAGTCAAATAAAAAAAATAAAAAAATCTAACTAAACGTCACAAGTCCTAGAACATCAATATACGTGTTTGAAAAATCAAAAAATATATCCTAGAAAGCTAGAACATCACAAAATATATCCTGAAACACTAATGTATGCGTGTTACCGAACATCACAAAATATATCCTAGAACATCAATGTGCGTGTTACCGAACATCACAGAATAAATCATAGAACATCACAAAATATATCCAAAAACATCTATGTATGTGTTCTAGAACATCACAAAAATCATAAAACATCACAAAATATATTCTAGAACATCAATGTATCCATTATCGAACATCACAAGATACATCCATAAAACATCGCAAAATATACCTTAGAACATCAATGTATGTGTTAACAGAACATCACAAAATAAATCCTAAAAAACATCACATTTCTACTCACGGACATAAAAAATACATCATAGAACATGCCATGATACTATGTGCACATATATCCACATATATCATAAAATAAATTGTTAAATTAATTAATTAATGTAAAATAACAAAAAGAGGGATAGAAAATTAAAACATAAATAGAAAAATAAAAATACAAAATTTAAATCAAAATTAAAAACTACACGAACAATAGAAGAAAAGAAAATAAAAATACAAATCAAAAGGCCACATAGTAATAAAAAAAAAAAAAATCAAAGAAGGAAAAAAAAAAAAGAAAAGGCAAAGGAAATGAAAGAAAAATAAATAAAGAAAAAAGAAAAAAACACACCACGTACGTAGACGGACAAAAAAACTGAAAAAAATGACGTGGTCCGCACATACATGCATGTGGTGTATTTTTTCTTTTTTCTATTTCAAATACTGAGTGCACACGTAGTCTATTTCGTACCTACGTTCGTGCATGTGTAAAAAAAATGAAAAGAAAAGGAGGCTAAAGAAAAATACATAAGGAGAAACAGGAATAGATAGAAAGAAAAAAAAAAAAAAAGACAACACACGCACGTACAGAGTGAAGAAAAACAGCCCACATGCAAGTGCGTCCGCCCTTTCTGAGTTCGCGCTCCACGAATTCAGCCGGATCGCTGGGCCGGCCCACCACGCACTTTTATGGGCTGCCATCGCAACAGTTGGGAGGGGTGGTCGGCGGGTTCTTCCGCGCCGACTGGTCGGCACTTAACATTCACCGCTTTCAGGCGTGGACGCTCGCGGAGGCGGGCCGGGATCAGGGGGGATCGAAACCGCGGCGGGCTGTCCAGAGAAGAGATGTACGGTTACATGTGATTGGCTTTAAGAACGATTTTTTTTTTTTTTTTTTGAAATGTTCACCTTTCCTCCAACTTTTGCGACTTTTCCTTCTTGGACCACAAAACCAGCCAAAAGTACCTCTCTTAACTTTGCAAACCGTGTGTTTCAACTCACTGAAGCTGTTTTGAAGGCGATTTTGTTTTTTATTTAGTTCGATTGGCTGAATTTTTTAAAAATCATAGTAAATCATAAAAAAATCAACCAAAATAAATCAAAAAGATTAAACCAAAATAAATAAAAATAAAAATATAAAACCACCTTTGAAACCGCTCCAAATGAGGTAAAATGCGGTATGAAAAGTTAAGAGGGTGATTTGTCGGTTTTTGCGGTTCAGATCTAAAGATCCAAATGAGGCCTACGAGAGTATTGTGCTTACAACATCTGCAACATTGGTTTGTTTGCTACGTACAATACAGTGTTGGGTATTATGTTTTAAATTTTTGATAATCATTAACTTGCTTCAATTTATTTCATTGATTGTGAGGTGCTTGTGAAATCATTAACCTGATACTTGATTTAATTACCATCCTTGAATATGAAAAAGAAACAAATTCAAGAAAGACTCTTTAATTCCACGAGACACATCCAAAAATGTGATAGCATGCCGTGTATAGGAAATCATTAACCTGATACTTGCTTCAATTTATTTTTTTTTTTTTTGAGAATTACACGTACAACCAGACGCTCACACACGCACGCGCACACTCACCCTATGAACACACGTCACGCAAACCCTACCCCTATGAGCACCTCCAGGAAGGGCTGGGCGGCAGATCTGGAGATTCTCGAAGTCACCATAGGCGTCTCGTCGTCGACGGAACGTCGCTTACCACTTAATGCATAACGCGGTAAATCACGAGAAAATCCCAAGAAAAGGTGCGAGCACAGGGATTTGAACCCGGTGGGTAGCGTCCCCATTTGGACCGTCCCTACCATTGACTATAAGCCAATTCGCTGCTTCAATTTATTTCACACTGATTGATTGTGAGGTGATGGTGCTTTTATATGATTGTGACTGCATGAGCTCCTGGCAAATAGTCATCACACTCCAGATTCCTCGCATCTAAGCTGGGTCTCACTGACCTTGAAATCATTATCAGGTGACCAATTCTTTAACTAGCCGTTGCTAAGAATGCTATCCATATATGATTGTGACTGCATGAGCTCCTGGCAAATAGTCATCACACTCCAGATTCCTCGCATCTAAGCTGGGTCTCACTGACCTTGAAATCATTATCAGGTGACCAATTCTTTAACTAGCCGTTGCTAAGAATGCTATCCATTTGGATAAATATCAGTATTTCTTTAAAGAACCATATCCTCACCTTTGCATACTGAAAACACAGAAAGTAGATGCAATGATTGGGGAATGCAGTACATGTAAAGATCTACAAAACGTGGACACTGCTTGAATGCCTGATGTACAAGCGTACGTATCATCTGCTTCCGGTGGCCTGTGGGGTAGCATAGCATCTTTTTTTTGTGACTCAACTAATTTTTTTCCCACATGTTGTGTGGCCACATTGGCTACAGACAGTGGCGGAGAACGAAACAAAATTAAGGTGTGGCGAAATTGATAACATAGATACCAAAGATTTTCCATATACTATATACGTGACCACTGGCCGTGGCCTATACGTTTCAAAGCAGGCCAACACCAACAAAACATCATAGTATTCACGTTTTACTGTTTTTCTTCATGTCATTTTTGCTTGACACTTCTTTATATGTATCTATAAATAGTATATAGTATATGAGGTTCAAAAACTTTCAGAATTCAAGGTATGGCGAGGCGAGGGCCATACGTTGCCCTCACAGAGCTCCGCCACTGGCTACAGAGAGATAAGCTCGTGACGTGTAAGCTGAAAATACCTCACGGATCTGGATCAAGAATCCTATAAATCTTCAAGTTTTTCTTTCTTTAAGCCCGTTTAGATTTTTCACATTCTTGTGTGGGGCTGAAGTGACCCCCTACCTACAACTACAAGCAAGCAGTGTTCTCCTCTCTTTGGCCCTTGCACAGTTGTCTCTATCTTCTTTGCTCTCCCTGACTCCGACATCCCTTTTTTTTTTCTAGATTATGTATTTATGTTCAATAAGATGCTGCAAGGATTTTTCCAGAGAGAAGTAGTTTATCGATGGAGCTGTAAAAAGAAATGCGAGTAGTTGTCCTACTCGGTACAGTACATACACGGATCGTTGGAGATTTAGATGGCAATGAGTAGTGATCATTTCAGGAGACTCATTTGCGCTGCCCTTGTACCCCCGCTTTCGACATGCACACATGCGTGCTTGGATCACAACTAGCAGTAGTAATACTGGACGTCTGGACCGCAGGAGCAGACCACGCGAGTAACTGACACACTACACTGAAGCCTGAAGCAGCACACAGTATTCTACGCGAACCGTGTGTGTCCTTTTGTTCTGATGAGGAAAATCTGCCGCTGATTAGCCGACGCAACGAGCCAGCGGCGGCATCCGTCGTACCCCAAGTGTACGAGTCCTTTTGTTCGGCTGCATTTCGGTTCAGAGTTTTCACCTTGTCCCGACAATCCAATGCAGGTGATTATTCAGAGATGCTTGGCCTGACGAATTGACGTACAAAGTGTGCAGCACGAGATTCACGCACCAGAATACCATACCAGATGGCTGAAAATAATCATAGCCGTATGACCACGACCGACGGTCCAGCTGGTGGGGGCCGTGGCTCCATTATCGTTAGCTGCTAAGCACACCACTGCCGGATCGATCGCCTGCGTTGTTTTGGTCGCACGCACGCACCTGACAAGTACAGCAACGCAAACGGACGTAGTACAGCGTCCGGAACTGTACGTTTTCGCATGTATAGTGTACGGTGCTAGCTCCGGCAGGCAAACGTGTATCTCATGTCCAGGGTTAATTAGCAAAGTAAGTGAGTAACAACAAGAGGAGGAAGAGCAAGTACAACGACAGCCTGTAAACCAAATTTAAATCTTTGAGGTGTGAGGTGGAGGGTAGAAGAGAGGAGGAAGAGGAGAAGCAGGATGTAAGTGTTGAGAATATTCTTAATATTCTTAATGGTCAATTAAAGAATAATTAAGGGATGGTTAGCAACTGCTCCTCGCAGTTGCCAGATCAAAAAAATGTCCTATGGACATGTACTATATATATGTAACCATGTTCATCAATAAAGGATTACAGGCTTAATCTACTTTCTGTCTTCACTGTTACTGTTCGATTACACTATTCAACAACAGTAAGACTTAAGCACAAGAAAAAAGAATCTATAAAGAGGCAAGTGCATCATATATCTTAACCGTGAAAACCACCTCCTATTGTATGTGTAGGTTTTTTTTTTACGCAAAAGATTTGCGTATCTTTTATATTAAGAAGAGAAATTTATAACCAACGGACCAAAGTTTGGGAGGAGCAAAATAATACAATAATCGTAGCCTCACCAAACTAGGCTGAAGCCGACTATTCACGAATTAGACAACTAAGTTTGCTTGCCCGGTGCCGATCTGGATCGGCGGTGTGCTTTATGGTAGCGAGGAGAGCTGGGTGGTGGTGGAGGTTTTCGTTGCGGAAGCACCTTGTGTTCCGTTATTTCCGGATCTCCTAGGCTACCGAGGCAAATAGAGTGTCGGGTGACTTGTTAGCTGTATTATTAACTTTCCTCTAACATAATCGGCTGCATCAATATATCACGGTGACGCTCAAAATCGATCTTCCCCTTCGATCTGAATCTGAATGGCCTCTCAACTTGTACTAGTAGATCTTGTATGGTGACTGACTGACTGCTCCGGCCATTTCCACCATGCATGGCAGATTCGACACATGCATGATGCAGGGCCCTCACCTCACCGCTCCATCTGCCTCGCCACGCCCACAGTAATGTCTCCCAACCAATTCCTTGCCGTTGCAGATCGAAGAACATTTGCAGGCCTGCTCCCTCGCGCGCGCTCCTTCCCCGACCTCTCGCCCACCCGCACCAGACGCATGGCGAATGGCATCCGCACGTTCCGACAAGGCATGCATGTCATCATCCATGTCCCTCGTGGCCCCTAGCTTGGTGCCCCTACACGTCGCACAGCCACTTGTGCCTTGTGCCTGCCTCGCTCGCTCGCACCAACCGCCGCGCCGATCACCCTCGCTCTCAGCTCTCGATCCACTACCCGTCTGTTTGGATCGAGGGATGGAGCCGACAGGCTGGAGCCAACCCACTTTTGGGCTGTTTGGTTGAGGAGCGGAGGGCGGAGCGAACCGAGGAGAGAATATTCGGCCAAGATGCGGGTTCGCTCGGCTCGTGGTCGAGGGACGGAGCGAACCCCTCCGGGTTCCGTCCTCGTCAGTTGGTCGCCGTCTCTCGTGCCGCGGCTTCCCCTCTTCTCGTCTCGCCCCGTCCGTCCTCGCGGGAACTCGCGCCACCAGCCCGGAAGCACCTCGGCCGGCGATCCCCGTCGTACGGCAGGGCTCCTCCGCTTGACACATCGAGCGAAACTTCGCGTCGGAGCCACGGAGCGACACCTCGGCGGATCTTGCGAGGAACTTCAGCGGAACTGCACCAGCCGGGCTCACGCCCATGGCGAATCGGCAGCGCGGCGGCGCCGCCTCACGGGGCGGCCGGCCGCTCGCTCTTGTGAGGCGGCGTGGCTGAATCCGCTGATATGCGAAGGAAGAAGAAGAGAAGGACTAAAATTCAATTTGGTTTCTGTTGTAGGGTTCTGATGTAAAAATGTTAGAAAGAAAAGTTTTACTCATATAGGCTTCGCTAATTTTTAAATAATTGAGGGGTCCTGATGCAAAAACACCTAACTAATGACGTGATCTTCCCATCCAACCCGAATTCTCAAATTCTTCCCAAACGTGAGATGGGTTCACTCCATCCCAAATATCGATTCTTGCCAACCCCGGCGTGGGTTGGCCCAACTCAAAAAAAATGGGTTGGATCCAACCCAACCCACCCAACCTTCAACCAAACACACGGCCGTATCCTCTCACTCAGCTCGCTCGCTGCCCCGTTATAGCAGTGACAGCCGGCCTACCTCACCTCCTGAATCCTCTCTCTCTCAGTTTCACACACGGACAGACATACACTCGCTCGCAGGATCGCTCACTCTCTGCTGTTCCTGTTCGTCCATCCGTCACGCACGTCCGTGTTTCTCGGCCTCTCGATCGCGCGAGGATACAGGAGGGGTCAATGGGGAACAAGCCGCCGGCGGAGCTGTACTACGAGATCCTGCACGTTGCCAGGGACGCCTCTCCGCAGGGGTCAGGGCGGCGTACAGGAGCCTGGTCCGCCAATGGCACCCCGACAAGCACCCGCCGGAGTCCAGGCCAGCCGCGGAGGCCCGGTTCAAGGCCATCACCCAGGCCTACGAGGTCCGTTCATGGCGTGCCAGTAATTCTTCTTGCGGCGTACGTACGTGTACGGTGGTGCTGTAGTATACCTGTTGATTGTAACGTGTCTGGCTTTCGTGAGCGTGCGTGCAGGCGCTGCTGGACCAGCAGCAGGAGAACAGGGCGGCGTCGTTCGCCGCGCGCGACAAGGACGACCGTGGCGGTGGCGAGGACGACGTCGCCGCTACCGCCGCGGCGGTGGCGTCAGGTTCAGGCAGGGCGGCACGGGCGAAAAGGCCAGCGGCGGCGGCGCGCCCTGCACGACGGCGGCGCGGGAGGAGCCGCGCCCGCCGGCGGTCAGAAGGTGTACAGCGCCTGCAGCAGCGTCGGGCGCGGCGGCCGGCGCGCGCTGGCCGAGTTCTCCAGCTACGTCGTGCGCAAGGCGCCGCCGCTGGAGCGCAGGGTGGAGTGCACCCTCGAGGAGCTCTGCGCCGGGTGCAGCAAGGAGGTCAGGTACACCCGCGACGTCGTCACCAAGAACGGGTAAGCTGTCGCTCACCTTTCATCACGTCCAGACGAGCCGTAGCCCGTAGGACGAGCACGAGGACGACGAATAGAGACAACCCATTCATGTCGGTGCGATATTTATACTCTCTATATCTCACCGACATCAAAATCTTAACAAAGGTGAGCGACATAGTTATGCGGTGTACGTGTTTTTAATGCAACAAAATCTTAACAAGCTCTCGATCCACATTAAGGGAGATTTGACACTGAAGCTGTACATTAGTACGTTGTACGTACGGATTAGTGTTTTTCAGGTTGTGGGGTTAGTTTCACTAGAAGGTAGCTAGCTAGTCAGCAGCAGCATCAGTCGCTTAGAAATCTATACTCGAGCGTCCTTTGCTGTCCGGCTCCTGCCATGTGCAAATTATGCATCTACCCTGTAGTTGCAAGGCTATGTCCAACCAACCTAACACATAGCAATTCAAGATGAGCAAGATTCTGAAGCTGGCAACGGGGAATCAGTGTCCCAAAGCTTTACCTTGAATGGTCTATTCCTGAAAGTTCACATTTGTTAGAATGCCTTTGCTTTAGGAGACTAACACCAATCAGAAGTGGTCCTTTTGGGCATTAGGTGGTGTGTAATCCTTGCATGTGAGGACGCTGGCCGATCGAGCAGGGACAAGCTACAGACACTGACCCTACACTTCCCTAATTGTGCAGTTTCCTCCCTACCTTGTGCTGCTGATTGGACTGGCCACTTACCGTGCTCACCTACGTTTCCGTATTTCACGGTAGCAGCTACTGATGGATCACTCAACAACCTCGTACACTAATTTCCTGTCCTCCTGATGACAGACTGATCACCAAGAAAGAGGTGACGCGGACCGTCCGTGTGAAGCCCGGGATGCGGAAAGGCGCGACGGTGACGCTGGAAGGAGCCGGCGACGAGCGGCCGGGCTGCCTGACCGGCGACGCCGTGTTCGTCATCTCCGAGAAGAAGCACAAGCAGTTCAAGCGGCTCGGCGACGACCTGGTGCTCAGGGCCCGGGTGCCGCTCGTCAGCGCGCTCACCGGGTGGCAGCTCTCCTTCAGGCTGCTCGGCGGCGACAGGTTCAGGTACGCGTTCCGGGACGAGGTCATCTGCCCCGGCTACGTGAAGGTCGTCAAGGGCCGCGGCATGCCCGTCGCCGGCGGGGACAGAGGCGCGCACGGGGACCTCATGGTGAAGTTCGACGTCGTGTTCCTGAGAACCTCACGGACGAGCAGCGGAAGGGACTCGCCGAGATCCTCAGAGGCTGCGAATGAAAGCTTTGCTGATGATGATGAACTGAAACTGCGTCCGGTGACGGCTTCGTGTCGTGTAAAATTTTGCTAGGCGCTTCTGTTGATAGACAAATCGAGACAGGACCCTACAGCGTGTATATAGATTAGAGGTTCTGTTTTTGAACTAATAATATCTCGGCAACATATCTTTATGGAAAAAATTACGTGTGAAAACCTGTGCAAACCACGACAAAAAAATTCATCTAAATTTATGAAAAAAATCATACATGTAGATGATATGATGATGCACAATCCTATAAAATATCATGTTCAAACTTGACTTCGTTTGTGAGATATAAAAATAACAAATCTTAAGACAGAAAGCTGCTCAATGATTTGTTAGAAATTTGTTATTTTTATATCTCACAAACAAAGTCGAGTTTGACAAGATATTTTACAGGATTATGCATCATCATATCATGTATGATTTTTCGTAAATTAGATGACTTTTTGTCGTAGTTCTTGAGTTTTCATCTGGCTGGTTTCCATAGCATACGCCTCTACATGTATGCAGAGAAAGATCATCAAACATGACAACAATCTTGCTACACAGAAAACATCAACCTTGCATTCATTACGCCGTTAGGCAGTTTTAATTAATATACAACATAAAAAAAACTGTTACAAAGAAGTAGAGAACTAACACTGCCAACTATTTGTCAAAAAAAAAAAAAAAACAATGTCAACTATAGTACAGCGTTCCAAGGTGTCTGACAGTTCGAGAGAGCCAAGAGGCCAGAGATACAGCTGCAGCTGCTATTACTGAACAGATCTTACATTGTTACTGCCACACGGAATAACTCTAGCTAAGAAAAGCAAAATGCCCAAGCTGCAGGATTTCAGAATTTGAGAGATTTCACGAACCTCATGTAGGGTACAAGAAAGCTGTATCACTTTGGATTGCACACCATGGCCAGCTGCAGGATTCGTGCCTGCCAAGGAGTACGCTTTTAACCAGGGATTGCATGCCGATGATGGAAGCACGGATCACATAAACAACAAGGATAGCTTGGGCAACAACTTTAGATATGTCCTGCCACCGGTGTTTGCTCGTCCATAACTGCATTGCAACCCGCAGACTTATCGGAAATGCTAAATTTGACACCAACCAGATGAGAATGTACTCGTCCCAGCTGTTTGCAGGGTCAATGTCAGCCCAACAACAGTTGCAAATGAGATGACCATGGACAGAACTGCTCCAAAAACCAGTGCAGCAGACAAAATGAGGTAAAAACGGCGATGCCTTGTTAGTCTGGCAAACACAAACAGAATAATCGCAATTGTCGATAGATAGAATGACATGCTGTTTGCAATCATGAATATCCAGAAACCAGTTCTTCCTCCGAATACTGGCTTACTGGCATCCTTGCCTTCTGCAATATAGCCACCAGGTGGAGTCAAAGCAGCGGTGAGTGAACCAACTACAATAAGTATAGAGATGTATAAAATGCTCCGGGACACATTAGCATAACTGCTTGATTCCTTCTTTTCTTCCAAGCACCACTCATCTGTCAAATTTCTAGCCTGGTGGTATGGGCTGCGGAAGCTTCACAGAGGGTTAAGCATGTGATGATTGAAGTGTTTTTTGAACTGCATGGAAAGAAACAGAGTAAGAAAACAAATGAAATTTTTGGAAGAGCGGAATGCAGGCGACGGTAACTTACCGATGAAAAAGTATAATCACTGTGTAATGTACTGAAGGCAACATCTAGAGGTGTTAATCCCTCATTGTTCATAATGTCAAGATTCACCATAGTATCCATCATAAGTAAGGAGAAGATCAGAGTGTGCCCCTTCTTTACAGCCAGATGTAGTGGTGTGTTTCCTTCACCATCCATTGCATTCATCATCCTTGAAGACTTTGGATTTCTGCAGATGTGCCACACCACCTGAATTCTGCCATGTTCAACGGCACAATGTAGAATATTTCTGCGTTTGTTGTCAAGCAACTCATCATAGTTCAGGCATATCTCCATGAACTTGCAGACAATATTAACATTACCCACTATAGAGGCAATGTGCACAGGATATAGACCCTCATTATCTGGAATGTATGCAAGAGAGCTGTTTGCCAATAATTGTTTCACTGGTCCAATGTTTTTAGCTAATGTTGCATAGTGAAGGGCAGTTCTTCCATAATCATCCACCACTCTGGCAAGTGTTGGATCCCAACATTGCAGGGACTCACCTATTTCTAAAAACAGAAAGAAGACAGAATTACCATTTGAGAAAATCCAAACAACCCATCAAAAGCGAAACCAATTTGATGAACTAATCCGTACAACACATATCTCATATCTGGATAGGCATCTTCAATGTAAAAAGTCCAAAGTGGCCCTAACTACAACACATAGATTTTGCTAGTTGCTATAAACACAATGTTGAGGACTTTCATGGGCTCTAATATTGGGACCTAATACCAAGGAAATTTGCTAGTAAAGTAGGGATCAATGTAATGTGAGACATAATGCTATCATACACTGGTTACCTACTAGGTAATAACTCAAAACAATTTGAGCCATTGATTTGTTAGACTTTATAAATTATTAGTTAAACAAAACCTTAAAAAAAACTTCTCAAATCCTGTAATCACAGGAGAACACAGAGGCAGAGGGCTTTCCCTTTTCTCATCCGTGTGTCGCGCACAGCACAACATGGGCAGTATCCAGCACACACAGCATGGGAAGCGATCACGTATGGCAGGAATGGAAAGTTACATGCTAAACATATTATGGTGAGAACGAAAAGTTAGATGCTAATCAAATTATGTGACAGCAGTTTATGCTAATCAAATTACGCCATGTCCAAAGATGCAAAATAAAGATATTTAACATACCAAAACTCAATGTACAGGTTTTTAAGCATGCAGCATGTTCCTTCCTAGAATCAAAACTCAGTGTACATGATCAGGATCTTTATCAAGTTAAACCAGATTTGACCCTAACCACCTAAAATTTCATTTGCATAGATAGATAACAGAAAATGGGGCTATTTAACAAAGCTCTGGAGATTGACAGATATAAGGGACCAGCTTCTACTAATATTTAAGTATTTGTTCTGAATATAACAACCTGCATAAGACAAGGATATATGAATATTTTAAGCATAAATGAACATGAGCATTTTCAGAGCTTTGAAAAAAATAATAAAGCTACTCAAATTCACTTCGACATTATGCATGGAAAATACAAAACAGAGAATAGCTTCAACATGATTAATTCTTATCAAGTTTTGTTCTCAGATACACAGATTTCCATGGTTATATTGGCCATCTTAGATCTCATATTAGTTTGAAAGTTCCAATTAGACAAATTAGACAACTTTAAGGTTTTAGACTAACAATTAAATGCTAACAACAAAGTTATATTACCAGACAATCAATAATTTAAATATTTAACAATAGCTGCAACTATATGATGATTATAATTGGAGTCTTGCACAACCAATATGCTACAGGAGGTAATACCATTCTTAATCAGCTAACTCCTGAAACCTTCAGATTGATACTATCACACTAATCATCAGTAAGCTGCTATCACCATGAACAATACAGTCATGCAATCATCCCCACCTAAAAAGTACTACATTGCACAATTAGGCAAACAATTAAACTGACTAAGGCATCAAGGGAACTCAATGTTTATGCCTAAGCGGTAAGGCCCAGTGAAAATGGTGGTACAGTCTGGAAAATCCACCTCACTGATCACGTCGAGGAACAACAACGAGATCAATGGACTAATGGAGAGTAGACACTGAAGTGGACCAGACTGCATTGCTCGGTCCAAAATGCCAGCTTGCTCTCTTTTTCTTTCTTTTTTGTATTTCATTTTATTTCCATGTTATCTTTTCTCACCAAAAAAATAAATGGGAAACCTCCATATATTGGACTACAACTAAGGGTTTTTTTGAATGTAACAAACAACTAAGGTTACTTGGTGCTTAGTTAGAGCCCACTTTTTTTCTTCCCAATGGAGATACTTGCATTCACTTTTTCCTCACTTTCATTTCTTTACTAGATAAGTACCTTTTGTCTGTTTGAGATTGTCCTGTAAGCAGGCTTATCTATTTTTTTTGTGGGTCAGTGAGCTTATCTATAGTCAACAATCGTACCATTATTCAGGAGATCAAAATCCAGTTAAATAACCAGTTAGTTCTAGTAGAGATCCAACGACCACAAGAAGAGATTTCGGTTTAAAAAGAGAGATGACTTATAGATAGAGATTTGGTTCAAATTCTTGCACGGATTTATTTATGAGAAAAAGCTACACAACCTTCCAAGTGTACAAAGTTCATGGCTCCAATAGAACTGTAAAATTCAAGTTACCTCTGCTTCTGTATACGCAGCATGCAATGCAGTTTGTCCATCTGGCCCAGAGTAGCTCACCCGGTGTCGAACTGTTCGAAGGTTCTCCAATCAAGACTCTGACCATGTCTGCCCGATTGGATGCAACCGCCAAGTAAAGTGGAGACACGTGCCTCTCATCTTCTACTGCAGCCAGCCTGCTATCGCCGACATGAGTCTCTGCAAGATAAGCACATGGCCATTCCTGACCGCTTCATGCATTGCAGTCGCCCCATCAAATTCCTCTCCCTCAAATCTTCTTGCTCATCTATAGCACACTCCATGAGGTAATTGGCTACATCTACATGCCCAGCCCTCGCAGCACAAATCAGAGGTGTATCACGCAGATTATTCCTTGCCTTGATAAGCGAGATGTCCTGAGCACATACCATCTTGACGAGCTCCAGGTACCCACAGCTGGCTGCAATGTGGGCGCCGAGCTTCCCTCTGCCGTGGGCGCCTTTGAGGAAGCTCTCTTCTCCCTGCTCAACTGTTGCTGAAGACTGTAAGCCTAGAACTTGTTCTAATAGGCCTGCATCGCCTGTGGAAACAGCTCTGAGCAATTCGTGATTCATTGTGTGTGGAGTGTGCCTTGCTGCCATGTATTCCAGTGCCAGATGAAGTTGCAATGGAATACATTTGCATGCCAGAATTGCTATGTTCCGTCCTCAACTTCTCACATATACAGGGCCGTGTGGGTAATAAGGGCTAACGGAACTTCCTAGCAAGCTCCTTCTTTGTTAGTAACGAAGTCAAACAATTGACACAACAATTTGCTCTAGTTATTTGGTTGCTTAGAATAATGCCCACTTACAATCTGGCGAATCAGACTTGTGAGGCCACTAATTTGCAAAGCAAAAGACAAACCTAGCAAGTCGTCACCAGCTTCATGCTTAAGTTAATCAGGTGGATCTGGGTTTACACTGCCCCAAACAAAAAATAAAGCATCCGACGCAACCTAATCCAGTATCGTATTCCCTTGGTAGTCCTACGCCCTTGACAATATGATACAGCTAGTGGAGATTTAGTTAAATCACATCGGGGTACACGCAGACACAGCTCGCTGCAGGCGCAAGTTCATTGTAGTACTGAACACTAGATTCACAATATCGGTGACCCATACAACAGGTCAGAATCACGCATAATTGCAACACAAGTACACGACTTAGCTGAAATGAACATCACACAGTGCGAGGACAAGGCTTTCATTTTCATTATGTCCTATTGCGAAACCCCAACCAATGATAATAAACAGATGAAATGGCGAAGAGAGTAGAAAGCTGATTACCAAAGCTGCCTGCTCAATGCTCAACCACCGGCAGCGGCGCGGTCACCGTAATCCCTCATCGCCCGCGCACGGGGCGCGGCGCTGGCCACACCACCGTCTGCCCTCTCGCTTCCTAGGGTTACACGGTGCCATCAAGTAGTAACCTGCTTCGTCATTCCGCTGCTCTTCTCATCTGTCCGAGAGCCAGCAAAGAAGGCCGCAGGGCGCACGGACGCTCGAGCCTGGATGGAAGGGCTGTATGGGCTTGGATGGGCTGTGCTGGGTTCAATAGAGCCTATTAACAACGTCGGCGGGCTATTGTCAATTTTTTGTTGGGTTTATCTTCCACATGGTTTTTCTACCGTATGTATGGTACAAATTGCCAATTTGAGATTGGCAGCCTTTTCTACGTAAGAACAGTAGTCATTAATATCTTGAACCAAAATTTTCTTTCACGCTGATAGAACGCACCACAAAAAGAAAACGTGACGAAGGGGCAGAAACCAGTATTTCGTTATCAATAGTACACTGATAGTAGAATGCATACAAGTTCCCAATATTCATATATCACAATAGAGACCAGACCGACGGAAGACAAGTCAAAGGCATACGAGATTTAACACAAGCCGCACATAGTACCACGGTCCATGGTGGCTAATTTTAGTATGGTCCTACAAAAGCAAACACCATTAGAAACACTGAAGCTATGCACCGCACCAGTCCCTCAATCTTCGTCTCTCTCAGGAGGGAGGCCACAAGGAAGCAGCATTTTCTGTATATAAAGAAACAGTCAGATCGGTAGATTTATATTGTGATACCTTATTAATGAAACTGTATGCTAGAAAATGGTCATATGCATATGAAGCCCGTGAACTATGGATATGGAGAAATATCAATATAATCTTCTGGTACACAAGTATGGGGTATGTGAACGATGAAAGCCTGTGATCTGCAAACCATGGCAATATTCAGATTCCGCTAAAACTTATCTACTACTAAAAAGAACCAAAGGGTATCGTCGCTGGGCGGTCGAAATCCTTCCCCACTCCTTCGCTCCACCTCTGCCTGGCCTCGCATAACTCCCGGCTTCGCTGGATACCTGCCCACCGGCGCTTCCTCGCGCACACGGACATCGTCTTAACCTCCACCCGGACATCGCGAGATCCGGCACTCGCTCACGCACGCACACTGACACTTCCGCTTTCTTCTGCGCTAGCAGTGGCTCCGGCGTGCGCTCACCTCTGGGAGCAGCGGCAGTGGCGTTGAGCGGGGACCGGGCCTGGCTGACGTGACCGTGCCCATGGCAGCAACTGTGGCGGTCGGACTGGCGCCCCACGGGCAGCGGGGCGGTAGCGCTCGCGGCAGGCAGGGGCAGCCCAGATTGCTGTCAGATTCGTGCGCCCATGGTGGAGGTGGCGGGCGGTGTGCCCGTGGCTTGTTCGCTCGCGGCAGCGCGCAGGATCCTCACCCGTGCTCCTCTCGCTCCCCACTACGAACACGCCACAGCCTTCCCAGCGGCTGGCAATTATTATCCACAAATGCGATGAAGGTGTCATATACTTAGAATCCATTTTGATTTTGATATGGTTATACACATGCATGCTCTACCAATTCATTTTTTTCGCTCGCAAAAGATTAACAGGTAACCCAAACCTAGCTTCTTTCCGTGCAGGACAATTAGTAATCCCTGAAGCAACTTCAGGACCCAACTGCATGCATTCAGATTGAACCATGTAAAAATGGGTGAGTCCTTCATTAAGATGGATCCATTTTTATGCTTTTGTGCATTCTATAATGCATTAGAGTGGGCTATGTTGACTGTTGAGGGTGGCTGGCGAAGGTCGGACAAGGGGAGCAATGTGAAAGCCAGTGACTACATCTATGCCCGGGCCAAGATAAAGTTGGTTACCGACAGCCAAAGCCTTGCATAGATGGTATAATTCTAAAATTTCACTAATATATGTTGCCTCCCAGCTTGTCAAATCTGATCTGAGTGATTCTTCATTAGCAGGTCTAAAAAGAGGATAGAAAGAGGAACTTCTAGGAGGAGAATTTCCAAGGCATTTTACATATTGAATACAAGAGAATGGGGTTTTAGCGTAGAGTTTTCATTGTTCGTCAAAATTTTCAGTGTTTAACTGAATGTCAATTCACTTTGGCTTAGATCTTCACCCGAGTTACATCTGGAACATATCAATTATGTAAGCACACCACATGAAAATGGAGTTCAATACTAGCTTTTGGCTATGGTAGAGAAAGTTATATCCACTTTTTATTACGTTTTGACTGTTATAATCTCTCAATTATATGTTGTTTGGTAATTGGTAGAGCCATGTTTGAATAAGTCAAATTAAAATTTATGTCTTCATTTTGACACACTACTTTTTGATACTCTTATTTCTTGAAAATTTAAGCTCATAACCTACTATTTGTCTCACTTTTATTATATTAAATTGCATTGAAAATATTTTAAGAATCCCGTAGCAACGCATGGGCATTTACCTAGTGACTTAAAAAAATGGGAAGGCGATCCACTGAATTTGATGGAAGGTTAGATGCCAAGTTCACAAATGTCAGTGGTTCATTATCATCGTGCATACTCCAGTTCTGTTTTCACATGCCACTGTTGATTTCACACCTACTGAACCACATTAGCTGTGCCTCTAATTATTTTCTCAATACTTATTCTCTTGCAATAGAGATTGTACAAAAGGGTTGTGGACTCATTTGGTTCAGTGGATACACTGCTTATAATCACTACTAATGGAGCTGGTTTCGGCGATTTTAATTGGTTGGGATCGATTATAGGTACTGCTTCTATTTTATAAAGACACTGCATATGAATTTCAATATGTAGATGATTTTATTGATACAGTCTACACACTTAATGGAAAAAAATATGATGGCCAAGTTATTACTCCAACCATCCACAAATATATAAGGCGTATTTTGTATCATTAGGACACACCTTTGACCAAAAATTAGTCTCACTACGTAACGTTTGTGACACAAATTGATGCTATAAATTCATATTCAAAAGTAACTGTTACTCATATAAATGGCATATTATAGAGTAACTGTTACACATAGCCTTGTCATCACCAAACAAAATATGTTTTACATTTTGGATAGAAAATATTATAACAATAGCCTACTAGGCACTGCTACCATGTATGTAGACAATTTACCAATTCTGCTGTCTACCCAATCATCTCACTTTCTTGCAGGGAGAAAGAAAGGTCCTAGTTTTTGGGTAGCATCATATTGTTTCTGATAGACTCATATTGGGTTTTTTTTTCAGTACAGATTTATAGAAGCCTTAACCAGAAGAATTGTTAAGTCATAAATGAACTGGTGGCACTTAGGCATTTCAATGGAACACAGTGGTTGCACTTAGATAGTCGTACATGGCTATAATGAAAAAGCAGAAATGATGCTAAGCCATAATTTTACTACAATATTTATGTGCCAGAATTGTTCTATAAATTTCAGCTATAACTTAGAAGACAAGTGGAGGCAAGTTGTTATACCTGCATGAAATTGTACCGTTCTCTTCAATCGATTCATTCTCAGCAATGGCAAAATATGCTAGCATTGGATAGTGCCCAATATAAGAGGCATAGCTGTCTCTCTGGATGTTTACAGCCCATTCACTGTAAATGAGGACAACATTAAGTGGGAATGTCTTATAATTTAGTAACATCTTTTGCTACAAAGAGAACAGGGTACTTACAATCTGGACAAATCAGCATGCCCTGTACCAACATATTTGGCTTGAAGATGCTCAAGCTGAGAGTTTATGTTGAATCTATCGCTAGCCTTTCAAATGGAAAATTGTGTTAGAAATACTGCACTCAAGTCTGAAAACCTAGCTATTGAATGAACACAGAAGACTAAGATCCAGTTGAGCCAAAGTGCATATAAATAGAAAAAAGGTAGGAAACATCAGAAGCACAACAAGACCAGGTAACACCCACCAAACTTCTTAAAATATGCCAGGCAGAGAAATGAACTAAAATATGTGAAATTCCAAGTGTGTATGTGAGTGAACCTTAACATTTAACAAATATAAACAATAAATCCATGCTCTTAGAGAAGATATATCAGGTCCCTATTACACCAGGGTTATGTGAAATGACACATACAACTACAATCCTCCACAGCACTCATGGCGGGCAAAAATATACGCACTCAATAAGAGTATTGAAAAATATACGCACTCAATAAAGTATACCATGTTATATTAGCATCTCAATAAATAACAAGCAGCACGTAGAACAAGCCCTAGTGTGGCTAATGCTTTTGGTTTTGGTTATGATAAAAAGGAACAGCAATTCCTCCACCAAACACTGAACCACACGCCCAATCCGCCCTACACTGCTACGCTAAATTTATCAAACAAAAAGGGATTAGTTCATTCTATTTCAGGCCTCTAATAAGAGTCCGTAATTTGAAAGCCGGACAGGAAAGGCATGGAAGAACAGTTCTCCACTTTTAGCCAAAAAGAAAATAAAAACCCTAAAAAAACACATGGAAATTTCTAGGACCACAGCATAATACAGATCACAATCCGTTGTTTTAAGATATTCTAACTGTAAAAAAGAAACTAAACGTCATAGCAGCCGCGCGCAACCAATCAGAGAGATAATCCAGGGAGTCAGGGACTACCAATACCAACCTGCATGATGGTCTTTTCTGGTCCGGCACCTCAAGCGAATGCTGGCAACTCAACTCTGGATGCAGAAGCGCCTAGAGGAAGTGGAGGAGCCAGTAAAGTACAACCCGATAATTTTCCTATAAAAAAAAAAAAAGTACGAAACGAACGGAAAATAGCTCTACCTGGAGCGGCTCCTAGGGCGGCGGCCGGCCGATGGCGCGGAGGAGAGGACAGACGACGGCCGCTGGACTTGGACGGGAGAGGAAAGAGATCTCGACGAGGAGACTGTGCGTCTGTGCGTGTGCAGATTAGGGTCTGTGTTGGGCCAAATTGGGCCTCGGCCCAACGCCAGCGGTCAGTTGGCGTCGGCAACCGAGCCGCCGGCCCCACCGTGCCGGCATTTCAGTCTCTGCCTACCAACCACCACGCGCTCTCGCCTCGACGGAGCTGCAAGCCACACTCTCCTCTGCTTCCGTGCCGTGCCTCGCTTGCCTTCCCCGTCTCGACTCCTCGCATTCGCCGCGGCGTCAACGCGTCGTCCTTCCTCCGCCTCTCAGATCCGGCGGCCATGGCGAGGAACCCGGGCTGCACCGTCTTCATAGGTGAGATCTCGCCTCCTCCCCTCCCCGCACGGTCCCTTCCTGCTCGGCTGCGCGAGGTCCGAATCGCCCGGGACGGTCCGGTGACTCCCACGGAGACTCAGTGTTTATTTCCCTTTCCTCGAATTCTTCCGTGGTTACGTTGATTTTGCCTGCGGCTGCGGTGGTGGTTAGAACCTAGGAATCTAACCATCGTAGGGTCGCTGTCCACATGCTTATCCTCTCGTCGGCGGCTGGAGCTGGAGCTGTGGGGAGCTGTTGCTTCCGCCCCCAAATCGGGTACTTGCTCCTCTGCTCCGCCGTTGGCTCTCTGTTTACTAGGAAATTTGGTGGGTTCCGTCTTGTAATTCGGGGTTCGGTTGAATGAAACGGTGCTCTGCCCTCCCGGATTCTTATGGTAGGTTGGTGATTTTAGATTTTAGATTTCATCTGGTTTAATTGCATGAGCTTCCCGTCTTCTCTTGTAACTGTTTCCCCCCCTTTGAAGAAGACGGATGAACTTGGTACAAATCCCTTACTTATATAAAGTATAAACACCTCTTGGTGGGTACTGAAGCAATTATCATGCCATCATGTACTGGTTCAGCTTAGGTAGTTTTAATCAGTTGCAGCGAAGATCTTAATCCTATAGTCCTTTCAAGTAAGGAATAAGAAAAAAAATTGCCTCGTGTCAGCCTCGTCCGTTATATTCTTTGTTTGACTAGTAGGTGTACTCAGTCTGCCTGTTTGCTTATTCCTTGCTTCGCTCTGGCTTCCTTCTGTATGAACTCCTTTTTGCGGTGTTGTGTGTAGCTTCATGTCCATGTTATGCTATTCTGCTACCTATTATGGTTTTTGCTTGTTGCGCAGCTCTGGTACTACTTGACGTCTTAACCTATGTGGTTGTTTTGTTATTCTACCGTTTGTCTATGTTGTCAGACATAATAATATATTAGTGTTGTGTGCTATTTTCTTAAATAGGTAACTTGGATGACAAGGTTCCCGAGAGGGTTCTGTATGAAATTCTTATTCAGGTAGGTCGTGTTGTAGACCTACACATACCACGTGACAAGGAAACTAGCCGACCAAAAGGTTATGCTTTTGCTGAGTATGAAACAGAGGAGATTGCCCAGTATGCTGTTAAGCTATTTTCTGGCCTTGTTCGCCTTCAAAATAAAACACTTAGATTTTTGCGGTGCGTTTCTTTTTGCTCCTTATTTTACACTTGTTACATTAGTATTGCTGAATAGTTGGATGATACTGTCTCTTTTTCATGTTATATAATATTCCCACCACCCTAAATGTTTGGTGTTGGTTAGTTCAAAATTAAGCTAACCAACGCCAAACATTTATGGATGGTGGAAATATCTATTATGTATGCATGAGTATGTATGTGTTGGGGCTTGGGACTCAGTCTTAACCCAGACCCATATAGTTTTGTACTTCACTAATTGAGGCACTTGCACAATTTTTTAGTATCAGCATAAGACTCAACTCTGAAATCACTCCAATTTTTGACAGATCTCTGGGCAAGACAAACCCTCATCAAATGGCAATGTCCCTGTAACTCCTAGGTTAAACCCTGTACCACAGCCAAAGCCTCAACCTATGAGGTCTAGTGACACTTCTTTGCCACAGCTTACAGCAATGAATGGCAGGAGTGCTGGGTATGGTATCTCACCAAATCATTCATACGATGCACACTCTCAAGGTGAGGGAAACTCTGGTCATTTTGGAATGCAAGACATTTAATTTTGAATTCTGTGTTAAGTCTCACAATTCCCCTTTTTGACCAGCACCATCAAGTGGGTTACCCGGTAGAGGACTAAGCAACGATGCGTATGAATATAGTAGGCGTGTATTTGGCTCTGTCCTAAGTGATGTTAGCCGTCGAGCTACCAGGGAACCAGTTCCATACCCATCCTACTAGCATGATGAGCTCCGGTGACTGTGACTCAATATGCTGACAGAAAAAGGTCTCTGAAGATGTTGTCTGTTGTCTCAGCCACCTGTAAGGTTATCTCTGTACTCACCATTTCATGCCTGTAAATATGGGTTATGGTGGTAGGACATATGCTTGTCTTTCGGGTTGTTATGTTCTTTGCATTGTAGTGTGACTCTTCCCTGCTGGTTAGGCCCCTCTCATTCCCTATTGTGAAGGCCATGCCTGCACTAATATGGCTGTGCTAGGAATTACCATGCCTTTTATATTGGGCACATGAATGGGTGGCAACATACTGTGCTCACAGTTGTGTTTTAACATTAAGTGCCATTAGCTGTTTCCCATGTTATAGCAGGGCGTGTTTGTGTTTGAGATATTAGTATTTGGTGGATTTTGTGCTTTTCATCCTGGATCCTGGACATCTGAAGGAGAAACATTGTTTAAAAGAAAATTGTGAAATCTGTCCCACAATTTATGATGTTTGATTATATGAATATTTGGCTATATATGACTTGTTTGCTTGAGCTGTGTGTCTGTCGCAGCACAAGCATGCATGATGCATCATTCGCCCAACTGGCAGTCAGGGTGATCAAGTTACCTTTTCTGTAACCTGGCTGCTTTAGCTGGTGCCTGGTACTATTTGCAAGTTGATCTGTTGTCAGTTCCAAGTTCATCAGTGTGGAAGCTGGCGCTGCTGGGGTTTTACTTCACTGGTGAATTGTCTAGATAATGCATCCGCCATCTTCTTATTTAGAAATCAGCTGGCTTTCTGAGTCTCAAACCAGCCGGTGACCAAATCCACAATATTGTTGGTCAAGATGGGTCACAGGGTCAGATACTGCCCCTTTCGGCATTTCCATCGGGTTATCTGGAAGCCCTGTTAATGCGATTGTGAGCTCCATACCTGTTGACCGTTGTATCTACCTGTGATCTTGAGCTCATGTATCTGCAGTAGGTGGAGAAAACAATGTCAATACTTTTGAAGTTGGATCTTGACCAAGTCACGTTGGGGATCCAAATTACAAGTTGTCAGAGTAACGTCATAGAGGCTCAGACTACGAAATCAATCTGGGACCAAAAATATATGACAGTGCACCATTTATCATTACGATACAATGTTTATGGTGTATTGAACCTTCGTGGTGATCTGAAACTTAAGTTGCGTCACAGCAGAATTGAAAAATCGTTCTGAGACACCAAATTTTGCTTTGAGGCCCCTGTGCTGCCCGCTGTTTTGGGATAGTACGTACTCCACGACTCACCGGTAGCACAAGTATATGTGCTGCATGTATGAGCTTATTAGCAATTAAGAAAATTATTTATCTTTATTATTCATGTTATAACACAATAATCATTTAGATGTTTCTTAATCTCAATACAGTCGTTAAAAAAATTACCAATTACTACGCATGTTCTAATATGTCTTAGCATACACTTCAAAAAAAAAAGTCTTAGCATCTATTGCATTGCACCATTATAGATTCATAATATGTATTTATTTAAATTTTTAGCTTATTTTCTATAATCTTTTTTGTTGCATCGGTTTTTTTTACAAGTGTCAAGTTTCAAAGACTAATGTTTATTATATTTTTTTATTCAAAATTTTATTTTAAGATTTTGTTATTTAAATGAACTGTGTTCTAGACTTGTAGTTACTATTTAAGAACTATATATGTAGTAGCATGGTAATATACAGAACTTGCTTAAAATTAACAATGTATACAATATTTATATGTATATAGTTGTCATCCTTTGCATTGTGCCTATGTAGGTTCTTTTTATATGTATTTAGTTGAAATCTAAGTTCAAGTTCCATAAGCTCTTGCTACATCCTTTTTGTGTCATCATAAATCTATACTTTAGATTCCTACTTACGATATGATTAGTCGTTCCAATTTTTTATCCATGTTTTAACTTAAAGCTCGATTGCTTTTTTTTTAATCAAAAGGTTCTTTTTATTTTTATAGACAACACTTTCAGTTACCCTGTTTGGGTAATGCAGTTTTAAATAACTACAACATCATCAAATTGTGGTTGTATAAGCAAAAGGGACATAGATTTGTGGTTTAGGAAAAAAAAAAAAAAGGGGTCATGAGTGGAGTTTCTAAAGCCCCCAAAAGACTACATTTGAAAAAAAAAAAACATAGTTTTAGAGATGACAAGGTTTATTGCATCCAAACACCAGGTAGCTTTTTAAAAACCAAAGTATTTTATAAAGCCATAGTATTTCTCAATATTTTAAAAATACTATATGCATCCAAACAGGGCCATAAGATGTTAAATTTGCCATATCAAAAGAATTATATGGGTGGCAGTTGTTTTATGAAAACATACAGGGCTTAAAACTGAACTACCTAAATTGACATGTCTATTTTGGTCAAATTTAGAAACTTATTTAGTGCAAAAACTTACAAAAATTATTGTGAGGGGGTATTAATATAGTTCACAAATATCAATGTCATTGATATGGTTTGAACCAGAACATTTCTCCAAGTATTAAAAACAAATGCTTATCCTAATACATGCCTATTTAATTATGTGTAGGCTTGTCTTAATTTAATAGTGATAGAGGTACTCAATG
The DNA here is from genome assembly GCA_015847255.1 of Hyparrhenia diplandra. NCBI lineage: Eukaryota > Viridiplantae > Streptophyta > Magnoliopsida > Poales > Poaceae > Hyparrhenia > Hyparrhenia diplandra. The sequence goes on from JADLZK010013126.1 coordinate 102,897, forward strand.
GAGGAAATATACACAACTGAAGTATTATATGTACATTTGAGAGATGTTTGATTTTTATTTTGTACAACCACATATGTGGGTAATTTAGATAAATATTGCATAATTTTTTTGTATTATAATTGTGTGTGCAATTAAGATGTAAACTTAGGAATTATTTTATAACATTTTTAGGAATTATTTTATAATTTTTTTTTAGTAAAGGCGGAGATTTGGATATAAGTTTAAGTATTTACAATGGCAAATGTGGGTAAGTTTTTATCAAACAAAATAGATCTAATGACTTCATTGGCGATGGTTTTACCAAATTAAAAGCCAAATGTTTCAGATTATCGTTTGTATTTTTCTGAAAATAAACATCGAGATATTTTTTTTTTGGTTTCATAGAAGCCCCCAAAGATATTCCTCGTGAAGATCAAATTCGTTTCTGAAAAAAGGTCCCTTTAGTTTCACTCCAAATATGTCGGTTTCTGCAATTCTGTGTAAAATGCTCACAAACTTATGTGGCCCAGCCCAGTGCACTGTTAGCTCTGCAGTCTTCTATTCTGATTCTTCGACCAATTTCGTTTCGCCGACGTTGATTGGAATCCCATGAAGATGCTTTCACCGGACGAATAATCATGACAGATGTTTGCTCCGGTGATTCTTTCTTCAGGCTGCAACCTGCAGGACACATCAACAGCATTGAGCAAGCTAACTCCGAGTCGAGCCCCTGCGGTGTGGCACCGGCCGGCCGGCAGCTTAATCGTGCCATCCTAACTAAGCTCTCGGCCTCACACCGCCAGCATGAACGGCGAACCACCTCACGCCAAAGGGCCTTGCCGCGGCCACTGAACCGCTTCGCCGTGCAGGGATCCATCAGGTGACAGATAGGCGGCGTGTTCCGCGCGATGCTCCATCGGAGTCGGAGCTCCACGCGCATGCATTTGGGTTAGCTCACCTTCTCATGAGGCGCAGGGATTCGCCGAGCGCGTACGTGTTGACGAACAGCAGCAGCACAGCCTCGCCGTGTAAACGTCGCCGCGACGACGATGGTATGTGCGTAGTGCGCTACTGGAGCTGCACATTTGTGCGCATGATTGATTGTGTGTGTATAGGTAGGTGTACATATATGTTTCTCCAACGGTGACCTTGCAAATACTGTGTTCATGGCGACATTGCAGGCACTGCTGACCGAGAGACAGCCGCAGCCGGAGAAGAAGGCGCCACGGACGAGGCCGATGTCGGGGAAGGGCGTCATCATGCTGTGCGCCGCGAGCTTCTTCGTGGGGCTGCTGCTCAGCGGCCGGGTGACGCTGCTGACGCCGCCGTCGAACGCGCCTTCAGGGGGCGGCCGCGGCTCCAGGATCCCTCTGTTCTCAGATGGCTGCGACCAGAGCAGACGTGTAAGTAACTAATGATGAGCATGCACACCAACCATATAAACACGAACACGACATGTGAATGAAATGCTTTCACTTGTTTCTCTCTCAGAAGGTGGACGAGACTAGCAGCCCCAAGGACATCATGAAGGAGGTGTCAAGAACTCACCTCGCAATCCAATCACTAGACAAGTCAGTGTCGTCGCTGGAGATGGAGCTCGCCGTGGAACGCGCGAAGCAGAACGGCGGTCTCGGCGTGAGCGTGCCATCCAGGGGCCGGCTCCCGAGGGCATTGGTGGTGATCGGCATCAACACGGCCTTCAGCAGCAAGAAGCGGCGTGACTCTCTCCGCGACACCTGGGTTCCCCGAGGGGACAAGCTGCGGCGTCTGGAGAAGGACAAGGGCGTGGTGGTCCGCTTCGTGATCGGGCACAGCGCGACGCCCGGCGGCGCGCTGGACCGCGCCATCGACGTGGAGGCCGCAGCCACGGCCGACTTCCTGCGGCTGGACCACGTGGAGGGATACCACGAGCTGTCGGCCAAGACGCGGACCTACTTCGCCACCGCCGTCGCCACCTGGGACGCCGACTTCTACGTCAAGGTGGACGACGACGTGCACGTCAACCTGGGCATGCTGACCACCAGGCTCGGCAAGTACAGGGACAGGCCAAGAGTCTACATCGGCTGCATGAAGTCCGGCCCGGTTCTGTCACAGAAGTAAGTATACTGCGACATCTGAATTCTGTGCTACTACTTGCTTGACCTACACTGCGTGTGCGTGCCTAACTCCATGAGATGGTTGGCATGCCATGGCATGGCATTGCAGGGGCGTTAAGTACAACGAGCAGGAGTACTGGAAGTTCGGCGACGAGGGCAACAAGTACTTCCGGCACGCCACGGGCCAGATCTACGCCGTCTCCAGGGACCTCGCCTCATACATCTCCATAAACCAGTAAGCGGCTAACGCGTTCGTGATTTGGCATCGGCGTCGACGTCGCTCGCGCACACGGGCGAACGAACGTGTGTTTGCTGACGGTTACTCTGACCATGTGAACGAAAACAGGCCGATCCTGCACCGGTTCGCCAACGAGGACGTGTCGCTGGGCGCGTGGCTCCTGGGGCTGGAGGTGGAGCACGTCGACGACCGGAGCCTCTGCTGCGCCACGCCACCAGGTACGCGTGCACGGAGTAGTAGTGCAGGGATCCCTTTGCATATGTGACGGCTCGGATGGGGTAAAACTAGCTGCTGATTTTGGTTCCTGGTGTGCTGTGGCGTGTGCAGACTGCGAGTGGAAGAAGCAGGCCGGGAACGTGTGCGCGGCGTCCTTCGACTGGTCGTGCAGCGGCATCTGCAAGTCCGTCGACAGGATGAGGGCCATCCACAGTGCCTGCGGCGAGGGCGACGGCGCCGTCTGGAGCGCCGCCATCTGAGATCTCATCATCCACCAAAAACCATGATCAGCACAGCTTTTTTTCTTCTTTTTTTTTTTGTTTATTTCCTCTCGAATTTTCTGGAACATGGAAACCATCATTCATAGACGTAGCACTGTCTCAGAAATCAGAGGTGAGATACATCATACACGCAGGACCAGCTACCTGTATTGTCATGTGCTATTATATATTAATTGCCGCAGATTAGTGGACTGCTACTGCTATTGTTCTACCAGTACACGAGGTGGTTGTAACAGGATGCGTGTGCTTGTGGAGTCACAGGGTCCTGCTGTTTAATCCTGCAAAATTGCAATGGAGTTCGAAGAATTCCTCCTTCATTCGTGCTTTATTAGTAAACTTATGACCAAGTTACGACACCAGAATGCAGCTTATGCATTGAGCCATCAGAATTTTGAATCTCCAGACGGTACGTAATCGGTAGCACTGTCCGGCTGTTTAAGGAGTTTTCGGCGCAGGCAGCAACATTGACACGTGAGAGAGAGCCTGACTGGCATAACAAGAAGGTCCTAAACATGAAAGGGAACAGCTAAACCTAACGGAAATTGCACATGAATCATTCAATGATGTAGCAACCTGCATTACACACCGCATGTGCATTGTTCGGGAAAAGTTCTGGCTAGGCCAAGCCCTATTAATTCTAGCCACCAAACTATGGCCTAAAGTTAGGCAAATGAGCAAAATAGGGCATCAAAAATATTGTTAGTACTTTGTCAATTGTCCTCCTGTCACAACTTCAAACCTAATTGGTAGGGCACTCTGCTAATCTGCTCCAAATGTCTGACAAGCGGCCACTTTTTCTTTTTCTGTTTTTAAATTTTGTTCTAAGAAGCCTATTTTTAACAACTTTGAAAAATATAGTTATTACTAAATTTATGAAATATTGGTTTCCTTTGATTTTTTTTGATTGTGGAGTGGGCAGAGGATGCTACTAATAATTTTTGGACTGATCGCTCTTCTTTGAAATGAGTGAACGAGATTATGTTCCATTGTCGAAGAAGGAATTGGATGGACCTCCTAATGACTTGGCTAGCAATGAGATTGGCTACATCTACCGAACGAAGTCAGCAATTGTAAGGGCTTATGTGACAAAGCTCATAGTGCATCTTCTATACTCTATCTAGAAGGAGCTATGTAGTGTTTCATATCATATAATAAAGTTTATCCTAAAATTATATATAGAATTGTTTGGGCACTACCAAACAATATATTTTTCATCTACTTCACAGGTAAATCAAGCAAAATGGTTATCTCAATTTATGTCGGGTGGGTGTAGGAAAGAAACTTGTTCTGTAAGACTCGACTGCCAATTCATCCTCCACCATCGTCTCTTCACCTCCCAATCCATCGCGACACCCTTTCCACTATATGCCTCTCTTTATGCCTTGCATTTGTGCCTCTTCTCCTAATTCGTCATGACCCCCCTCTCCATTCCATGTCTTTCTTCATGCAGAGCTTCGCCTTCTACATCATAGCATCCTCCCCACTCTACATGATTCATCGAGCTTCGGCCCTCTCCACTAACAACAGATCTCAATCCATATTGCGGACCTTGATTTACCGAAGGATCTTAATTTACATGATTTAAATGTCCTCAACCTTGATCCTAATGGACACTAGATGTGTGCCACCATTGCCTAGAGCTAGAGCAACGAGAAGCGTTGGTAAATGGTTTTTGTGGAAGGTAGAGCGATCAAGTTGTAGCTTGTGTTGACCATTTATTTATACTCCCTCTGTCTTAGAATACTAGGCGTGACTACTATTTTGATTTCAGCGGGTGGATTATTGCTGGAGTGTTGGACTTCTCGTATCACACCCTCCGGTTAAAATCAAAGCGTTACTCTCACCCGGAGTACTCCTTGCATGCATCTCTCACCTCCCTACCCTCCCCGCTCGGTTAACGGCGTGACAGAGAATGTGTAGCGTTGAGTTATTACGGGGAAGAACCGAACGGTTTTTCTAGGAACGATTTTGAATGCCTTCCTTGGTCTTTGCAATTTTTGAATGCCTTACTTGATCTTTGCAATTTTTGAGTTACGCCAATATCCTGAGACAGATTGAGTAACTTACTAGCCATTTGACAACATATTGGTTTATATGAAGATTTTCTAAACCCTCTACATTATGTGTGTAGACCTATTTTGTTTTCTTGGGTTTCACTTTCACCGCGTTGTGGTTCATCCAGAGCCGCCCAAATTTGAGGCTCAATCAAATTTGACCGGCGAACATGTGACGAGTAAAAAACGGAGAAACATATTCAGCGTGGACACATTCGCAACAGCTAAAACAAGGCCGCGTGCATCCATCCATCCGACAAGTCTATTTACACATTACACATCTCGATCTCAAGCACTCAAAACGCTCAGCTCACTGCGACTCGTATACTGATAGCAAAATTCATCACTGGCTCTCTCTTCGGCGTACGGCCGGCCAGGTCGGTCAGTCCCATACAATCGCAGACTTCTTGGGCGTCACCATCTCGCTGTGCGGCGCCGGTCCTCCTCGAGATCGGTCTCGCACTGGCAGCAGCGGGCACCATCGGCGCCAGGTAATTGCCTACCCGGACGTACCCGCGAGCGTCGTACCGCCCGGCGTGGTGCGGCCCGGGAACGGGCACGGCCGCCGGCGGGTACTGGTGCTGCTGGTAATGGTGGAAGCTGTTGTTCTGCAACAGCATGGGCCCCGCCGCCGCGGCTGCGTGCCTCGGTGACGGTGAGCCGCTCACGTAGCCCGGTATGCTGCCGTCCACGCCGTGCTGGTGCAGGCGCTGCGCCGCCGCGTCCAGGGTGCTGAGGTTGGGCGAGCTCCGGACGCGCTGCATCCCGAACCCGAACACGGTGGGCGGCGGCTCGGCGCGCGGCGAGTTGCCCGCCGAGACGGCGCCGTGCGTCTGGGCGGAGAACGGCGGGGCTCCCGTCGGGCGAGCCTGGCACGGTGGCCACGTACCGCTCCTCCGGCTGGAAGTGGTGGTGTTGCTGCGGCTGATGGTGGTGGTGGTGGTGATGCGGGTGGAGGCGCGACATGCCAGCGTAGCGGGCGGAGGAGGGCAGCACGGTTGGCGCGGCGGCGGCTGCTGCCGACGACGACGGGGGAGGCGCCTGTGGCGTGAAGACGTAGACGCGGAAGCGCGGGGTCGTGGTCGGCGAACGCTTCGCCTCCAGGCGGTCGTACTCGTCCAGCATGTGGACCAGGTCCTCGTCGCAGGTGACGGAGACGAGCACGTCCAGTTCCTCGGCGAGGGAGAGGAGCTGGTACTTGATGGCCGCCACCTCCGTCTTGAACATGTCCTCCACCTTCTTCTTCAACTCTGCACGTCAGGGCAACGGCAGCTGATGAGAAGCCGAAAGAGGCAGGTTACGGATCGAGAAGGCAAGGAACACCCACCGCGGAAGCAGATGGAGCGAGGCACGGCGAGGACGCGAGTCTCCCCGCCGACGTACTTGAGCACGCCATCATGCGGGCGGGGCACGATGCGGCCGCCGAAGCTGCACAGGATCTTGATGCGGCCTCCATCCCCAGCACCACCACCGCGAGCTCCGCCCGCGCGGCCACAGGTACTGCAGGTCGGCGAGAGATGCACGTCGTCATCTGTGGTCGTGCCCTCGGACTCCGTTGTCGTCACCGTCGGCGGCGCACCCATCGCGTCTTCTACCTCGGCCATGGTGCGGCTCCGCTCAGATTCTCAGTCGCCGGAGGCTAGCAGGAGCAGAGCACGCCAAGAAATGAATGGCCCGTCACACACAGAGACCTGCACAGGAACCGCAGCACGTTTAATCAACTTGGACAAAGTGCCCTCGAGACGAAACGAAGCCAATCCCGTAGATGAGGAATCATATGCTTGATCACGAAAGCAAATACTGAAATGGGAGATGAACAAACTCACACCAAAACGGTCAAAGAGGTAATGTTTCCCGAAAGACTATGAAAAGAGGATCACGAAAGCAACAACCACTTTCAGCATCCATCAAGGTAAGCGTGCGGACATGAAAAGCCCCACCCACGAATTCATTCAACACGGATGTGAGCAATTAATCGGCGGTCATTGGTTGAGCGACAGCACATGAGATGCCAGCCTTGCAAGTTATGGGTTGGTTTCCTGGCCAGCATTATCCTTCCCACGAGCGCCAGAATAAACCAGCCAAAAATTAAAAAAAATGCATTTTTTCTCTGGAACGGAATCGTGGCGGCGCGTCAGCTGCGGCGGGCAACCTGGTATCAGATCGGACACCAGAAGCCGCCGCCGGGCTGACGACGACGACGGCCTAGAAGAATCAAAAATACTAGTAGATCGAAACTGCCAGAAGAGAACGCCCATCCAGATGACCAAAGCAAAGCAAAGAAACGCGTCGGCGGATGGGTGGGGATGAACCGGTTCCAATCGGCAGCGAGAAGATGGAAACCAACCCGAGAAGGACTCACCAGAGATAACGGGAAGGAGTAGGATCCAACCAACCGGCGGTGGCGGTTCGGGGGCGAGCGACGGACGAACTGCCGCCGAGGCCGAGCGACGACCCAGATCGAGCCGGAGTACGCCGTAAGCAAGCAAGGAAGGAGGGCGGGGAAGCAAAGGGGAAGGCAAGGCAACCCCCGGCCGAGAAAGGTAGTGGAACCGATCGATCAATCTTCCGTTCGGGAGTGACAGACGGATCAATCAATCGTCGCCTCTCCTCTCCTCAACGGCGGCGGGAGGATGGATGGCCGCGCAGGTCGGGGCTCCTAGATTCGAGGACCAACCAGCCTATTCTTGGGGAGGGAGAAGATGGGTGAGAGGGGTGGGGCGATTGCGGCGGCCGTGTGTGGCCGCTGGCTGGCTGGCTGATTCCCTCCGCGCCCGCCCCAGGAGGAGGACTGCAAGTCTGGAACTCGCACGCCCCGGCCGCGCCCGCGAGCCGCCGGTTGTAAAATAAGGTGCCGGGCCGTCCGGAACCGGACCGGACGGGGTGCCGCGAATATCCGCGTCTCGTCTCACTTGGGAACGGTTGCGTCTGCGTACCGTGGTCGGTTAGCGGGACGCGCGACGGCTCCTCACGCGACGGCTTCAGCGTGGCCGTATCGCCGAAGCCCCGAATCGCAGTGCCAACGCGTGGGCACGTATCCATCCCTCGACGGTTGGTGTCTCTGCCTGACCTGAGTGGCGATTTGACCGTGTCTGCGTCCTGTGGAAGAGGCCGTTTCATCGGCATCCCGAGCTGGCAGGGCTCGGCGGGCGGCGGCGGCTTTGGACTTTGGAGTGCGTTCAGCCGCGGCGCGAGGGCGTGTGTGCTTGGCGACGATAGGTGACTAGCTAGTCGGCACTAGAAGAAGTTGTCAACGGTCCGTTTGCTTCAATGGCACTTGACGGGGACTCGTCCCTCCCCCGAACGCCGGCGGCCAGTCCTCGTTCTGGTTCGCCATCGTCAACGATTCCCTGCAATGGCAGTCTTAAAGAAAGAAGAAACGAGCAGGAGAATCGATGCTGTGGCCATTTGGCCCATTTGCTAGCCGGATGCCCGTCAATTTCGCTCATGGCTCCGTGTTGTGGGTCCGTCTTTTTACACTTTTCTTTTATATTTTATATTTTTTTAGATTACACAGTACAACGCAGATGCTCAACACGCACGCACACTCACCCCTAGCGAACACACGTCGACGCAAAACCCTACCCCTATGAGCACCTTCGAAGGACTGGCGGGCAAGAAATCTTGAAGTTCGAAGTCACCACTTGGGCGCCATCGCTATCGACGGGGACGTCGCCTACCACTTAATGCATGGCGTGGAAAATCCCGAAATAAATCCAGGGATAAAGTTGTCGCACCTGAGATTTGAACCCGGATGGGAGCCCCCAAACCAATGGCCTTTGCCATTGCACTGTGAACCCCTTGACTTTTATATTTTATATAGGATGTCCTTTTACACATTGACCTCTGTTTGTATCTACTCTAGTTGGGCTAGAGCTAGAGCTAGAGTTAGTTTTTAGTTTTTTTAGCTCTAGCCCACAAACTCTCTAATCCTTGAGGTGTTTGGATCCATGGGCTAGTTTACAATAAAAACACCTTTTCAATTATTTATCACATTTACACCAATTTTTCGCCAGGATTTGGTGTAGTTTATTCATGTGTGGCCTTCTTGCGAGCCGAGGTTGAACGGAGTGTCGTAGCTGTCTTCGATCCATGGATTCCCGCATTACGTGGGGGCCGAGGCCGATGTGGATGCCGCGGCCGGACGAACACCCGGGCGGCGCGACGCGAGATCCTCTCGGCGGCACCGCCGCTTCCCTGTGGCGCGGACGAGCTTTTCGGGCGGGCGGGCGGCGGGAGTGCCGGGCGGGGGGCTAGGGGCTCTGGGCCGGGCAGGGGCCTGGTGGGGCTGGGGCCGGCCGGACGGGGCGAAGCGGCGCTGGGAAACGCGGGTTCGGGGGCGGAAGAGTGCGTCACGCGACGGCGCACGGGATGGGAAGGGGAACCGACGGATCGCCTGTGAGAGTGGGAGGAGGAAAAGATAGAATTTGGTGGGTCCCACCAGATTTAGCCCCAATATGCACTCTTTGGATGAGCTAGTGATTTTTGAGGAAATTTAGTTGCATTTAGTCCAAATTAGCCTCTCCTGTTTGGACCCCTTTGAAGCTAGTTGAGCCAAAAACTAGCTTTAGCGGATCCAAACAGGGCCATTGACTACCGGAGTCCGCTCACAAGACTGAATCTGCTCAAAGCAGTGCGCAGTTTGCTCCTTCAGCTCCATCCGAACCAAATTGGAGACATGCATATACTCGTAGTTGTTGAAGACAGCGTAGCTATATGGTGTGGCACTATTGCATTGTTTGGCTGAAGAAGCACGAGTCACTGCGCGTGGCGTAGCTATATGGTAGTATGTCACTGTGCTCAAATCAAATTGCTCACAAGGCTTGTTACATCGATAAATATTAGCAAAATTAAAACAAATGACTTGATACCTTGTTGAGATTAGCTGGGCTAATTGTCCTACTGGCTAATAGATAGTGCTAATTGTCAAAAAAAGAAAACCAAGCAAATAGTTTATCTAGCTCAAATTAGACATGTACTATTTAGGCTCTTTAATTACATCCCTATAGATAATAGCTATCCGCTAATAATTTTTTTATCCAAAAAGGTGCAGCTAAACAAATTAATACTCCCTCCGTCCCAAAATAGATGTCATTCTCTTCACGAGAAGTCAACGTTTTTAAAATATCGGCAATTATATATTAAAATATATAAATATTTATGCTAAGTAATTAGTATTTTTAAAAAATTATTTGGAGATTTAATGTTGCACGTATTTTCTACCAACTTAGTTAAAGTTGAGAAAGTTTGATCAACACACTTCCTACATCTATTTTGGGACGGATGGAGTAATTGTTAGCTGAACCTCTATGTCGACTCACAATCGAAGTCGCCCGAGATAAGCGGAGTGGCTGAATATTTAATTATTATTTAGCTTTATTATTATAATTATTAGATTAAATTAAAGAGAGTCGAGAAAAAGACTAATGGGCCCGGCTACCAAGTTAACAATTGTAAACCCCTCATATAAATATGGGGGCAACTATCGCGGAGACAATCAAGAAGAAAATAATTTAGGGTTTACCCTAGCTCTCCAGCCTCCACGGCGCGCCGCCGTGCCGCCGCCGCCCCCGCCGCGCCGCCGCCGATCGCGCCGCCTCTCTGGCCCGTCAAATCAACGATCTACGCCACGTCACCCTTCTCGTTCTTCCTCTCGCGTTGGATTGGAAAACGGGTTGTGGCAGATTGGTATCAGGAGACCAGACGATCCAATGGCGTACCACGGGACAATCCATCACGACGAACGTCAACAGGATCATCAGCTAAGTACATCCCGCCCTCCAAGCGCTCTCTTGGTCACGTAGACCGTGGGATGAGCCCTCCATCCGCCCGCACCTCCGATTCCTCAATCCTCTGACCCCGGCCACGGTCCAATTTTCATCTCGAATTTGATACGTAAATTCCCCTAGAAATTACCGCAGAATTTCCACCTAAATTCTTACCAAAAATACCGGGCGCATACCAGCAATAATATTAAATTATTTTTCCGGAGTATGATGACAAGGGTGACCCTTCTCATTGGTCGTACAAGTGCGATAAATTTTTTCTCGCTCAAGCAATTATTAATACAGATCGAGATCGCTTGGCTCGCTTCGTTCCATCTCCAAGAGAACGATTATCTTGGTTTATTCGTTGGAGAAAACGAAGTGGGTCAACCAACTTGGCCGTAATTTTTCGCGGCTATTACCGCGTTTTGGAACTCCACTACACAATCATCTTGGTGATCCGACAAAGATCGCGCCAGCACGGAGATTTGGACAGTACACTAATACGTTCTCACAAAGAACGCTGAACAAGGTACAACACCTCTCCCCCAAACAAAGAAAGCAGGCTATGCTTTATATTGTTGGGTTAGCACCTCTCGATTCGGTCGACGTCCAACTACACGGCGTCCAACTACATCAACCACGATCACCGAGACAGCCATAGCACTTGCTAGACGTCTCTCTATACTTTCCTTCGTCGACGTAACTCAAAGGTACACACAAGAGGATATTCGGATATTCAAATATCAGTTCATGGGTTAATTGGCATATCCACTTGTCCTACCATGCAATTAATTATCAATATCAATGGCACCAATTTATTGGCTCTATGTTGGCATTTGTTAAGTGCTAAAAGAATATGAAGGATTCTGCAAGCGCACAGAACACCTACCATTGTAGCTTTTCCCTAGGATGAGTATTCTAGAGTATCGTATCCACAGGGAAGCTTTGGCTAAAGAATTCTAATGAGTCACAATCATGTATCCATTAACTTAACAAACCACTAGACTATAGTGAGGAGGTAATTGTTAAAGGATAAATAAATATCAAAGCATAAAATAATAACATACCTAAGATATCAAAGAATAACTAAACTAATCAAGAGGTCAAAGGAGAGAGATCAAGGTTCCCGGGTACTTCTCTATTACTTAGGTTCTATGATAGCAATTACACTAATGCACTTTGGAGCAAAGAGGTCCGTCCCAACTCTAAAAAAGACTGGGAAGAAGGTAGTTGGGAGAAGGCTGCCAAAAGCTCTACGAAAACACCAATCCGAACGTGGTGGACTACAAAGGCCTTACAGAGTCTGTCACCCCCTGGGCTGCCACAACTATCCGTGGGATTGGCGCAACCTCGAGGTAACCTATAGCCTAGACACCAAGTCTACACTATCGATTACTACTCTAGCTACCTAGTATAACTAGAGCCCTCAATACGAGCGGAGATCCCATGCAATAGCATAACAACTATACTAACCATATATGAAATACATGGAAATAAGTAGAGAAGATAAATATATGAATCTTAAGTCTTGTAGAGAAGATACAAAGACATACCATACTCTGAAGACATCTCCAGAATAGGAGCATAGCTCCTCTCTCCTTTTACTCCTGATTAGATCTAAGTTAGATCTAAGTTAGATCTAATCTAGTTCTAATTATATGGCTAATCTATCTCTAATTACATGACTAATCTTCTTCTAATCTACTTCTAATTCACTAATCCCAGAGAGAAGTTATCCTTACATTGAGACACCTCTACAACTGAGAGATAATGAATAGAATGAGATAGAATGAATTAGGGTTTAGCCCTAGGGTCAGGGGGTCTTCTTATATAGGCCTTGGCGATGAACGATAGCCCTTGGATCAAACCGACCTTGGCAACGGTGTAGATACAACCTCAATGTCGGTGGTAAAACCGCCATAGAAAGGAGAGGATGACGGTGGGACCCACCCGGCGGCCGGCCTAAATGGACTGCCCTCTCCCGGCCCTACGGTTCCTTCCCGGTGTTCTCACGGTACTTTCTAGAATGTTTTAGTCCACTTTTTCGGATTGAGTTGCTTCACGGTCAAGTCTTATCATCATATGTCTTGTATACTCCGGAACTTTCTCCATCTTTCTCTGTATTTATCTATTAAGTCCCTGGAAATATATAAATCACCAAAGCTCGTGGAATTATGTTAGTAAAACCCCTAGTCTATGTTGATATTCATTTTACGCCCTTATTTGATGTTTAGTTGACTATTAATATTATGCTATAACAGGTGTCAACAAGTTTCCCCAAGCTTACCCTTTGCTAGTCCCTAGCAAAGCCAAACTTAGCAATGGATCGGGGAGTTGCTACAACGCTTTCACACCTTAAAAGTACACATGCTTTCAAACAAAAATTTCTCTCCAGATAAAGATAAACTTTTCAAAACTTCATCTTACCCAATTACTTTTTACCTTTTGGGGCTTATAATCTTTTTTCTTCAATCTTGGGTAATTGAAAGATAGAACATCAAGTCGAGCACTAAATCTCAAACTCTTTTGATCAACTGTCCTTCTGGAGTTTTTTTGCTAGTTTTTAAATAAAACTCAAAGTTCCTCAGTATGACTCTCTTTAATCTCTCATTTGTGGTATTTGTGGATCCTCACTTAGGCAATAATGTTATGTTGCCTTTTCTCTCATAGTATGTGGTATTCTTGGAATAAGGCAGTAGGACACTATGCCTTCTTCTCTCTCACCCTAAATCTAAGGTTTTATATCTGGAGCTCATAGGTGGGAGAAACTAAATTCTACTTACTAAACATATATTGTAAATTCAAGCAATGGATCCAAAGTTACGAGTCACACTGATCAAGTGGTGCATGTGTATGAGGGAATGAATATGGTGGTAAACCGTCCGCTCAAAGTTGCTGTCGCCAATGGACAACACATAACAAATATGGGAAGGTATGATGATATTGAATTTTCTATTGCTACTGAAAGCTTCAAAGCAGATTTCTTCAGCATCAAATTAGGAGGCTATGATGTTGTTTTGGGTGTGGTCATTTTGAGTTCTTTGGGAAATATTGTGCGGAATTTTAATAAACTTATTATGAAGTTCTGGCGGAAAGGACAGCCGATCACATGGCACAGCCTCTCTAAAGAGACAGATTCTCAACCAGGTATTCATATACTTTCTCCTGACGTGCCAATGGATCCTCTGCTATGCAAATTCCAACAGCTTTTCAGAGAGCCTTCGGGGCTCCCACCTCAACGGCGTTATGATCATAGAATTCATCTTAAGGATCCCACTCAGCCGACTGTCGTTCGCCCTTATCGTTACCCTCCAGATGAGAAAAATGAACTGGAACGACAATGTGCGGACATGCTTCATCAAGGTATCATCCGGTATAGCAGTTCGCCATTCTCATCACCTATCCTTCTTGTCAAAAAACATGATCGACTTGACATTTTTGTGTTGATTATCGGGAGCTCAATAGTAATACCTTGAAAGACAAATTTCCAATACCGGTTATTGCTGAATTATTGGATGAACTAGAAGGTGCTAAATTCTTCACCAAATTAGATCTTCGCTCCGGGCTATCACCGTGTACGCATGCATCCTCCAGACATCGAAAAAGACAGGCTTTCGGGACACATCATGGGCACTTTGAGTTTTTGGTCATGCCATTTGGATTATGCAATGCACCTTCAACTTTTTAAGCTTTGATGAATGATATATTGGGACCGTTTCTGCGTAAGTTTGTGCTAGTTTTCTTTGATGATATCGATATTTAGCAAATCCTGGTGCGAGCATCTCCACCATGTGGAAGAGGTTTTTAAGGTACTAGCATCTCATAATATCTTCTTAAAAAATCTAAATGCCTCTTTGGTCAATCACAATTGGGTTATTTGGGACATATTATATCGGATCTTTGGAGTGGGCTGTTGATCCAGAGAAAATTGAGGCCGTCACCGCTTGGCGCGCCCCCACAACTCTCCGTGAATTGCGAGGCTTTTCTCGGGACTCGCTGGTTACTACAGAAAGTTTATAATGGATTATGGTACAATTGCACGTCCCTTGACTGATCTTCTTAAGAAGGACTCATTCTATTAGACACCCTTGGCAACAACAGCTTTTGAGCACCTTAAGAGGACTTTATCATCAGCACCGGTTCTCCAACTTCCAGACTTTAATAAATCATTTGTGGTGGAATGTGATGTGTGCGTACGTGTATGGGTCTTTGTTTTACATCGTGGTAATGGTCCAATTGCTTACTTTAGCAAACGTATGCCCGATAAGTACAAGAAGTTAGCCGCTTATGAAAGAGAACTCATAGGATTGGTAACGGTTAGTCAAGCATTGGCGACCATATCTTTGGGGCGCCCATTTATTATAAGGTCGGATCATTATAGTCTTAAGTATATTTTAGATCAACGCTTGTCCACAGTTCCGCAGCATCAATGGGTTAGCAAATTACTTGGCTATGATTTTACTGTGGAGTACAAGCCGGGTAAATCAAATATGGTGGCTGACGCATTATCTCGTCAGAACACAGATGAATCTTCCCTCATGGCTATTTCAGAAATTCAATTGGGGTTATTTGACCAGCTACGGGAGGAAATTGCATTCAGTGACGAAGCTATAGCCCTTATTGATTCTATAATCAACGGTAAGGACTCTGCATGGGAAGTTCGCAATGGATTGATCTTGTTCAATAAAAAGGTATGGCTTTCTAAATCGTCCAAACATCTTCAGACTATCCTCCATGCAATTCATGATTCAAAGCACATGAGGGTATACGTAAAACATTGCATCGATTCCGTCGGACCTTCTTTGTCAAACATGATAAACGATTGTCACAGATTTTGTGAATGATTGTTTGGTTTGCCAACGCAACAAAACCGAACACCTTCATCCGGTGGGCTTCTTGGCCTTTACCAATTCAGAGCGGATCCGGAAGGATATCTCAATGGATTTCATTGAAGCTCTTCCGAAAGTTGGATCTAAATCGGTAATCTTAATAGTGGTTGATCGTCTATCCAAGTATGCTCACTTTATACCCCTTTCTCATCCGTATACAGCAACTTCAGTAGCCTAGAAATTTTTCTCAGAGATTGTTAGACTACATGGCTTGCCAAGATCAGTGGTTAGTGATAGGGATGTCATCTTCATGAGTCAATTCTGGCAAGAAATTTTCCGTCTATCCAACATTATTTTGTCACCAACATCGGCTTATCATCCTCAAGCTGATGGCCAGGCTGAGGTCGTCAATAAAATTATTACGATGTATTTGCGCTGCTTGACTGGTGACAAACCAAAGGATTGGGTAAGATGGTTACCTTGGGCTGAATATTGCTATAATACTTCATATCATGCATCGACCAAAACAACGCCGTTCAAACTTGTGTATGGGCGTGATCCCCTACTATTCGTGGTTATCATCAGGGTGAGACAAAATTACGGTACCGTGGATGATTTACTAACTCAGCTGAATATTTTTCTCAATCAAACAAAGATTCGTTTGCAAAGTTGTTTCAGGATTATTACCGCAAATATTTTAATGCTAAACATACGTAAAAGAGAATTTAAAGTGGGTGATTATGTTTGGCTCAAACTTTTATCCCGTTCGTGGCAACAATATCGATTTACACAAAGACAAGCTCTCTCCTAAATATTTTGGACTTTTCAAAGCATCGGCAAGATCATTACACCAAGAACATATGCATTGAATTTGTCGCACGGAACCCGTGATACACAACGCCTTTCATGTCAAGATGCTCAAACCACACCGTGGGGAGATACCTACAGATATTCCGGAATTACCTCGGATTCATGATGGCACACCGGTCCCTGAACCTGAATTAATGCTCAAAACAAGAGTCCGCCAAGGTCAGCTTCAAGTGCTCATCAAATGGAAGAACAAACCTGCTGCAGATGCTTCATGGGAAGATGCTGAATTATTCAACAAAATCTATCCGGACTTCCAGCTCGAGGACGAGCTGAATCTCCAGGCGGGGAGAGATGTCAGACTCAGTCAGCGAGTCGCCCGAGATAAGCGGAGTGGCTGAATATTTAATTATTATTTAGCTTTATTATTATAATTATTAGATTAAATTAAAGAGAGTCGAAAAGACTAATGGGCCCGGCCCGTTATCAATTGTAAACCCATCATATAAATATAGGGGCAACTATCGTGAGACAATCAAGAAGAAAATAATTTAGGGTTTACCCTAGCTCTCCACCTCCTCCACGCGCGCCGCCGCCGCGCCGCCGCCGCCCGCCGCCGCGCCACTTTTGCCGCTCAAGCGCCGCCGCCCGCCGCCCCTCTCGTCGTCAAATCAACGATCTACGCCACGTTACCCTTCTCGTTCTTCCTCTCGCTGGATTTGGAAAATGGGTTATGACACTCTAGAATCTAGATACCCAAGACAAGAGGTAGGATAGGACAGTGCATTTTGGTCCTTTCGTTGTGGATGACATTTTGTCTACTACTAGGTCTTGACAGCTAGTTACGATCTTATCTAATTTTGGCCCACCTGTTAATAGTCCTCTATTTGAAGAATTATAGACTTGTATAAAAAATTGGCTCTATGTATATTTAAGCAAAATCTGAGACGAATAAGCATGTCACACTGGCCAAATTATTTTCGTCGTTCGGGGTCAAAAGGTGAGTCATGCCAAGTAGATTGAGTTGAAGTGACTCATGGCTTATCTCTTGAGTCACAACAAAAACAGTTTTATTTTAAATAAGACGTTTTTTTTTTCTAGATAATTAGTTTTATTATGTTGTAAGATAATAGATATATATCAAAACAATGTATCTAGAAAATCTAAAATAACTTTTTGAAACGGAGAAGGTAATAAATAATTTAAATTATATGCCATGTTTTAAAGGTCTAGAAGTGAATAAAATTAATAAAAAAATGAAGAAACAAATTTGTTTTAATGATCATCTGATGGAGTCCGTGTCAAATATAATTGACTTAAAAGAAAATCTAGATATTGGTTGTAAAAATGGAGAAGGTAATAAATAATTAAAATAAATTATATGCCATGGGATTTTCCTAGGAAAGGTCTAGCATTGAATAAAATTAATAGGCGCCAATGGTGAAGAATCTCAAGATCCGCCGGTGCAATATTTGTTTTATGTGTGTTCATAGGGATGAGTGGGCGTATTGTCAGTCCGTGTCAAATATCATTTCAAAAAAAAAAAAAAAAAAAAAAAGAAAATCTAGAGTTCAAAATAATTTTTCATTTGATTTCCACACTTAATTGAAAAAATAAATAAATAAAGAGTCCATTTTTAGTACTGAAAGTGCATTTAGACCTCTAGTGGGTTCTGGTGCTTGATTTACAAAAGCTATGAAGGGCATATGAGCTTGGTAAACTTTGGGATAGGTTTTCATTGCAAATAATTATCACCAAACTCATATCATATCTCAAATGAAGAAATGGAAAATGATAAATATGTGTTTTATTTGCTTATTCTTGTGTTTTTGTTGAGCAAGTTGACTTTTGAGATATGTTGTCCCGATCTACTTGTTCTTGCCTTTATAAATTTTGGATGAATCAACTTAGGTTTATTTGGTTTAACTGTGAAAGTTTGTGAGCGCTGCCAAATGGTATTGTGATTTCTACTAGGATTGAAATAAAAACATCTAATAACACACAACAAGCGAAAACTTAACTAACTAATAGACAAAATTTGGAATTTGAAATAGGAAAAATAGTACTTAACTATGATAAATCTTATTTTCTCGTCTGAACCCCTCTATATTGATCCTGACGCATTTCGAGAAGACGAAAATAATATTGTTTTAGTGATTGAAAATGTGTCAAGATTCTATGCCAAACAAGATTAATGAAGAGTTTAGTTGTGAATTAAAATATTAAAAAGCAGTAGATTCTATATCCATACAAATTGAGAAGCAAGGTACACAAAAAAATAGTGCATGTCAAGCTTAATAAGTAGCTAAATATCTGTAGCAAAAATAATAAGAAAAATACTTTCCACGTTTCATTTGGATTGGAAAGGGGGAAAAATATCAATAACATCCTTTTAAATAATTTAAGTTTTTGATCTGACATCCATCCCGTGAAAAATATATACCTCTGTTTTTGAAAATTACACACTACAACACAGACGTTCATAACTTGCACACACACTCATCTCTATGAATACACGCACGTAAAACATACTCATATGAACACCTCCGAATAACTAAACACCCGACGTATCACGGAGATTCCCGAAGTCACCGTTGAAAACCTCGTTGTCGACATGGGAACGTCACTTTCGAAGTCACCATTGGACGCCTCGTTGTCGACAGAAATGTAAACTACCATTTACCGCATAACGCCCGGTAAATGCTACTTAAAATCCCATGAAAAGGTGCGAGCACCAGTATTTGAACCCGGTGGATAGCGTCCCATTTGGACTATTCTATCATTAGACTACGAGCCATAGTTTTTTTGGAGGGAAACCATTTGACGCACTTTTATTGATCTTGGAACATAGTTACATTATTCACCAAAGCTCCTAGAATAAAACTAGGGAGTTTATTGACCTAAATGCATGCTGATTTTGATAACATAGCTAATTCATGAGGCACCTTGCTAGTTAGTCCTTTGAAAGTGCTATTATCGAAATTTTTATATTAAGATTCGGAATGGCCAAAAAAGGAAATAAAATGCTTAACAGGCCCTCTATCCAGCCTTTCCGTTACATTTAGCTGGGCTAGATCCATCTATGCATAGGCTAACACAGGAACTGGCCCGGCGTCGAAGGGATTGCACATCACTTGGGCTGCGCGTCCGAAGCCCGTCTTGATCCAAAATGGAAGGCCTTCGAGATGCATTTTGCGATGCGAGAGCGACTGGGCGAGGATCGTGATTCAATTCAACGCACGACACCCCAGCCGTGGGACCGTCGTGCCCGATTGCGCACGAACTCCCAAGGACCTCGTTTGACTCCCGTCTCGTAATGGCATCTTTAGACCACCTCGGCAAGATCTGACCTCTCGCTCAGCCCCACAGGCAGGCGTGGCAATGGCGTATGATCATGTCGATCGTTTTCATCTTTCCAATACATAATAATCAAAGAAGCAAAATGATCAAATATGAGCACTGCAGTAACCACAAGATCAACGCTATTTTACAACCGGAAAAGCTTCTTGCACGCCTTCATGATGCCACCCCGCTGCTGCTTCTTCTTGTTCCTGCACTCGGCGGCTTCCTCGTCCTTCCCTGCCGCGGCGTTTGCAGCAGCAGCGGCGGCATCTCCGTCTCGCCGCTCCGTTTTCTTGTTCTCCACCACCACCTCCTCCTCGGCAGCAGCTGCTGCTGCGGCTTCGTCCTCGCCGCGCTCCTCGACCACCGTGTCATCATCGCCGCGGTCGTCGCTGTCCCCATCCATGTCGTGGATCCTCCAGTACCCGTCCCCGGCGCCGCCGAGGCGCCCCGCGGGGTGGCGCCGCATGGAGAAGGCCCGCCTCAGCGCGCCCGGCAGGCCGCTCCTGCTCCTGCTCCTGCTCCTGCTGCTCGTCCTCTCGCTGCCGGACCTGCAAAACCTGTGTGAGCCCGTGGAGAACGTCCGGGCCAGCGTGACCGCGCCGATGGCCAGGCCCTCCCACGCCTTGGTCTCCTTGGTGTTGGTCAGCTCCATCGACGGCCTCGCCGTCCTGGAACCGCCGCTCGCCGTCGTCGCCATCGGAGGGGAGAAGCTGGCGAGGTTGCTGTAGCCATCCATCTCGCACGCACGCAGCGCAGCGATCTCGCTCCACCTCTATCTGGACTGTTGGTGGTCCGATGGATCTGGCTATGCAAGGCCTGGTATGGCTAATCTGGGAGCTGTCTGTTCGGGGTTTGTAGGTTCGCGAATGGAGCCGGTGGTGTGCCAAGGAAACTCAAGTGCTCCGCATGCAGGACGGACACAGCCATGGACAATGGAGTAGGTGGACGCTGTGGAAGCATCCAAGATTTGCCCAGGAAAAATGTTTATTCTGCTCGTGTCCTCTGATGCATGGTCTGGTCTGGTCTGATGCACGATGCCCTGCACACGATTATACTACAAATAATAATAATATATTTCCACTGGTGATCCGATTTGTTGCGCACTACACTAATAATACCATGGTTAAGCTAGTAACTTGTTTTAGCTTAAATATGGAGGCATGCAATGAGTGGACGGTGGAGCT
Organism: Hyparrhenia diplandra; assembly: GCA_015847255.1. Lineage (NCBI taxonomy): Eukaryota > Viridiplantae > Streptophyta > Magnoliopsida > Poales > Poaceae > Hyparrhenia > Hyparrhenia diplandra. The sequence goes on from JADLZK010013126.1 coordinate 123,694, forward strand.
AGGGAATTGAAGGGCGGCTTCTACGAACGAGAGAAATGACCTCTGCCCTTGAGTTGTTATTTCTGGAACGCAGGGAGAGATGTCTGTTGGATGGTGGAAGTGGAACGGATTAGCTCTATTTTAGTGCGACACTAGTACAGTGCTCGTCAATCCTGGCTATTTTCTGGGTGCTGAGCACATGGTGCTAGGGATTTCAATGATTTTCTGATCATAGTGTCTTTGACTCGAGGCAGTGGTGCAGCCAGTACTCTCACATGTGAAGTGGGGGTGGGGGGTGACATGTCGTAAAACTCATGTCAGAGAGCAGGTGCAATGAACAAAGGCATGTGGAATCACTTGATGGCAAATTATGTAGGTGTAACCGTGTAAGCGCCCATGGATGAGAAAATTCCGAATACAACGTTACAGGGTAGAATTCAAACAATTACCGATACGGTGATAACAGAGTTAGGTGAAGCTCGGCGAGACAGGTAGGGATAATGCGGTATGTGGGTGTAGACAAGACTGAAGTGATCAAGGCCGTATCTTTGGTTGCCTGTCTCCAGCCTGGTTAGGCCAGTTTGGGCCACCATTCGAGCGTTTGGTTGCTTTGGCCAGTTCGTTAGCCAAGCTCCGCCGGGCCGCCGTACATGCTTTAGCCTAGCTCTCATAAAACGGATCCCCGGTCGTTTTTTCTGGAGCCCGGCTAGGCCAAGCCCGTGGCCCGCTTAGTGTTATCACCCGCACGCGTCGAGCACCCTCACCTCCACCCCTCGCCGAGCACGTCATGCACCGCACGCGAGCTCGTCCTCCCATGATCTCCAATCCTGGCAGCCGAGCTAGCTCCGCCTGCTCGTCCTCCCCATCGAATGCCGAGCTCCAAGTGGGTGCCGCATCTCCGGCGGACGCTGGTCCATCTCTAGATCCAAGGCGCGGGCGTGGGCTCGAGGGTGCCGCCGCTCTCCTCCTCCCTCCTCCCCACCGGCTCCTCGTCCTCCTCCCCTGCTCCTCCGGCAGGTTGTCGTTGATCGCGGGCGGGCGCTCCTCCTCCTCGAAGCCTTTTAATTGTGTGCCATTAAGAAAAATGCACCAGACCCTCATGCCACTACAAACTTTGATCGCACCCGTGTTCCATCGCTCATCTTCGTTTTTACCCTTGTGCCATTACATTCGTGTTCTCTCGATATTTAACCCATTTGGGAGCCCTAACATGTGGGACCAGACTCTTAATTTGTCTATTTGGCCCCTATGAATTTTTACCAATTTGCTCGTGGTTATCTCGTGCCCCTCGTGCGCGCTTTCCTCCGGCTCGCTTTCGGTTCCGTATCCCACCCGCAGATCCGCTTCATATCCCTCCCGGCTCGCCACCTTCCACCGCCCGCTGACTCCACGGCATGCCACCGCCGCTACTCGAAGAATGGGAGAAGGAGCGCCACCGTGCACCGCCCTCCTCCCCCCACTCACCCCTCACCGCTCCATGTCTCTCCATCCCTCGCGCCGCCGACCCGACCCGATGACCACGACACGGCGGTCAAGGATGACAGAGACGGGCGCCACGGTGCACGCTTCCTCGAGCACTGTGCCCATCGGGTCGCCACACCGCGGTCACCGTCGCCGCCACGAGGTGCCCGCGGCGAAGCATGTATGCGCGACACGATGACCGCGGGTCCGGGCACACACCGCCCGCCACGTAGGGTGCCCAGGTCGACGTCGCCAGGTCGAAGCACTCCACAAAGCCGGAGCTGGCTTTCGCGCCTACGTCGGTTACCCGCCGACTACGAGGAACTTCCCGACAACATAGAGCCCCCGCGGCTCATCGTGCTCCTCCGCCATGCCGGGAGCGCGCCCCACACGCCGGTGTCTCAGGTTCAGGGCCGGCCCCTACCGTAGGGCCCACGTGCACGGCGCCATCGGACGGCACAAACATGTGAAGAAGGACCGGCGTGGCCACATCTCCAGGTGCCACCCGCCACCGACCACTAGCCGCTTCCTCCTCCCCTACCGCTGTCCACGGCGGTCACATGGTAGAAGAGAGGAAGGCTCTTGCTTGCCAGGGGCCCCGACATCCGCTAGGGCGGCAACAACGCCCTTGTCCTTCCACCGGGTCCAGCAACACCATCCTCTCTCGTGGGTGAGAGATGTGGTGAGACCGAGAAGAAGGAGATGAACATGGGACCCACATATCATTGCTATCTTGGTCGGAGGGTAGTTTGGACTTTTTCCTTGGTAGTTTGACACCAATGGAGGATAAAGTGGACAGAATGGCACATGGGTAAAAACAAAGATGAACGATGACACGGGTACGATTAAACTTTCTAGTGACATGATAGTCTCGATGCATTTTTCTTAATGGCAAAAGGCTCTCCTCCTCGCTAGTCCCTTTCGCTTAATCCCCGCCTCCCTTGCTGCGATGAGAAGACGCACCATGCGATGCGGTTGTGGATGGATTCATGCTTGCTTTGCTTTGCTTTGCCAAATTCATAACAAAACACCTAAATCTCGAGTGGATAATGGAAGTTGACTGCCTGAGGGGTTTGGATTTGGGTCGGTGGAGTTTCACGAGCATGCTCAGTCCTTCTTCCTTCTCGATCGGATAATGGAAGTTGACCGATTTTGCACAAGAGGGACGCAAGAGGGATGGACCAAATATTGGCATATATGGTCAAATGGCACAAGGGTGTGCTACCGTGAGGCGGCTTGGCGCTAGTTTTTCAGCTCGAAAATTTTCGAACGCATCTCTAGAAGAACAGAAGACTCATTGGTAAGACGTACCTTGGAGTTCTCTAGATATGGTCGGCACGGCTATCTACGATGTCTATAAATCCCGAGAGAGAGGTTCAAAATAGCAAGGTGGTTAGAAGAATGTGTAAAAACTGATTTTTTTTGAATAGATGGATAAATAAAGGAGGTGGTCTTAAAATGGGGCCATGCAAGTTTCAAATGGGAAAATCTTAAAACTCTCTCGGATTTCTAAAACCGGTCTAAGCCAGTTTCAGTAGTTCCCAACAAGCCTCTCCAGAGAAACCGGTCTAGACCAAATTTAGTTGCTCGATCTTGGTCAGGGATCTCCCAAGCCCATGCCGGTTTTTCATGACTTTTTATAAATTTGGATCCTTTCGATTGCATTTGATTTCTAGCCCATCTTTGACTCCCTTGATCATATTTTTTGCTATAAAAATGATCATATTATTAAGTGAAACATAAGGGAATTTCAAAACATATGACAATAATAGCCCCGATGCCAAGTTCATCGGCTATTTTTAGCCGAGAGGAATTGTTTGGTTACACATGACATAATTAACAAAATAGAAATTATATTTTTGAGAAATGCATATACAAGTGGTGTTAAAACACTTTTCACATGTGCTTTCCAACAAAAAGAAAAAAGGGTACATACATTATTCTCACAATTTCAAAAGAATGTGCAAACAACGTAATAACTTGTTAACAAAGGAAATCAATCAAAATGAATGAGAGTATCCATCAATAGCCTTTGCTATTGACCCTACGACAGTTCTTTCTGATCTCTCCATCCTTTCCTATCAGCGGGCTGATGTTGCCCATCTTAATCATAGATGTCACAAAGTTTGCAAAGAAATCCTTTTGGTTGCTCGCAAACCGGTTAACAATAGGTGAAGTGGTTGTCGACGCCACAGGATCGGATAGCATGACCTGATCGGACGGTAGCTGCGCTTGGCCATGCACGAGGTTGCCATAGTACTTGTTGTCAAACATGGTCGGTGTAACCTGGTCCAAGTCCTCTAGTGCACCCTTTGGTTGCCCCCAAGAGCAGTTCTGGCGCGTAAACTGGCACTGGACTTTGCCAAATGTGTGCGCTCCTATAGTAAAAATTTGTTGCCATATCATCAGTGCGCACACCATATAAAAACATGGAAAGTTAATTTTGTTGCGATATCATTAGTGTGCACATATACTGAATTAGTATGTGTTGTTACCTTGGAGGGCGACGAGGTCAGTGTCGTCGAGGTTGAAATTTCTGAACTTTTCCTGGAGTTTGGCAAGGGAGTCGAAAGGGCTGGGAAGGTTGTTAGCACTCTGGATGTTGGTCGTCGTGCCGTCTCGCCGGCCAAGAAGCACCCTCCAGCTTGGTCCTCCAGCCTGCACTCAGTTACGTCAGTTCAGGTCAGGCGATAAGCCAAATAAACGTGTAATTGAGGTTCAATAATGCTACTAGAGCATTAAATGGGACGCTAGCTTACGAGTTCAACAGAGATCTCGGCCGCGAGGGCAAGGATATCAGCGCAGGAGACGATGCCCGGGCATGCTTCCTCTAGTGCGTGCTTGATGCTATCGACCAGCGGGAAGCCGCGCGCAGAGTTGTTATTCCCTGGTGCGTTCTTCTCCGTCTGGATCGCCGGGAGATCGTCGTCCAGAAGAAGGGAGCCATCACAACCCTGAAAGCCAACATTGTTTGATTTTCATTCGTGTCAGAGGATGCAATGAACTGCTACATGAGCACTATTATTGATCAGCTAAGGCACTATCGATCAGCTCAGTACGTTGACGAAGCAGTCATGGAAGTGGAGGCGGATGAGGCTGGCCGGGATGCGCGGGTCGGAGACACGAGCGTCTTGGATAACGCGGGAGCTCAGGCGCCGCGCCGGCGCTCTGAGGGTGGGCACGGGTGGCTGCAGCCAGGGAGAGCAGGAGAGCGCAGTGCGCGGCTAACAGCCACGCCGGAGATGAGGTGCGAGAGGATGCCGCCATGCGCGCGCACTTAACGACGCCGATCGAGTAGCTGATCGCTACTGACAGCGTGCGTTGTCACCTCTTAGGTGCCGGGAGCTCTCTTGAGATTGCAGGGATGGATGCGATTGAGAGGGGACTGGTTGGATGTGCGAATGAAGGAGTACGTATATATTTATAGAGTCCCCGAGTGATAAGCTCGCCGACGTCTCGCGGACTTTTTCGTCTTTTGGGATTTGCGTGCTCTAGTGATTGGAGAATGAGGAGAATGTCCATTTGAATCGATTAGTTTAGCACTGGCCGTCTGGCTGCTGATGCGTGCACCTTCCTACGCGGTTGCAGCAGTTCTAAAATACTGTTTCAAGATATTGACCCATGCTTGGTAGCGTCATGAGGAACTGGATCACGTTGATGTTGAATGATGATTGCGTTCGAAGTTTAAATATGATTGCGTGCTTGCGTATGCTCGCTGCTCGTAGAAAGTCGCCGCAAGCGGCAGGCTCAGCGGCCAGGAAGGTGCCCTAAACTCTGTGGCCCGTTCCATTTCTTCCGTAGCGAAAGGGAGGAACTATCGGGTTCACGAGCGCTTGCCAATTGCATCCCTGCCAACTGCTGATGACCAACCTTGGGCCATGGTTTGCAGCTGCCAGGAAGGCAGGAAACAACTGATCGTCTGGCCGCGTCAAGAACCGGCCTATCTCACACGAGGAAGTAGACGCTCACCATCAGTGTCTTTAACGTTAGTTGTAGTTGCCGACATTCAGCCCGTGCTTAATTGGGGAGAATAAGTATAGAATAATATATCTTGTTAATTATTGATAGGTTGTTGCAAGTACAGTTATCAATCTCTCTTATTATACCTCTATAAAAAGCACAGTATATATATTGTTAATCAGTGGTAGATTGTGGGCCTTGTGGCCAACGCATTAAAGAGAAGCTTCCAGATCGGAGAATTTCTGAGCGCGCTTCCCATGCTTCCCAAGAGGTGGTTAAGGAGGCCTGGGATAAGCCAACACATGGATAAGTTGCACAAAACCGCAAGCGTCCTCCGAGCCAAGGGTGATGAATCTATCATCATTTCAGACGCTAGAGTGACCATATGGCACAGGAAATTATACTCAAATTGACTGAACTTAGAAAATCATTGAGCGCTTTCAAATGAGGAGTTCTTAATCCAAAAAAGCTTAAAAGCGCCTCATGTATGGGCTATACTGTCATCGAGAAAGCAGCAATGCCCCATCCAGTTTTCCCCAAATGCACTCTCACTCCCATCTACTTCGCCACGTTATAGTAGAGATGAAACCCCGCTTGATCAAGTGAGATTGCACCTCGCCGCCTTCTAGAACAAGCTTGTTCTTGCAGTGAGGAAGCAGACATACGATTCTCTATCACTTCACACTGATATCTTCTATGGCTATCGTTTCGCTAGATTCTTGTGGAATACTTTATTCGTCACTATTAATATACACCCAAAATAATGTTCACTTGTTTGGTTTGTGGCCTAGGAGTCTTACTCCTAAATGAGAAAGCAAATTTTAGTGGGGTTAGAAGCTATGTGCCGCTTTGTGACTGAACAGAAATGATATGGTCTTTAGCAAGAAAAAAAATATTAATTCTTACTGGTAATCTTTAGGGGATATAATGGATTTGGTATGTGTCATAGTTATCTAAAGAGGAAGACCAAACTACTCTCAAGAATGGATGCAAGCAGTTGGAAGTGATGTTGTTTGAAGTAATTAGAAGGTTGGGTTGCACTGCTAACCAAATGATTTTAGGTGCGGGCATAATTTATTTTGCGTGGCGGGCACATGCGCCCGCCACCATGGTAAGGTCATGGTGATTAACCGTGGCGGGCGTTTTGTGCCCGTGACGCAAAAATAAATTAAAAATAAAAACAAACCCGAGCCCGTCGGATCCGGATTCGGCCCTATTTGGGCCCGATCGTGCCGCCGCCGGTGGTGCCCACCCCCCGGTGTTTGGGACGCGCCGTCGGGATGTTGGATCCGCCGTTGGAAGCCCCGCCCGCTTGGATGTGCCGGAGCGCTTTGCCCGCTCGATTGCCGGGCTGGCGGATCCGCCACCGAGGTCGGGCCGCCGAGCCCGCGCATTGCCGATGTCCGCCTTGGCGGCCTCGTGTTGGCCTCCCCGTGCCTTGAGCTCGCGCCGAGAGGGCGCGCTGCGCGCGCCTTGGCCTCCGGGCGGGTCCTTGCTCGAGAAAGTGAGGAGGGGGGGATCGCAGAGTGCGCGGCGGGCGGTGAATCAGCCTCGGGAGGCGACCGGAGGCTAGTGGAGGGATGAAGCCCAGAGGCACGAGGACCCCGAAACCCTAGAGTCTTGAATTTATACTTGATGAAGGCTATCGGGCCTTGCTGGGCTAATTGGGTCGTGATCTTTTTTTCGTGGCGGGGCAAATAGGATGGCTGTCACGCCAAAATCTATTTTACGTGGTGGGCACGTTAGAATGCCCGCCACGGTTAATAAATGTTTACCGTGTTGGGCGTTTTTTGTTGCCCGCCAATTTTCCGTGACGGGCATAGTTGTCCGTCACGGTAAATAAAAAATGAGCGTCACGTTTAATCGTGGCATTAACCGCGGGCGGGCAAATCATATGCCCTCCACGGTTAATATTTGGTGGTCTCTCATAAAATCATTTGGTTACTAGTGTTGGTAGGAACACACAAGAGTAGATAATTCTTTTCTTACGTTGTTGTGTGTGGTGTCGCTCGACGTTAGGAGCATCGTGTTCGTTTTTGCACTGTTTGGTTTAGGGTGAATCTACTTAGCGGTGCTTGGTCTTGAGGCCTTTGTTATTTCAGTTTGGTTGTACCCATGGAAGACCGATATGTATTTTGTTCCTTAATATTAAAAAGATTAAAAAAACTTTTCACATTTGCTTTCCAACAACAGGAAAAAGATACATTCTCACAACTCAAAATTATGAATGACAAAAGACAACAAGGGAAAATCAATCAAAATGAGTGAGAGTATTCATCAATAGCCTTTGCTATTGACCCTGCAACAGTTCTTTCTGATCTCTCCATCCTTTCGGATGCTTGAATGAAATTCCATATGGCGCAGGAAATTATACTCCAAATTGACTTAGAAAAATATAGAGCGCTTTCGAATGAGTTCTAAGTCCACAAAAAACATACCGTGTGTTTGGATGCGGGATCACTGGGTTGGGATGGCTCCAACCCTCATTTTGGGGATGGAGCCGCTCCATTCTTTATTTGGTTGTAATCTTGATTTTCGGGACGGAGTGGCTCCAACCGGTGTTTGGTTGGAGTTTACTGGGAACCAAGAATGGAACAACGTTATTCCTAACACTTTGCATTAGGACCCCTCGAATATAACTAGTGTTTACCCAATCCACTTCACAATCAAAAGTACTTAAGAAACTAGCTAGAATTAGGAGATAACACTGACTTCTTGTTCTAATCTCGATAAAAACCCCAGTTTATTTATTCTATCATGGACGCTAATTCTTAATAAAGTAAAACAAAATTACTCTACTAAGAACAGACAAAGCCTACCGTTCACTTCTTGGCGGGAAGTGGGCTACAGAGGATTCAATAAAGCTATAAAAGTCACCTTTATGATGCTACCACTGATTCCAAGCCAAAAAGGGGCATTCAAAGATAACTCTAGTCTAAGCACCGCGCATACACTAGAAACTATCCCTCTAATCAAGAGCAACCAAGATTAAAGTACTCTAAAAGAGTTGCAAACTTGAAGAATAGAATAAACCAAAACTTACTTTAATTATGAAGTCGAACACCAGATAATCTCTGAATACACTCCTCTTCTTGCGAAGAGAATGATCCCTCAGAATACAAGAGAGAAGATTCGACAGGCCGGAACTCCTCCGAAGCACTCCTCACTAATCTCTCTATTTCTAATAAACTCGATTGCTAATCAAGATTTGCAAGTAGCTAATCTAGAAGTGGCTATGCTCTAATTATAGGATCTTGACTTCTCTAACCCTAGACTTCTCAGAGAGAAGGAATTCTATCTAATGAATAATGAATACTGAAATAGGATTTTAGGGGGTAGCCCTGCCCCTTCTTTTATAGCCTCATAGGATGAATCTCAGCCCTTGGATCAAACCGACTTGATTGGACAGATCAGATCTACTATATAGGTCGGTTGTAGGAAGGTTCAGGACACGTGTGTCTCCACCGGGGGGGTGCCACGACGACGGGGGGAGGGGAGGGGAGGGTTTCCACCCGGCCCCACCTCCCCGACATGTGGGCCCTAGCCTTTGTGAGCTGTCTTTTCTTCTCATTTAGACCCTTTGAAATTGTATTAATCGCCTCGGGTTAGTCATTTTCTTCCGTTTCTCTATTTTCTCTTTTTTTTCGCTCGATTTCCGTTGTTTTTCGGAGTTCACATGCAAAAGCGAGTATGCACCACAACTCGTGGAAAATTATTAGAAATAATAAGACTTTAGTAGCATTCTTCCCATGTTTGATAGCTTTCCATATATATAAAAGTGGTCAATAGCTACCATCAACACATTGCATGCTGCAAGCGTTAATCTCAGGGCAACACCTCGCGAATTGAGTAGTAGTGCGGTTGAATTTGGTCGCTCTAGTAGTGCCCGTTACTTTGAATGAGAGAGGTGCAAAATAGCAAGGTGGTTAGAAGAAATTGTAAAAGAAATAGATTCAATAGATGGATCTCTCAATTTGCTCCATGATCCTCTTGTATAACTAGAGGAGGTGGCCTTACCACGGGGCCACAAAAGTTTCAAATGGGAAAATCTTGAAAATCCCTTGGCTTTCTAAAACCTCTCTATGCCAGTTTCAATGTTTAGTGCCCAACAAACTTTCCAGAGAAACCGACCAAGACCAATTTTAGGGTGTGTTTGGTTGGACTTTTTAGCTGTGGCTTTTGCCCTCAAAAGCCAAAAGCCCAACCAAAGGGGGTAGTCGCCACCAAAAGCCACGCCACCAAAAGCTGATTTTTGATCTAGTACAAATTTAATCAAAGACAAAAGCACCTCGACCTCGCTTTTAGCTACTTTTGGGTCTCAAAATTACCCACCCGCCACTAGTTATGAGATACCGGTTCAATTTTTCTTTTGTTCTATTCCCGTCCGCTCCGTCTCGCGACTTCCGCCGCCGCAGTTTCTCCTCGTCCGCGTCCCTTCCATCTCCGGCGCCGACGCGAGGGTCCGGCTACGACGCCGGCGCAACCCGCTTCCCCTCCCTCTCCGGCTTCCCAAGCAAAGCTGCGACTCAAGGCCGCCCGAAGCCCCACATCTCGCGACTCCAGGGCCGCCGCGCGGCGCCCGTGCGCTAGAGGCCGGAGTTCTGCCTCCCACGCCGTTCTTTGCAACCTTCCCTCTCTCCCGGCGAGCGTGGTCCTCTCTTGCGTCCCCAGACCGCCCGCACCCAGCGGGCAAGGCCCGGCGGCCGGAGTGCTCCTTCCCGGCGATACCCCATGGGGGTGCGCGACCTCGGTCTTGGGCGCGACGGCGAGTTCCGCCCCGCAGAACGAGAGCTCCGTCCGGCGAGGGGGAGCCCGGCGGTGTGTGCGGGAACTCTAACCGGCGAGCATCCCTAGCCCCGGCGTATGGCCCCAGCGCCCGGCTCCTGCTCCTTGCTCCATCAAATCCCAACGGTGGCAAGAGGAAGAGGAAAATGCAGCTTCTATGTCAATGACGTGTGGGGTCAGCTTGTAAGTGAAAGCAGCTTTGCTAAAAGCCATAACTACATAACCAAAGGGGCTTTCAACAATCTCACAGCAGCTTTGTCACAGCTACTTTTTTGAAAGCCACAGCCCACAGCAGCTTTTCCAAAAGCCACAGCCCAACCAAACACACCCTTAGTTGCTCTTGGTCTGAGAGGTCCCAAATAGGCCGATGTCATTTTTTCATGAGTTTTTTAAATTTGAATCCTTTCAATTGCATTTGATTTCTAGCCCATCTTTGACTCACCAAATCATATTTTTGCTATACACATGATCATATTTTTAAGTGAAACATAAGTGGGTTTCAAAATGCATGACAATAATAGCCCCGATGCCAAGTTCATCGGCTATTTAAAGTCTACAAGAGCAATACTAATTGCCATTTCGCTCTAAGGGAAATACGTGTAAAATGACCGTCATTCAAGCACCTCTAGATTTCTTGCTTCATTTTCTTACATCAAGGGTGTTCAAGCTAGCGTTGTTACGTCTTGTTCAAACCTAAAGGGCACCACTTTTGTTGAAAATATCTAGAATCCGCCCTCACCATTATTTCAAGCAATATCTTCCTTCACATCTTGCATAGCATATTATTCAAATTTTAATGACAATCTGCTCATCAATTTCATTGACAAACACCTCCATGGAGCTGATTGTATAGAACAAATAAATATATTTTTGGTATCCATTAATTAGTGAGATATCTAAATTTAAAGAATATACAAAGAGAAACCATTAAGTTAAAGCCAAGAGATTGTTTTTGTTACACATGACATTATTAATAACATAGAAATTATATTTTGAAGGAATGCATATACAAGTGGTGTAAAAACACTTTTCACATTTGCTTTACAACAACAGGAAAAAAGTAGATTCTCACAACTCAAAGAATTATGAATGATAAAAGAAAACAAGGGAAAATCAATCCAAATGAATGAGATTATTCATCAATAGCCTTTGCTATTGACCCTGCGGCAGTTCTTTCTGATCTCTCCATCCTCTCCTGTCAGCGGGCCGATGTTACCCATCTTAATCATAGATGCCACAAAGTTTTGCGAAGAAATCCTTTTGGTTGCTCGCGAACCGGTGAACAATAGGTGCAGTGGTTGTCGACGCAACAGGATCAGACAGCATGACCTGATCAGACGGTAGCTGCGCTTGGCCATGCACGAGGTTGCCATAGTACTTGTTGTCAAACACGGTGGGTGTAACCTGGTCCAAGTCCTCTAGTGCACCCCTTTGGTTGCCCCCCCAAGAGCAGTTCTGGCGTGTGAACTGGCACTGGACTTTGCCAAACGTGTGTGCTCCTGTAGTAGAAATTTGTTGACATATCATCAGTGTGCACACCATATAAAAACATGGAAAGTTTGAATTGTATGTATAATTTTATTGCGATATTATGAGTGTCATTCAGTATGTGTAGACAGTGTAGTTACCTTGGAGGGCGACGAGGTCGGTGTCGTCGAGGTTTAAGTTTTTTGAACTTCTCCTGGAGCTTGGCAAGGGAGTCGAAAGGGCTGGGAAGGTTGTTAGCACTCTGGACGTTGGTTGTCGTGCCGTCTCGGCGGCCAAGAAGCACCTTCCAGCGTGGTCCTCCAGCCTACGCTCAGTTCGTGCACGGTTCTTTTCCGTCAGTTCAGTTCAGGCGACAAGCTATATCGGAGTAGAGGATTAGATAAGACGTTAGCTTACCAGTTCAACCGAGATCTCGGCCGCGAGGGCAAGGATATCCGTGCAGGAGACGATGCCCGGGCATGCTTCCTCTAGTGCGCGCTTGATGCTGTCGACTACCGGGAAGCCGCGCGCCGAGTTGTTATTCCCTGGCGCGTTCTTCTCGGTCTGGATCGCCGGGAGATCGTCGTCCAGAAGAAGGGAACCATCGCAACCCTGAAATCCAACATTGTATGACGTTCATTCGTGTCAGATGATGCAAGGCACTGCTACATGAGCACGTACTATAATTGATCAGCCAAGACAGTGGTGTGCTACGTTGACGAAGCAGTCATGGAAGTGGAGGCGTATGAGGCTGGCCGGGAGGCGAGGGTCAGAAACGCGAGCGTCCTGGATGATGCGACGGACAATGTCGTAGGCGCCCGGGCACGTCTCGTCGTAGAACGCGGAGTTCAGCGCCGTGCCGGCGCTCTGAGGGTGGCCACAGGCGAATCCAGCCAGCGCTAGCAGGACAACGCACTGGGCTGCTAACAGCCACGCCGGAGACGAGATGCGAGAGGACGCCGCCATGCGCGCGCACTTGCACGACGCCGATCGAGCTGCTGCGATATCACTGGAGAGCTGCTCGCTACTGACAGCGTGCGTTGTCACGTCGTAGGTGCCGGGGGCGCTAGCTCTGTAGATTGCAGGGAAGGGATGGATGCGAGATGACTGGTTGGATGTGCGGAATGAAGGAGTACCTATTTATAGTCTCGACTGATAAGCACACGGACGTCTCACGGACTTTTTTCCGTCTTTTGGGGATTTAGGCGTGCTCTGGTTTGACCGGAGATTGAGGAGAATGTCCATTTGAATCGATTAGTTTAGCAATGGCCGTCTGGCTGCTGCTGCGCGCACCTTGCTTTCGGCACGCGTTTGAAGTGCTAAAATACTCTTTCAGCATATTGATCCATGCCATGCATGGTAGCGGCACGAGGAAATGGATCACGTTGAGGTTGAATGATGATTGCGTGCTTGCGTATGCTGGCAGGAAAAACAACTGATCGTCTGGTCGGGTCATACGAGTAAATAAATAGACGCCCACTATCACTTAGTTTAACGTTGGTTGTAGTTGCCCATGTACATTCCGCCCGTGCTTAATTAGGGAGGAAAAAGTATAGAATAATATCTTGTTAAGTATTGATGATGATAGGTTGTTGCTGATGGGCCCCTTGTCACCTCCCACTCTGCCCTCTTCTCCCACACCACCTCCCCTAACATTTCGGTGCAACGTGTACGTAGAACGGATTTGAATTGCACCTGCATCCGCGACTAACCAGTGGCTGCTAGTCTCCAACTAGACAACCTGCTTCTTTCCTTGCAGGGTGTTTAGCTAGACGACTTGCACGACGTCATCCGGCTGCTGAAGCTCACCGGCCGCCCATATGCTACTAGAGATGCCTATACAACGCTCGATACTTCAGGAGATTCCACTGATATACATGGCCGACGGATTTGGGGACAAGGCTCCCGAACAAGGTCAAGATCTTTGCTTGGTTATACTTCAAAAACCGGATTAGCACAAGAGCCAACCTCTATGCAAAACATGTCGCCTACGGGGTTCAATGTGAGCGTTGCTCACAGCATGCGGAAGACAGGGAGCATGTCTTCTTTGGCTGCGCTCAAAGCTTGTGGATTTGGGAGCTCCTTGGCATGCAGGAGGTCACGCGAATGCCAGATGAAGAAGCATGGACGCACGTTAACACCTACAGGCCTTGACCCCTATAGTTTGGCCTTTTGTATTTATTACAGTTCTGTGGTGAATTTGGGAAGGACGCCAACGGCCATGTCTTCCTAAAATGAAACATTCTGTTGTCGGGCAGTCTTGACAAAAAGTCTGTGATGACTTAGTAATTTGGCGCAATAGACTTCCGCGAAAAATCTTGTAAACGGCCTCGATAGATGGTGTGATTACCTTATTTTTGTATTAAACTTGTTTAATGACTCTCCTCGTGTCCTAGCTATCATTTGTTTGGGACCGAAAGTTTGTTTGAAATGAAATGGTGGGGAACCTCTATACCCCAAGTTAAGTTTCAAAAAAAATGATAGGTTGTTGCTTGTATAGTTATCAATCTCTCATTATTACAAATTAAGTATATATTGTTAAACTGTGGTAGGCTGTGGCCAACGCAATACGTAGAAGCTTTCAGATCGGAGAATTTGAGGCTTTGATGGCCCCTTGACGCAACATGCTTCGTCGATTCAGGAGATTTTTGGAGGAGCGGCTATGCCTTCCTCTAGAGACACCCCTCATCCGTGGGCGACCCCGAGGTTTATTGAAAGGCCTCGAACAACAGCCTGTGCGAACGACGTTGCGATGTAGAGCACACATCACCGCGCTAGCCACCAGCCAACACTAAGCAGGCAAGGTGTGTTCTCAAGCAGATGTTGGGATTGGTGGCTCCAAAGACTTGAGTCGGGACGTGAGCGGCTCCTCGAGGCGGTGCACATGCTAGTCTGCCTTCAAGGTTTTATTTTCAGACTACATCCATGAGAATTTGGAGCATCTCCTTGGTGGAAAGTTTGAAGGAATTGGTCATGAACCTGAATATGATCGGGTTGGGCGAGGAGAATATCTAGCTCCTCGCCATGGCACCATTTTGCTTAGTAGTTTATTTACCCTCTGTAATTACAAGCTCGTGCGAAGTCTGGTGAGGTTTTTGGTATGGGTGCGTATCAGTAACCTTTGGATTACTGTAATTAACACCGCTTGTAACTTCACTCCATTTCTTCTTAATGAAAAATGTGCAAATGCCCGATCTTGAAAAAAATTTTAGTTCGCTTGTGCTTCCAAGAGGTGGTTAAGGAGGCTTTGGGAAAAGCCAACACATCACAAATAAGAGCGATGAACCTATCATCATTTCGGATGTTTGAATGAAATTCCATATGGCGCAGGAAATTATACTCCAAATTGACTTAGAATAATACAGAGCTTACAAATGAATGAGTTCTAAATCAACAAAAAACTTAAAAGTGTGTTTGGATGCGGGATCATGGGTTGGGATGGCACCAACCCTCATATGGTCCATGAGTTTTCCAAATTGCAATCTTGATTTTGGGCTTCGCCGTGGCTCCACATGTGTTTGGTTGAAGTTCCACGGCAATCAAGTGAAATGAACCTCGCTATTTCTTGACACTTTGCATTGTTCCCCTAGAGTTTATCGAATCCACTAAAACAGATCTAAAATTCTTTTCTCTAGCACTTTTACCGAAGAATGGTTTCGAAAGTGAAATAAAATTCCGTTTAAGCCCTGATTTACGATGGGATGGTGATAGGTATCTGGCATCCATCCAGGCTGCTTTCCATGCCAATTAACCTTGCCATGTAGCGAACAAGATATATTATAGCATTATTACAAAGAAATTGCAACAAATGAAGAACTAATCTATTTATCCCTCATCCACCATTAAATCTAAATCACCCAAAAAGAAAAAGAAAGAGGAGTAAGGATGGGAGCTCACAACAACCTACTATGGCCTTGCAACCCCTTCAAGACATCCAAGAGTAAAACTCCTTCCCTAAAATTGGCGGAACCCACGATGAGAAACGGAGTTTAAGATCTCAAACCCCATCAAATGGATAGGTTGGGTTGTGTAGGAGAAGAAGGGGTGAATATTGTTTGGGGTGTTCATTTAACCCACCTCATTCTCAAACCATGGAAGTGAAAAAAGTGGCAATCCAACCCTCTATTGATCCGTTACTCCAATTAAACACAAGGTTGCCTAAGAAGAACTGCCTATGTTGAGAGGTCAAGTAGTAAAAGCAATGCTCCATCGAGTTTTCTCCAAATGCCCCACCACTTACTTCACCCAGAAAAACCTCCAACTGTGTAATCATCTATGAAACCCCACTTGATCAAGTGAGATTGCACCTCGCCGTCTTCTTGGACATCCTTGTTCTTGTAGTGAGAAAATAGACATATGATTCTCTTGTTTCACACTGATATAATAAGAATATTTTTGTCAACAAATTTGTTTCACCTGATCCACGGGGGGGATAGCATTAATATCTATTACATCCATTCTAACCTTTCCATGCATTTTAACCTTCCATACATAGCGAACAAGACAAATGTATAGCAGTATTACAAAGAAATTTCAGGAATGAAGAACTAATCTATTTCCTCTCTCTCATCCACCATGGACCTAAATCTAGATCATCCAAAAATTGAAAAAAAAAATTGAGTAAGGATGTGGGAGCTCATAGCTACCTACTATGGAGTCCTCCAATCATTTCAAGAGTAAAACTGCTCCTAAA
Source organism: Hyparrhenia diplandra (assembly GCA_015847255.1). NCBI lineage: Eukaryota > Viridiplantae > Streptophyta > Magnoliopsida > Poales > Poaceae > Hyparrhenia > Hyparrhenia diplandra. Next base: position 140,039 of record JADLZK010013126.1, read on the forward strand.
AATTGGCGAATTTTTCGGTGTCTAAGATCTCAAACCCCATAGAGAGAGGGTGGGGTCGTGTATGAAGCAGATAGGCTGGTTGGGGGCTACATTAAATTGAAAAATCAACGATTAATGGTTTTAACTTCTAAGGGCAGTCTCGTCCATTTATTGCGCATTATAACAATGGTGATGTTAATCTAGAAAATCTGTTTAGAGGTTAACTGTGGTGTCTGCCTCCATTAACAATGGTCTGATAGTGTAAAATGACCATCGTTCAAGCAGAGAAAGATTTCTTGCTTCATTTTCTTCACATCATGGGTGTTAAAGCTGGCCTTGTTACGTCTTGTTCAAACCTAAAGGGCACCACTTTGTTTAAAATATCTGGAATCCGGCCTCACCAATATTTCAAGCAATATCTTTCTTGACATCTTGCATAACATATTATTCAGATCTTAATGACAATCTGCTCATCAATTTTATTGACAACACCTCCATGGAGCTCGTTGTATAGAACGAATAAATGGATATTTTGGGTATCTGTTAATTAGTCACATATAAAAATTTAAAGAATATACATAGAGAAACAATTAAGTTAAAGCCAAGAGATTGTTTTTGTGACACATGAAATTATTAACTACACAGAAATTATATTATGAAGGAATGCATATACAAGTGGTGTAAAAACACTTTTCACATTTGCTTTCCAACAACAGGAAAAAAAAAGGTAAATTCTCACAACTCAAAAGAATTATGAATGATAAAAGAAAACAAGGGAAAATCAATCCAAATGAATGAGAGTATTCATCAATAGCCTTTGCTATTGACCCTGCGGCAGTTCTTTCTGATCTCTCCATCCTTTCCTGTCAGCGGGCTGATGTTGCCCATCTTAATCATAGATGCCACAAAGTTTGCGAAGAAATCCTTTTGGTTGCTCGTGAACCGGTGAACAATAGGTGCAGTGGTTGTCGACGCAACAGGATCAGATAGCATGACCTGATCGGACGGTAGCAGCGCTTGGCCATGCACGAGGTTGCCATAGTACTTGTTGTCAAACACGGTGGGTGTAACCTGGTCCAAGTCCTCTAGTGCACCCTTTGGTTGCCCCCAAGAGCAGTTCTGGCGTGTGAACTGGCACTGGACTTTGCCAAACGTGTGTGCTCCTGTAGTAGAAATTTGTTGACATATCATCAGTGTGCACACCATATAAAAACATGGAAAGTTTGAATTGTATGTATAATTTTATTGCGATATTATGAGTGTCATTCAGTATGTGTAGACAGTGTAGTTACCTTGGAGGGCGACGAGGTCGGTGTCGTCGAGGTTTAAGTTTTTGAACTTCTCCTGGAGCTTGGCAAGGGAGTCGAAAGGGCTGGGAAGGTTGTTAGCACTCTGGACGTTGGTTGTCGTGCCGTCTCGGCGGCCAAGAAGCACCTTCCAGCGTGGTCCTCCAGCCTACGCTCAGTTCATCCACGGTTCTTTTCCATCAGTTCAGTTCAGGCGAGAAGCTATATCGGAGTAGAGGAATAGATAAGACGTTAGCTTACCAGTTCAACCGAGATCTCGGCCGCGAGGGCAAGGATATCAGCGCAGGAGACGATGACCGGGCATGCTTCCTCTAGTGCGCGCTTGATGCTGTCGACTACCGGGAAGCCGCGCGCCGAGTTGTTATTCCCTGGCGCGTTCTTCTCGGTCTGGATCGCCGGGAGATCGTCGTCCAGAAGAAGGGAACCATCGCAACCCTGAAATCCAACATTGTATGACGTTCATTCGTGTCAGATGATGCAATGCACTGCTACTTGAGCACGTACTATAATTGATCAGACGGTGGTGTGCTCACGTTGACGAAGCAGTCATGGAAGTGGAGGCGTATGAGGCTGGCCGGGAGGCGAGGGTCGGAAACGCGAGCGTCCTGGATGACGCGACGGACGATGTCGTAGGCGCCCGGGCACGTCTCGTCGTAGAACGCGGAGCTCAGCGCCGTGCCGGCAATCTGAGGGTGGCCACAGGCGAATCCGGCCAGCGCTAGCAGGAGAGCGCACTGGGCTGCTAACAGCCACGCCGGAGACGAGATGCGAGAGGAAGCCGCCATGCGCGCGCACTTGCACGACGCCGATCGAGCTGCTGCGATATCACTGGAGAGCTGCTCGCTACTGACAGCGTGCGTTGTCACCTCGTAGGTGCCGGGGGCGCTAGCTCTTGAGATTGCAGGGGAAGGGATGGATGCGAGATGACTGGTTGGATGTGCGGAATGAAGGAGTACCTATTTATAGTCTCGACTGATAAGCACACGGACGTCTCGCGGACTTTTTCCGTCTTTTTGGGGATTTAGACGTGCTCTGGTTTGACCGGAGATTGAGGAGAATGTCCATTTGAATCGATTAGTTTAGCACTGGCCGTCTGGCTGCTGCTGCGTGCACCTTCCTTTCGCCACGCGGTTGCAGTGCTAAAATACTCTTTCAGGATATTGATCCATGCATATGGTAGCGAGGTTGAATGATGATTGCGTGCTTGCGTGTGCTCGCAGAAATTCGCCACAAGCGGCAGGGTTGGCAGCTAGCGGCCGCCGGCCGGGCCGGGAAGGTGCCCAAAACTCTGGCCTGTTCCATTTCTTCCGAGAAGTAGCAAAAAGGGAGGAACCGTAGGGCGGGTTCACGGGTGCTATCCCCCTGCCGCCTGCTCGCGACCAACTATGGTCCTTATGGTTTGCAGCTGCTAGGAAAGAGCCGATCGTGTGGCCAAAAAAGAGAGACTCTCGATCAGAAGAGGAAGTAGACGCCCTACGCCCATACCCAGCACCATCAGTGTGTCTTTAATTAACATTCAGTTGGAGTTGCCAGCATTCATCCCGTACTTATGTTGGGAGAATAAGTATACAATAATATCTCGTTAATCAGTGCTAGGTTGTTGCAAATATAGTTTGTCAATCTTTCTTTATTATACCTATGTGAAATCCAAAGTATACTCGCCCTCTATCCCAAAATAGATAGCATTCTCACTTCCTGAGAAGTTAACTTTTTTTTAACTTTAACCAATTATATATATTAAAGAATATTAATAGATCATTAGTATCATTAGATAGATTATTTGAATATATTTTAATAATAAACTTGTTTGAAGATATAAATGTTGTGACATTTCTATAAGCCTAGTTAAATTTGTGAAAGTTTAACTAACACATCAACCCATAACGGCATCTACTTTGTTATGAAGGTAGTATATTGTTAATAGTAGTAGGTTATGGTCAAGACATCACATGAGCTTTCAAATTTGAGGATTTCAGAGTGCGCTTGCCATGCTTCCAAGAGGTGGTTAAGGAGGCTTGGATAAGCCAACACATCAGACATAGGCTTTCCATTGGCTTGTGCATAAACTGCACACAACCTTTCAAACCGACCTCTAAGCCAGGAGTGATGAATCTATCATTCCGAACGCTAGAATGAAATTCCGTAAGGTTGCAGAAAATTATACTCCAAATTGACTTAGCGCATAAATATATAGAGCACTTACAAATGAGGAGTTCTTTATCCACAAAATCTTAAAAGCGCCTCATGGGCCGGCTGTCATGGAGAAAGCAAGGAAAAAAGTAATATGGTCCATGAGTTTTCTCCAAATGCATCATCACTTGCATCTGCTTCGCCGTGAGACCTTCAGACATGTATCCTTCGACGAAATCCTACTTAATTAATCAAGTGAGAATGCACCTCACTGCCTTCTTGGACAAGCTTGTTCTCTTGCAGTGAGAACATGGACATCCGTTTTCTACCGTTTCATAGTCGAAGTCTGGTTTTGAGCAATGTCAACAAAACTTTTTCACCTGATTTACGATGGGCGGTGATAGGTATCTGGTACATCCATCGTGGCCTTTCCATGCGACTTAACCTTGCACATGTAGCGAACAAGATATATTATAGCAATATTACAAAGAAATTGCAACAAATGAAGAACTAGGCCGTTTTATCCCTCATCCACCATTGATCTATATCACCCAAAACTTCTAAAAAAGAAAGAAGAGTAAGGATGTGGGAGCACATAACAACCTCCTATTGTGTCCTCCTTCAAGGAATCCAAGAGTAAAACTCCTTCAAAAAAAAATGGTGAATTTTTGGAGTTTAAGAGCTTCAATCCCGTCAAATGGATAGGGTGGGCTCGTGGAGGAAGAAGATGATGGGGTGGTTGGGGGTTGCATTTATAGGCAACAATTAGCAAAGGCAGGCACCGAGCTAAGGGCAATCATCTCCGTTGATGCGCCCATTATAAAGGTTGCCTAAGAAGAACTGCCTCCGTTGATAGGTTAACTGAGTCGTCTATTCGGCTGCAGGCCCCGCCACCAATCAACAGAAGTAGCACCCAAATGTGCCCCCTACGGAAATCTCAGGGCAATGCCTCACGAAATCATTTTTGTGTAGTAGTGTGGCTGAATTTGGTCAGTCTGGTAGTGTTCGTTACCTTGAATGAGAATAAAAATATTCTTGTGGCAGTTAAGAAAAAAAAAGGTAGACTTTTAGCACAATTGTTGTAGAGGGAGATCATGAAATCCAAACGAACTGTTGGAAAGATTCAAGGCAAGGCTTTTCCTAAAAATTAAAAAAAAATCCTCTTTGGTACCTAATGATAATGAGGAGGGTTTTATTGACAAAGGATAATTTGCTTAAGAGGGATTGGAAAAGGGAGAAGAACTGTAATTCTTTGACTATCATTTCATTAGATTCTTGTGTAACACTTTATTCATAACTTTTAATATCCAATTACCAAAAAATAATGTTCACTTGTTTTGTTTGTGGTTTAGAGTTCTACTTCTAAATTGAGAAATCAAATTTTAGTGGGGTTAGCGGCTATGTGTTGTGTTTTGTGATTGAACAGAAATGATATGATGTTCGACAAGAAAAAAATATTAATTCTTACTGGTAATCTTTAGGGGATATAATGGATCTGATAGTGGTCGCAGTTATCTAAAGAGAAAGACATAATGACTTTGAACTCTGAAGAATGGATGCAAGCAGTTGGAAGTAATGTTGTTAAAAGTGTTTAGAAGTTTGGGTCCGAAGCAACACAAGTAGAGATCTAGATGCTTTCGTTGTTTCCTGAGTGGTGTCCTTGGACGCTACAGAACTCGTTTTTGTTTTTATGCAGTTTGGTTTAAGGTGAGTGTGCTTAGTTGTGCTTGCTCTCTAGACCTTTGTCATTTCAGTTTGGTTGTACCCATTCATATGTGAATGTGGAAGACCTGTATATATTTCGTTCCTTAATCTAAATAAAGGTGGTGTAAAAACACTTTTCACATTTGCTTTCCAATAATAGGAAAAAAAAAACTACATTCTTAGCACTGAAGGAATGATGAATGACTTCTACAAACATCATAATAGCATTGCAAAAAGGGGAAAATCAATCAAACTGAATGCGAATCTTCATCAATAGCCTTTGCTATTGCCCTCCGACAGTTCTTTCTGATCTCTCCATCCTTTCCTGTCAGCGGGCTGATATTGCCCATCTTAATCATGGATGCCACAAAGTTCGTGAAGAAATCCTTTTGATTGCTCGCGAAGCGTTGAACAATGGGTCCAGTGCTTGTCGGCGCCGTAGGGTCAGATAGCATGACCTGGTCGGACGGCAGCTGGGCTTGGCCATGCAAGAGGTTCCCATAATACTTGTTGTCAAAAACGGTGGGTGTAACCACGTCCAGATTCTCCAGTGCACCCTTTGGTTGGCCCATAGAGCAGTTCTGACGAGTGAATTGACATTGGACTTTGCCAAATGTGTGTGCTCCTGGAGTAAAAATTTGTTGTTGATATCAGCATGCACGCCATATAAAATTTTACTTTGTAAGTTTGAACTGTACATATAAAGTACAAATTTTCTAGCATGTTTACGTTACCTTGGAGGGCGACGAGATCAGTGTCATCCAGGTTGACATTTCTGAACTTCTTCTGGAGCTTATCAAGAGAGTCGAAAGGGCTGGGAAGGTTGTTGGCACTTTGGACGTTGGTCGTCGTGCCGTCTCGCCGGCCAAGAAGCACCCTCCAGCGTGGTCCTCCAGCCTGCGCCCAGTTCCGTGCCCAATTTTTCAGTCCGTTCAGTTCAGGCAACAAGCTAGATATAGATGTATAGTCGTTATCAATGCAAGAGATTTCGATTTGCACGCTAGCAAGCTTACGAGTTCAACGGAGATCTCGGCTGCGAGGGCAAGGATATCAGCGCATGAGACGATACCGGGGCACGCTTCCTCCAGCGCGCGTTTGATGCCATCGACCACCGGGAAGCCGCGCGCCGAGTTGTTGTTCGCTGGCACGTTCTTCTCGGTGTGGATCGCTGGGAGATCGTCGTCTAGAAGAAGGGAGCCATCACAACCCTGAAACATTATGCGACGTTCATTCATGTCAGATGAAGAAACAAAGGACCTGCCTGCGTACATGCTATATACACGAGCGCTATGGATCAGTTCACGTACGTTGACGAAGCAGTCATGGAAGTGGAGACGGATGAGGCTGGCCGGGATGCGCGGGTCAGAGACGCGCGCGTCCTGGATGACGCGACGGACGATGTTGTAGGCGCCGGGGCACGACTTGTCGTAGAACGCGGAGCTCAGCGCCGCGCCACGGGCGGCTCCAGCCAGGGCGAGCAGTAGAGCGCAGTGCGCGGCTAACAGCCACCCTGGAGACGAGACGCGAGAGGAAGCCGCCATGCGCGCGGGCTTGCACGACGCCGATCGAGCTGCTACGATCTTGGATGTCACTGGGAGGGCTTTGCAGCAGCTCGCTACTGACAGCGTCGCGGACTGGTTGGATACTTGGATGATTGTGAGAGGACTGGTTGGATGTGAGGAATGGACTCTCTGCGCGTATTTATAGAGTCTCGACTCGACTGATAAGCTCGCGGACTTTTCTTTGGCATGGGCTCGGATTGGGTGGGTGCTCTCGTTTGACCGGAGCATGTCCGTTTGAATGGTTTAGTTTAACACTAGCCGTCTGGGCCACACTATCTATGGCAGGTTGCTGCTGCTGCGTGCACCTTCCATTCGGCACGTTGCGATGCTAAAATATATATTGTTATCCATGCATGATAGAGGCAGGGGAAAAGGGATCACGTTGAACTGAATGATTATTGCGCGCTTGCGTATGCTTGCCGAAATTAGGCGCCGGCGGCAGGCCCTGTTGGCCGGGGAAGGTGCCCAAAACTCCGGCCTCCATTGCTTCCGAGAAACAGGAAAAAAGGAGACGAACCGTAGTGTGCAATTGTGTCGGTTCACGGGTGCTTGCCATCACTGCCGACTGCTGACGACCAACCATGTGCCATGGTTTGCAGCTGCTAGGAAACAGCCGATCGTGTGGCAAGTATCTTGTTAATCAGTGCTAGATTGTTGCAAATATACCTGTCAATCTTTCTTGATTATACCTCTGTAAAAATGCACAGTGTATAGGTTCAAAAAATGCGCACTATATATTATATTGAATAAGTGTAGGATGTAGCCAATTCATCACACATATAGCCTGCCACGCTTCCAAGAGGGCCATGGAGCGTTTCAGAAATATGCGATCTATCGTCACTCTCCTCCGTGCGCCGTTCCCTCCCATCTTATTCTTCCTCCTCGTCAATGCTGTCCTCGCCCCCCACCTCCTCCCTGGATCCCACCATTTTGCCATGCCACCTGCCTCTCGCTCCCTGCCCATTGACCCCACCCTCCTCTCAACATAGGGCCGGTGATCTTCCCCCGTTGCCATCGTTGTCCTCGCTCACACCCCCTCTCCACCACCGACAGTCAGCGACTCCCAACGTCTGGCCGCGCCACCCACCCGCGCCCCCCCCTCAAACCCACCCCTACCTTAAACATATAGGGCGCCGATGAAGTTCATTGCGACGCCCTACCACCAGCTTGCCCAAACACTGTCTCCCACAACCCCCACTGCTTCGTCGCCATATCGCCTGCCACAATCGTTGTGCCACAGTTGCCGCTTGCCAACCCCCTTTAAGGCCGCCAGGTAATAGATCTCCTTATATTGAAACCTTAATGCCGGCATTCCGCTATCTTCTTATTCTTTGGCGGTGGTGCATGGGCACGGCCGATCGTATATTAGATTTTCCGTTCCAAGAGGTGCTTAAAGGAGGCTTTGGATAAGCCAGCGCAGCACGCATAAGCATTCCTTAGGCATGGGCATAAGCTGCACACAATCACAACCATCCTCCGATCTAGGTGCCAATCTATCGTTTTAGACGCTAGAATGAAAAATTATACTCTAGGAGTCCGCTCCTAAAAAATATAGAGCGCATTCAAATGAGGAGTCCTTAATCCACAAAAAAGCTTAAAATCGCCTCATATTTATTTATTTAAGCCTAAGTTGCTAAGGTTATGGTTAGCACCACTAGGTGCATTAGATATAATTAATTAACATCAACATTATACATAACCCAAACCATCCATTGAACCAATTAATAAAAAGGTCCAAACCGCTTGTGACCTTAAGCACAACTATTATATCAGTTTCATTTCACTCCGCAAAGTTTGTACGATATTACCCCACGAGTCATGATTGGCAAAGATATGTCAATCCGTCCATTTTAGCATAGATTGTCGTTTTAGGTTTTTCATATATTATGTTTGATCATGTCTTATTCAAAAAAAATTATAAATATCATTTATTTTTTAATGACTTATTTATCATTAGAGATACTTTAATACTGATTTATTGTGTGGGACACAGATATTCTGGACAAAATCAAACAACCTAATCTGTCCCTGACCACGCGTTGAAAGGAGATTATGCCCAGGGGAAGACGCCCTCGTCTCGAACGAGTTCCCGCAGACCGCAAAAGCCCGGAGACGAGCTCGAGCTCGCCCTAGGGAGATAGCTGTCCGCCTCGAACGAGCTCCGTAGAGACATAAGGGTATGGCGAAGCTCGACCTCGCCGGCCGAAGCTCACTTCCGTCTCGAACGAGCTCCCCGGCGCCGGACCCAAGGACGATCGGGAGAATCCGGGGCATGATGATGGGGACGCGAGATCACAGCTACGTTGCGGCGCCGCGAATCCACGATCAGATCTCGCCTGCGGGGCGAGATCACCGACGCAAGACGCGCGGGCATGGGGATCGTCGGACCACGCCCGAGTAATGCCGTGCACAAAGGACAAGCGCTACACGACAAGAGCGACCTCGGCGGGACGAGGACAAACTCCCCGCCAAGTTTCTCCTGGCCACCGCGTTTTCCTGCGACACCAATTACGAGCATTTAAGGCTTCGGCGGCGCCTCCACGACCCGGCCGTGGGCGCCCGGCGCGTGCGCCGCGGGGCGGCATGTGCGAGGAGTACGGCGGCGGCGAGACGAGCTCATTGCCCCCTCTACACCAACGGGCGAACTCCGAGCTCGGCGCGCCACGTACGTACTACGTATCGGGATGCGGAGCCGCCCTATCCTACTCACGGCGACCCGGGTGCCACAAAATAGAGGCGGCGGGAAGGGCATGCCGGACAGCCCGGCATGCCCGACATGGCAGAAGATATCTTCTCCTTCACCCCTTCTACTTGTATTTCTTCCACCTCACGTCCTCGGCTCGGTGGCACCCCTGTGAGCTCCCCTTGAGACTATAAAGGGAGGGCTCGGCCACCGAGGAGGACGAGCTCTCCTGCACACTCAAAACGCACACACACGAACCATCCAATCCCACGCACAACACCAAGACCTGGGAGCTCATCTCCCTCTCTCGCCCGCTTGTATTCGCCCCGATACGAGCAGTTTGAGCTCTGATAGTGCCACACACTGGACTAGGGTGCTCGATTGCCCCGAACCAGTATAAACCCTTGTGTCATTATCTTTGAGTTAGGTCATCGTTGCACACATTAGCCGATCGGTTATCGCGGACCGTGGTATACGACCCACGACATATTGATTTTATAATTAACATAAAAATTTATAATAAGGCGAAGTGGTCAAACATAATGTCCGGAAGTAAAAAAAAACGATACTTTTTTTGGAACGGAGTGAGTAATAAACTAGAAAACACATTTGTCAACTGACTGGATGTATTATGACCCTACCCTCAGGCTATATAAAGAGGGGCAGGGACCCGGTTATTTCTTTGCTTTCTAGCACATAACCTACATCAACGTCCTGTAACCGAGCATAGGAATACATAGAGATCCACTTCAAATTGGAAGTAGGGTGCCACGTACCTGAACCAGTATATAATCCTTATATGTTGTGTGGTAACTATCTGATTCTTTCATGTATTCTCGGTGATAAATGAATTTGTTATTAAATATTGTGAGAAATATGTTGACAGTAATTTGAAGCCACTAAAAACAGTACTCACGCCCACAATATTTATCACTATTTTCGTCTATCTATCCAGCAGTGGTCCTTATTTATGCTATTAATGTTAGGACTAACTTTGAACTAGCAGTGTGATAGGCTCGATCGCCTATCACCGTACTGCTGATGACCCTTCAGTGGATCCAATGTAGCAATGATCTGATGCCGGACTGAGATATAACCATAACTGCTGAATCTCTGGACTAGTGAGAGATGTGTGGAGCCAAGAGTACTTAACAATATACATGCATTTCATTCATTAAAAAGCCAGTAATCTACAAGTACATACGTTCGAAAGTTGAGTTTTATACATCAACCCACCAACTCTAGCTTTTCAAAAGCAAAATAAAGCCCAAACAAAAATTTTATACATATGGATACATATGGACGTAGCAAAGAGTGGTAAACTTCAAGAGCTGCATTTACGTGTGTTATACAGGTATGTACTGTGTAATCAAAAAAAAAAAAGAAAGATCGAGGACTATATATATTTGCAACAAGCTTAAGCTAGCTAGGATATTAGTATATTCTCTTTTCTAAAAAAAAATATTTGCAACAAGCCCACTATACCTAACAACAGATATTTTTATTCTCCCTACATCACGGGCTGAATGCGGCCGACAGGCAACCCAACTGAAGAGCGTTAAAAATACTGATGGTTCTGGGCCTGGGGTCTATATCTTATCATCTGAGAGACCCCTCTTTGACCCGGCCACATGACCGGCCGTTTCCTCGCAGCTGCAAGGCATGGTCGGTCCGGTCGCCAGCAGTCGGCAGGGATGGCAAAGCATCCGTGATCCTATCCTATTATACAATTGCAGCCTACAGTTCGTCCCCTTTGCTACTACTCGGAAGAAATGGAACAGGCCACACCTTCCCGGCTCCCAAGCCGGCCGTTTGCGGCGAATTCCGGCGAGCATACGCAAGCACGCGCATTCATCAATTCGCTTTTCTCATGCCGCTATCATTCATGCATGCATGGATCAATCCTGGAAATATTTTAGCATCGCAACGTGCCGAATGCATGGATAGCAGCCATAGGTAGTAGTGGCCAAGTGCTAAACTAAACCGTTCAAATGGACATGCTGCGGTGTGCCAGTCAAACGAACACGAAGCACCCAATCCCCTTTGGCCACTACTGCCTGACCGTTTCAGGGTGCTTCGTGTTCGTGTTCGTTTAAAAATTTGGACGACGATTGCGGTGTTCGTGTTCGTTTAAAATTTGAAAACATTTGACGCTAGCAAGAATGAACGTCGAATAATGTTTCAGGGTTGTGATGGCTCCCTTCTTCTGGACGACGATCTCCCCGGCGATGCAGACCGAGAAGAACGTGCCAGCCAACAACAACTCGGCGCGCGGCTTCCCGGTGGTCGACGGCATCAAACGCGCGCTGGAGGAAGCGTGCCCAGTCTCCTGCGCTGATATCCTTGCCCTCGCGGCTGAGATCTCTGTTGAACTTGTAAGCTCGCTAGCGTGCAAATCTAAACCTCTTGAATACATAGAGATCTAACTGAAAAGAATCGTGCACGGAACTGAGCGGCAGAGTTCCTTTTGTTCGGCTTATTTATATTGTATATCATATAGATCTCCTAGTTTGGATCAGTTAATTTTAGTTACGTTGGCCATATATGTTCGTAACTGTTCACATTTCTAGGTTGATTTACCTTAGATGTGTTAATACCGCAACAAAAATTTGAACTGTATGGAGCGAGTCAGTTAGGTTGTCTTAATTTAAATTTTTCCTCAGATCTGTTTGGATTGGGGCATTGGGCTGGATCTAGTAGTAGTTTATAGGATTCTGTAGGCAGTCATGGTTTTCAAGTACGTGTCAAAAATGTTACCAATATGTGTTTGATCAATGGAAGTTAGGATGCTTGAAGCTAATGTGATCTGATAATTTTGTCTACCTATTGGCTTACCTTGTCATTCAGTTCTGCCATTTTTTTTTACCACGTTTTGATTGTGCATCATGCATAAACAGATCTAATAACAGTAGATAATATAGTACTTTTTTGTTAACACCGAAATTTGTAAGCCCCGATGACAGGTTGGGCCAGTGCAAGATGCTAATAAAGGCCAGTACAAAATGCTAATGAGAGATATTCAGGACGACCCGAACGATGAGGCAGGCCGCATCAACCTTGCACATCAACCATCCGCCTAGTTGGCTTTGCATCCGGGAGCATGAATGTACCCGCTGAGTGTAGTCACACAGGTGATAATGTAAGGGATGCATTCTTCAAACATCTTGGTGTCATCGATTATGAAAAAAAATCAGTAGTCTTTTCTATTCTATTATTAGATACTTCAGATACATCTGGTGAAAAGATAGCCACACACTTGGCAGCAGGTATGGTGCTCACGATCACGACTCACGAGCTGTGGAAAGTGCACACGACTTGCCTCCCCGTTTGCGTGGCTTCGGTGGTCCGCCGGACAAGAAAGTGGGACCCGACTCATCTGTATATAACTCTGAATAAATCATGCTGAACTGATCATGGATCTTTAAAATTTGCTGGCCGGGGACGGCACGGCCGGCTTATACAATTTGTCATTTGTCCAATCTCGTGCTTGGCCTCGTAAACGCATCCCTCTGGCCTCCACCCTTCGCCACGGTCACGACCGCTTTGATCGGCCAATTGCAGTGCGGAGAACGCGAGGAGGAGAGATTTGCCGAGCCTATCGCCACCACCTTGGCACGGAGGCCCGGTCGAAGAAGGATTCACGGCTCACGGCGGCCCAGCTTGCGGGACGGGGAGTTGAATCGACAGAAGGATCTCGCGCGATCCTTGCTCGCTGCGACGCTGCCGGTCTCGCCGCCGACTGTCGCGACGACGCCATCGCGCGGCGCGCGCGATCCTGGCCGCCGCCAGGAGACCGGAGACGGCTCGTGCCCCGGCATCGGCTCCACCCTGCCGTCCGCTTTCACATCCACCGGGTACCTCATCAGGCATAACGATCGGGAGTGCGGTAGGCCGGTGGCAGTGTACACATCGCGCAGCATGCCGTGCGCCGGCAAGGCAGCGACGCATCCTGGCAGCACCACCCAGCAGGTTAGTTGCAAAATCCCCACGGCATTTTCCCATCACACGCCCCCAAGTCGCATCTATAATTCAATTGCACAGATTGTTTTCACCTTACTAGAATTTGTAGAATTGTATGAGAAAGGATGGCCTAGATTGCATCCCTAGTTTTTGTATTTTGCATATTGCATCCCAAACTTTTGTTATGTGTGTCCAACTTGTAGTGTAGGTTGACATTCGGTAAACTCAAGATATGAGAGGTGAGGTTAAACCGAAGGGTCATTACTTAGGTATTTTGATTTTCAGTTGCATTATGTTTGTTGTTCAATTAAGCGTGGGATTGAAATATTGTAGAGTACATGTCATTCATTTTGTGCTTACTTTCGTTATCCGTCAAAACATGGCTCACTGTGGTGATTTATGGGCTTAAATGTTGGCCCTAGGCCCTAGATAGGCATGAGAATTTACTAGCTCTGCCACTGACTCTGCGGCCTCTATATGGGTGATGGCACCTAGCTTCTGCCGTGGCTTTTATATGTTCTCTTCCATTTTGGATCATCATCTTCAGATCATTGATCAAGGGGCTTGACACTAACTATTGTTGTGTTACCAAATCTATGACCTAGATTTATTATTGCAAACGTATCAATGTCCTACTTCTCTTGACTGTTTGTTTTGTTTATTTGCAGCCTTTTGCTTCAACAGCTTGCTAATAATACTCTATGATGCTTATTCAGGAGTGAATCCCATAACAGAGATATGGGTTCCCTCACTGACATTGGAGTTTCTGCGGGACTAAACATACTATCTGCAGTGGGTTTCCTTCTTGCATTTGCTGTTCTCAGGATACAACCTATTAATGATCGGGTATACTTTCCAAAATGGTACCTCAAAGGGACAAGAAGCAGCCCAAGGCAATTGGGAGGAACTGTCTTCTCAAAGTTTGTGAATGCAGATTTGTCAACATACATCCGGTTTCTAAACTGGATGCCTGCAGCACTGAAAATGCCTGAACCTGAACTTATTGAGCATGCAGGACTAGACTCTGCAGTATATGTTCGCATTTATCTTCTTGGGTGAGCATGATATTCGTCTTTATCAATTTTCACATTGCGCAATTGTTTTTAGTTTCATGTCTTTCAAGTTAAAAATAATTAGTTAGACTTCCAGCTTGATGTTAGAACATGATCATTTGACTTGTTGGAACATATATATACACTGGAAAACCAATATATTTATAGCATTAGTACATTATATTTCCTGATGCTGAATCATGTTCTTCATTTGCAGTTTGAAAATATTTGTGCCAATTGCGTTGCTAGCATTTGCTGTTCTAGTTCCTGTCAATTGGACTAGTGGAACACTGGAAAAGGAAAAAGGGACTAACTTATGACGAAATTGACAAGCTTTCAATATCAAATCTAGGAAAAGGTTCAAAAGGTTTGAACTTATTCTAATACTTTACTTATGATATGTGTTGTTTAGTGCATCTTGCAGTGCTAGAATTGAGCGTGCCTCTTTTTATTGAGATAGTTTTTGTGCTGCATGATACACTGCATTTGGATTAGGCTTGTTCTAACCTCTCATTTTTTTAAATATCTATATCCATTTTATTAGTCTTGTTGGTGATTAGCATATAATCTTAATTAGAACACAAAAAGATTGACTGCAGTTTGTAATATTATGATCAAAAGAAACACAATCATTTCTGATATTTTTCAAAAAAAAAAATCAAGCATCTGTGCATTTATATAGTTGAGGATTGATATATTCTTTCATTTCCCCTATGACTTCACACAGTCTGATAAATTTTCTCTTTTTTTTGTCTTTTGAGGGAAAAGATACATCTACTGAATTCTTGAACTATTTTCATAGGTTTTGGGCACACATAGCGATGTCCTATGTGTTTACATTTTGGACATTCTTTGTGTTGTATCACGAGTACAAAGGTTGTGACAACGATGAGATTGCGCTTCCTTGCTAATCAAAATCGTCGACCTGATCAATACACAGTAAATGTTCTATCCTTACAACTTCAATAAACGTATCAGTTTTACTGTATTTTTTTGTTAAGTCAGCGTCTTTTTCAATGAAAAACATTATTTATTTCAGGAAACTTGTTGAACTGTAAAATTTCCTAATTTCCACACCTATGTCCTGACCCTTTTCCTATTTATTTAGGTTCTTGTGCGAAATGTACCTCCAGACCCAGATGAAACAGTTAGTGAGCATGTTGAGCACTTCTTTGCTGTGAATCACCGGGATCATTACCTTAGTCACCAGGTTATACCTTTCATTTGATTATGTGTACTGTAGTACTGTCATGATGATTTTGTATGATCAGGAAATTAAAAAAATAAATAAATAATTGTTTGTATTTCAATTTTTTCTTTGATTGTACTTCTTAACTCGTCAACTCATGCAGAAAGAGTTGCTTCTTTTCCTGTCTTGTTCTTTTTTGGAGAGATCACATGCCCATTCCAGTTCAAATTATGCTTATAGAGTAACTTTATAAATCTGGTCAACAGATTGTATACAATGCAAACCACCTTTCTGGCTTGGTTGAGAAGAAAAAAGGCCTGCAAAACTGGTTAATCTACTACGAAAACAAGCATGCTAAAACCCTGCAAAAAGGCCAAAAATAAAGGTACAACTTCTCTATTTCAGACATTCTCTTGCACTGAACGACTTTTGTCATCTAAAATGCTATTCAATGGATTCATAAAAGATTGCAAGTGGTATGACTCCAGTAAATTTCTTACAGACAGGACTGTGGGGTCTTTGGGGACAAAGGGTGGATGCCATAGAATACTACCAAAAAAAGAAATTGAGGATTTATGTAAACAGGTATATTAAAGCAACAACCACCTCTTCATCAGTTGATACTATCGTCAGTCTGTCAGGAACCCTCCTTGCTTCCTTGAATTATACAACCAATTTACTTACTTGATTACATTTATAATACTCCATGCTTCCTTCAATTCTACAACCAATTTACTTGGTAGCATTTATACAACATTTTCACATGCATCGCAGGAGGATGAGGAGAGGCAAAAGGTGATCACTGATCCAAACTATATCATGCCAGCAGCATTTTGTGTCTTTCAAAACACAGTGGGGGCCGCGGTTTGTGCTCAAACACAACAAACAAGTAATCCCACCGTGTGGTTAACTGACTGGGCTCCAGAACCTCGTGATGTTTTTCTGGGCTAATCTCTCTCAATCCCTTTTGTTGAGCTCTCAGTTAGGAGGCTTATTGTAGCAGTTGTCTTCTTCTTTTCTGACCTTTTTTTTCTTCATGATACCAATTGCTATTGTCCAATCGTTGGCAAACCTAGATGATATCGAGAAGGTGCTTCCTTTCTTGAAACCTATAATAGAAAGGTGAGTGTTAATATTCGTTAGTTTACAGTTAAGTATCATGAAAAAGCATTTTTGGCATGCTATTGTACTTGTAAATTTCTCTTACTCCTCTAATCTTGCAAACTATCTATTGTCATGCTGACTTCAGTGACTCATTATCATTTATCAATATGGTGTCCAAGTGGGATTTTTTTTTAAGGTAAAGTGGGCTTGTTTTGTTTTTTGCCACAACAGTGGGATTATTTTAAAAATAAGGCTATCAATGTTTGAAATCTATTAGTAGACATCAGTTTAAAGAGCTTCAGCTTTTTAGCAGAGCCTCTGATGTAGATTTTGTGATTTTAATGCATTCTTGCTAAACCATTTGACTCAATTAATGCTTGTCTGGGTAGCTTTTGATTATAATTAATTAGCTTTGGCTACCACTTCTAGGAAGCAGATTGGACCTAACCTTATTAGTATGGTAAGCTATTAAGTTATAATCGCATTCTACCTTTTAGATGCAAATATTGTATCTTGAATTATTGAATGTTGCAGTTATGTTCGCTTGAAGAAAATATTATTTGTCGATTTACAAAGGTTTTTTTTTTTTCTTGGAATGCATAATACATAAAATCCAACACCTTTTGTATGGTAAATTGTTTACAAGATAATTGTTGTCTAATGGATCTCAATTCTATCGTGCAAATGCCATGCAGAAATTCCCTAGCACCAGTTATCCAAGGCTTCTTGCCAGGAATCGTATTGAAAATCTTTCTTATACTTCTCCCAACAATTCTAATGGCCATGTGCAAGATTGAAGGACACACATCGCTCTCTGGATTGGACAGGAGAACAGCAATGAAGTACTACATTTTCCTTTTTAAAAAAATGTGTTCTTGGGGAGTGTAATAACTGGAACAGCATTCCAACAACTAGACAACTTCATCCATCAGTCCGCTAATAAGTACGCTGAATTAAAAAATCATTTCTTGCATTAAGTTTTGGTCAAATTTGTTATTCTACCTAACAAATGCATTAGCTTACTCTGTCATTTTCACTTGTGTCACCTCAAGAATTCCAGAGGTTATTGGAGAGTCCATTCCTATGAAGGCAACATTTTTCATGACATACATAATGGTTGATGGCTGGTCTGGTATAGCTGCTGAAGTTCTTCGGTTGAAGGCATTAGTCATATTCCATATAAAGAATGCTTTCTTGGTCAGAACAGAGCACGACCGCGAGCAGGCCATGGATCCTGGAAGCCTGGATTTTTACAACTCAGAACCACGATTACAGCTGTATTTTCTGCTTGGGCTTGTATATGCAGTTGTCACACCCATGCTTCTTCCCTTCATCATAGTGTTCTTCAGCCTTGCATATCTTGTTTTCAGACATCAGGTACTACTCTGTTTGCATTTAAATCACCATTATGTTTGTTTGAATCTTATTCACTTTCCATAAAGAACATCAACTTTTGCTACGAATTTGCCAACATTTTTTTAGAATGCTAATATTTCATTTGATACTTCAAGTGCCATGTTCTATTATCGTTCTTCTCTTACATGGGACCATAATATAATTCTCTCTTTTTTTTACAAGATAATTAACGTATATACTCAGCACTACGAAAGTGGTGCACAATTCTGGCCAGATGTGCACATGCGACTAATCATTGCGTTGATAGTATCACAAATCCTCCTACTGGGACTTCTGAGTACACAGGAAGCAGAGAAGTCCACCGTTGCCCTTCTCCCACTTCCTGTCCTTTCCATATGGTTCCACTATGTTTGCAAGGGCCGATTTGAGCCAGCGTATGTGAAGTTTCCCTTGCAGGTAAGTCCAAAATATTAGCTCACAAATATATCTGAATAGTGTCATAACAAATCAGTGTTAAGCTCTAATAGTACGAAAAGCATAGAAAAATGGGACCTATTCTAACATAAGTTGCCATATGCCTCTATTTGGCAGGATGCTATGGTAAAGGACACATTGGAACGAGCGCATGATCCGACTTTAAATTTAAGAGAGTACCTAAAGGGTGCTTATGTGCATCCAGTCTTCCAGAAAAATGATATATATAAGGTTGTCGCCATGGACGAGGAAGAGAAGAACCCCATCGTTGTGACAAAGCGGCAGGCTCGCATGAACACACCTGGGGAAGCAAATTCAATTCCAGTTCTGGTGGTACTAATGAAGGAGAATCAAATCAGATGCTTCCTACCTAAAAGCCTGATTCTTTCATGAGCAAATATTTTTTTTAGCCCAGTAATGTTGTAAAAATGTTTGGGGAAATGGAAATACAGGAGGCAGTAGGATAGTGAAATAGGCTGTATTATATATGTGATGATCTACAATTTTGTCAATTTCATTAGTACATAAGGACAAATTGATCAATTAAGAACGGAATTCTTCCAAAGTGGACGAAAGTCTTCCCTGATTTTAGTTATACATACTAGATTAATTCACAAAACCTCTAAGTCAAAATTTATGTTGTGCTGGAGAGATAGGCCAATTTGCAAAAAATAAATGTCGTACAACAACCGTTATAAGATAAAGCACCTAACAGACACAAAACTTCTGATTTGTTTTAATAATGGAAAAATATATTTCGGGATGCATCAGGTTATAATTATTACAAAAAGGTAGCCAGTGATACAAGTAAGACCTACGTTCACTGACAACATTGGTATAACTACAAAAACCAATTAAAAGTTACATCTCCAATAAAAACTCTGACTTGCCGTGTAAATAAAGAGTGTCAAGGCAATCAATTTTGATTAACTATACATACTAGAATAATTCACAAAACTTCAAAGTCGAAACTTATGCTGTGCTGCAGAGATAGGCCAATTTGCTAAAAATAAATGTCGTACAACAAGCGTTATAATATAAGATAAAGCACCTAACAGACACAAAACTTCTGATTTTTTTTTTTTTAATAATGGAAAATATATTTCTGGATGCATCGTGTTATAATTATTACAAAAGATAAACAGTGATACAAGTAAGACCTATGTTCATCCGACAACACTAGTACAACTAAAAAATCAATTAAAAAAAGTTACATCTCCAATAAGAACTCTGACTTGCCCTGTGAAATCAAACCGCAAAAGGATATGACCACGCCGATAAATCACCGCCAAAACACGCGTGCGCCGGATCTTGAGGATACTAAAAGATCGTAGAATGCCGACAACCATTAGAGAATTTGAATACTGTGGCAACGGTATGAAGCACCTGGTACATGTGCAAGGGATCCTCCAACTCGAAGCTGGCACCAAAGCCGATAACCCATGTGATCTTCCAAAAGTGACGTCTCCAACAAGAAAATGACATTCAAAGACGCCATCATCGCCCGGCCGGATATACTGCTGTTGGGATTAACCCCGGAGAGATCCTCATGAAGGACAAGAGGACGCCTCAGCCGAGGAAAATGACGCCCACAAAGCGCCATCGCCGGCCAAAACATGGTAGCACCGCCATCGCCTCCAAGAGCCATGTCGTTAGGCCATACGCGGCCCGACATGAACCATTGCTGGATCCAACTATCAAACCGAAAAATTAGACGCCCCGACAAGTTGTCCCCGCGAAAGTTTAAATCACCAAAGACGGACGCTGCCCACCGTTGCGCCGGGTACAACCGTGTGGGAAGGAACAGGTAGAGAAGCACCACCCCGAACACAAACACGAACCACCGCCGCCCGCCTTCATCCGTGCTCCCTCTTTGCACCACCGCCCCTACCGCCGTGCTCCCGCTGCACCACAATCGCATCATGGCGCCGCCGCAGCCGCCAACCCGGCTGGATTCCGGACGACCGTGCACCTGGACGCCTATAGGCACCTGTCCTCCGCCGCCGCCATGAAGCCGTCGAGAGGAGATGGCCTTGTGACGCCCTCTACATGTCCTGCACGCCGCGGAACCATCCATGGTAGGCTGATCTCGCAAACTCGTCGCCAGATAGGTCAGATCGACGCTCATCGGGCCATTGGCGCAGCCACGACGTTGCAGCGGACATCGTCTTCACCCTTTGTGGCGCCTCGCCACCCAGCGCCGATCTAGCAGACCTTGGAGACGACCCACCGACGCCGCCAGCGCCTTCATTGATGGGGGAGAAACGGGGAGAGGGAAGGAGTGCCCATGCCACCCCTTCACTGCAATCAGCCGGAGATCCTTGCCGCCACCATCACGGCAGGCCACCGAGCCCTGCCGGTGGCCTACCCGGCGGCGGGGCGGGAGAGGGGCGGAAGGGCGGAGGGGCACGGCGGCTAAGGTTTGGCCGCCTGAGACGCCTGCGTGGGAGGGCTTACACAGGGGCAGTCTAATGCCAAAAGCCACACAAAACTTGATATAAACTCAATTTTTTTGAAATGGACGTGATAACAATTTTACATTTGCTTTACAGAAAAGAGAGAAAATGTAAGATAAACACCTTACAGTTACAAAGTTTGAGAAATGGAATCAGAAGAATCATTTACACAAAGCCTCGCATTTCGGTTATTAAGAGACAAATGGAATCAATCAAATTGAATCAATATCTTCAGAATCAGTAGCGTTTGTTAACTCTCCGGCAGTTGTTCCTGATCTCCCCATCCTTTCCTATTAGCGGGCTAATGTTTCCCATCTTAATCATAGATGCCGCAAAGTTTCTGAAAAATCCTGTTGGTTGCCTGCAAACCGATGAACAATGGGAGCAGTGGTCGTTGCTGCAGAATGGCCAGATATCATAACCTGGTCAGACGAGAGCTGAGCGCGGCCCTGTAAGAGGTTGTTGTAGTACATGTTGTCGAACACCTTGGGTGTGACCTGGTCGAGGTTCTCTAGTGTGCCAGCAGACTGGCCGGCCGTGCAATTCTGCTGCGTGAACTGGCACTGTACTTTGCCGAATGTGTGCGCTCCTGAATGGAGAAGAAATTACAAATACATTGAGAATTGGGACAAGGCACGCACACTGTCTTCAGCTTTCTAAGGTTGAACTGTTCGTGTTGAGGTAGATTGATTACCTTGGAGGGCGACGAGGTCAGTGGCGTCCAGATTAAAGTTTCTGAACTTTTCCTGGAGCGTCTCGAGGTCGTCGAAAGGGCTCGGTAGGTTCTTGGCGCTCTCGATGTTAGTCGTCGTGCCGTCTCGCCGGCCGAGCAGCACCCTCCATCGTGGCCCTCCAGCCTGCAAGCACGCAGTTCATGATTCCGTCAGTTGTCCGTTGACATGGAAAAACTAACGTGGAGCATAGTTGATCAATCACTAGAAGAAGCCAGCTGATGGTATGGGGTTCTTACGAGTTCGACGGAGATCTCGGCTGCCAGCGTGAGGATGTCGGCGCAGGAAACGATGCCAGGGCACGCTTCCTCCAGTGCGCACTTGATGTCATCGACCACCTCGAAGCCACGCGCTGATTTGTCGTTCGCGGGCACGTGTTTCTCGGACTGGATCGCCGGGAGATCGTCGTCCAGCAGGAGCGAGCCGTCGCAACCCTGAAACATTTGGCCGTTCATTCATGTCAGATGATGCAACGAACGCAATGAGCTGCCGTGTACGTAGGAGTAACATCAGCCACGGGCACAGAAACAAGCATTGGCACTCACGTTGACGAAGCAGTCATGGAAGTGGAGGCGGATGAGGCTGGCCGGGATGCGCGGGTCGGAGACCCGGGCGTTCTGGATGACGCGCCGGACGACGTCGTAGGCGCTCGGGCACGACTCGTCGTAGAACGCGGAGCTCAGCGCCACGCCGCCGCTAGGAGCGTAACCGTGAGCAGCTCCAGCCAAAGCGAGCAAGAGCGCGCAGTGCGCGGCTATCAGCAACCCGAGAGACGAGACGCGAGAGGAAGCGGCCGCCATGCTGGTCGGAGTTGATACACGTGCTAGAGATCGAAGCTAGCTGATGGCTACTACTCACAGGGAATGCAGGAGATCGAAGCTGGCTGATGGCTACTATACTAACAGGGAATGCAAGGAGATCGAATTCCAAGCTGGTTGATTGCCGGGGATTGCTGCAGACGGAGCTTGCAGTTGCACAGTCTTGCAGAGAGGATTATCGTAGGAGTGCGTGTGTGTTTGACATTTTCCAAGTGCCGGAGCATGCCAATTTGAGTACTTGTTTAGTACCGGCACTGGCAGCGACATCGCGGTATGATTGCGGCAGAAGCGGTCGCGACGAGCACGAGCCAGTGACCAAAACTGTACCGTTTTATATATATAAAAAAATAGTAAAGATGAAGGTGCCCTGCTGCTAAGCAGCTCCGATGAGTCTGGCGTTGGGTCATTTCCGCATTCCAGCTGTAGGTATATGCCACAACTCAAATTTAGAGACCAAATGGATCCAGAAATCCTTTCGAAAAAAAAATAATGGATCCACATATCAGAAGCATTTTCCATTTTTAGAGGTGATATTCAACCTCTATCAAATGTCTCTAGAAAGTAGAAACAAAAACAAGTTTTTTAAATATTTTTTCGAAAGTCTGCAATTAATGCACGTTCTTCATTATGTGAAAGTTTCTAAATAATGGATCCCCACAGAAACTAAACATGTTTTGGAGTGGATATGCAATATAGGGTTAGCAAACCATCCTTGGAAGTGTTTTTAAAACGTGAAAATTTAATATATAGAAAACAGTATGGACATACGACCTCTTGTCTTGCGTGAGCCCTTTTACCACACAACACAATCACTCAAAAACTACATATTTAAAAAAACAAAAATATCTTATAGTTTGGAACGAAAAGGAGTAGTAGTTTGTCTTAATAACTTCTACAAGTATTATTTGATACCATAAACTGTTAATTTTCTTATCTATAATGGGTTTAAAATACTAAAATATGATAGTGTGCTAGAATTGTATTCTTTCTAGATAGAGGGACTACGTTTTAATTTACATGAGCTCTATAGTTTTGATATAAATTTTATCTTGTTGTGACTTTATTTTGGAAGACGAGCCAATTTCCAAAGGCCAGCTATCTTACCAACTACCTCAAAAAAAAATGAGGTCTATAGGGTTGTTGGTGTTTGTCACAGGTCGTCTGACTGGTCAACGAGAGGGGATGACGAGGGCCGTGACACGGCTCGATCTGCGGCACTAGGGCACGCAAGCGGCGGCGCGATGGACGGCGGCGCGAGGGCGGGCAACCTCTATTTTTGTTTATCTTTTATGCTTCGATTATGTTCACCAAAGCACACATGGAGTGTATCAAAGACGTATCTCTTGGTTTGTGTTGTACAGGTGTGAAGCTCGGAGATGGTAGCTGACGGCGAGGTGAAGGAGCCAAGGAAGACGTGCCGGGCCGACGGACTGCGGGGGTGAAGGACGGACGTGAGGCTTGGATCGAGGGACCGGATCGCTGGGTGGCTAGCCATGGTGGTCGACATCTAGGACATCGACAAATGCAAGAGGACGGACGGGACCGTGTCGATTGGGTCAAGACGGCGAAGCGCAAGCGAAGCAAAGCGCTCGGATGACTTGGCGACTTCGGGCGGTCAAGACGGCGATGACACGTGTCGAGGAGGTTTGGTGGTTTTCCCTCGAAACCATCGGCACGCGTTTCGTGGTTTGGGCCCCAAAACCACGGGCGCAGGTTTGGTGGTTTTGGCCTCAAGACCCGAGATGTTCTAGTGGATGGAAGGGACGGCACGTGGCGGCTTCTGGGAGATTGGCGGAGCTATGCTACAGATGAGGAGGGTAGTGGCCGTCGGATCAGAAGATATCCAAGTCCGATCATTATGCCCCTGGCTAAGTGGTTTCGGCATTTGTATCCATAGGGGTAGAGTAGTAATAGCACCATCACTAGGACTTGGGCTATAAATATCATGGCGTCCCTTCCCGGACTTGCCTCTCTAGTTTCCAATTTCAGTTAGGGTTTCCCGCAAATTGTAGTTGTTTTGAGTGGGAGTGGTCCGCACAACTATTTTGGGAATTGTTTCATAGAAAGCACACCCCCTTAGTGTGTGCTTGCCCTCGTGGCTTTTGGGATCGAGAGAAGTGTGTTCATGTGTTTTGAATCGTGTCCTTGCCTTCTATTTTCGTCAGTTTCCTCCATCCCCCTTCTAATCTTTGATTGACTCAATTCTTGTTGGTTTGAAGGGATTATTTTTTGTCCCAATTTGATCTTGACCAAGAACCTAAGAGTTTCACCGAAGGAATTCATTAGAAACCGTCATTGAATTTGGGCGATTTCATGTTCGAGTTTGTGGTTTTTGGTGAGAGGAGATTTGGAATTCTTGGTGATTTACTTGATCTTTTGCACAATTTCTTGGGAGGATCTTGTCACCTACATGCCGTGATTCTATGGCTTAAAAATCGTGACCAAAGATCAAGTGTTGAGAAAGTTCCGATCGGATTTTTACTTGAGGCGTTTTTGAGTTCAAGCAGTTTTTCTCTGTTTTCAGCCGACAATACCAGACGTGTCCGTATTCCTAAACTCCGAAGTTTAGGGCTAAAAATTTTGTGGAGAGGTTATCCACGGTAGCTAGAGGCTAGGGTTAAAATCTCATAATTTTTCTTGATCGTTTGATGGGGTTTTCGATTTTTCCCATGAAGTTATTTTGTGCTAATTTCAACCGACAAGTCCGTATTCAACTCGGACATGTCCGGTATTTGCTGAAGTGTCGGTCGGTTTTCAACCCGCACAAGTCCAAGATTCAACCTGGACATGTCCGGTATTTGCTGAAGTGTTGTTGTTTTCTCTCGCTTGTTCATGCGACGCTTTGTGGTGTGTCTCCGGTTGATCCGCTGTGGCTCTAGGGCAATTCCTAGGTCATCCACCTTGCAATCAAGGTCATGACCAAACCATGAGTTGGTTTTTTTTTTTTTTGAGGGGTTGTGAGAGCTACAAGGTTGATAATTTGAAAGAATTTTTCGAGGCTCCCATTCACACCCCCACCCTCCCCTCTTGTCGTCGTTTCGGTCGTTCAGGTGTGGGGCATCAAGGGATGTTGCTTGTTGAGGCTCTAGGATGCTTTGTTGTTTGCTGGGATGGATGTCCTATATAGAGACTTTATGGGTATTTTAAATTATATTAATGTTGAATCATAATAATTTTATAAATTATCACTTTGTGTCACGTAATCGATCGATTCTCGACGATCGGTGACACCTAACGGCGGCGAACTCCGGCGACGGGAAGAGGGAGGAGGCGGGGGGGTGGTGCTAGGGGCGGTTGGGAAGGAGGAAGGGAGGGAGGAGGTGGCGACGGGTGGCGGCGGCGGGCGGGCGTCGCTGCTCGCCGTGGCGGCACCGACGGAGCAGCGGTGGGGCAAGGGGCGCACGACGGGGAGGCAAGAAACGGAAGCATAGGATTATTCCTTTATTGCTCGTCTTCCCCCAAGAGATTACAGACCCCTTTACTTATAGCCCTCCTAGTGGACTTGTAATCCAAGCAATCTCTAAAGGTTTCCTTATATGGTTGGAATACCTTTACAAGCAATCTAATTTATTTCCTAATAAGGGTTTTCCTTATAGAGTTGGAATATCCCTTGCACACCAAAAAGTCCTAAAAAATCCTATCTTGACGACGAAGCAAAGATGGAAACGACGATGACGTGGAGGTGGCGGCGCTGCCTCCCACCCACCCACCCACCCACCCACCCATAGGCCGGCCGTCGCCGGCTGGGCTGTCCACGCGGCCGGCCAACCCACCAGGTTGGCGGAATGCGATGCCAATTGGGGAAGTCGCAACGCCGGGTCCGTAGCTGAGGATGAGGGCACCCGACTTGTCATTGGCGCCGTTGCGGATCGTAGCGCCCTCATTGTCGAAGGAGAAGTCGAGGTGCAGGCGCCAAGTAGATGCTGAACTTATAGCTCAGCGGGGGCTGCACAAAGGGTCGATCCATCCATGCACGCCTCATGATCAAGGTAGACCGACGATGCCGCACAGCCCAAAGTCCGGGCGTGCACCGGGGTGTGGAATTAGTAGGTGCACAAAGACTTGTACCGAGCGTGGATGTGTCTGCAGGAACACATGTCGAGTAGAGACGCATCGGAGATGACGTGAGGCTTAAGGAGACGATCAGAGAGGAGGTCGTTGGTCATCTTGACGGGCGGCTCGACTGCGCCGGGCGCCCACAAGGGCCGACGCCGACGTTGTCAATGCAGAGGAGCTCTTGGCCGTTGTAGTCGAAGAGAAGCACCGCGGGCGTCGGAGGTGGAAGCCCACCGCAACGCCATGCGTAGGGATGCCACCTTCGAGGAGAAGGTTCTGGAGGAGCTCCGAAGCTGCAGGGACGTAGTAGTGCTAGAAGTACCTCACAATGCCGTTGTAGAGGTTCCACTCGGTGCGCCGCTCAAGCTCAATGGCGCTATGCGATGATGCCGTAGCCCTAGTTCGCCGAGGTGCCCAGGTGTAGCTCGGTGAGGAGGTCGTCCGATGTTTGGTCATCGACGCCTCCATGGCAGCGCCAAGCCGCCGGCCTATTGCCCGGTCTTGCGTGAGCTGCATCGATGTCGGTGTCGGCGTCGAAGACGATGTTGTTGCGGTGGTCACCGGCATCCACTGCTACTGGCGCTGGCATCTCGTCGTCGTTGTAGCGGCGAGCAAGGTCAATGGCCTACTCCATCGAGCGTGGCTCGAACCACTTGAGCACCATATGAAGTGTGTCGCGTAAGCCACCGATGAAGAGGCTGATGCGGTGAAGCTGGCTCTCAAGGTCCATGCGAGTTGCATAGCCCTCAAAAGCGTCGATGTAGTCGTTCAGCCCACCCTCTGGAGCAGGAGGCGTGAACTCCCTGGTGGTGTCGGTGATGATGGGGGGTCCGAAGTCGCATCACAGGCAGTGGGTGAACGCGTCCCACTCGACTAACAGCCTCCTCCGAGACAGTATGTGGAACTAGACTGCAGCAGGACATATTAGATGGAAAGCGGCATACCGGGCGTAGAACTCGGGATTGATGTCGTCCTTCAGCTCGAACAGCAGCTCCATCTTGTGAATCCAGAGGTCGGGATTGTCGCTGCCGTCATACTCCGGGACGTCGAGGCGTACAACATAGAGAGGGGGTAGGTCCGGTGACCTGGGCAGGGGCGCTGCGGGTGGCGCCAGCTGAGCTGCCGGGGGCTCCTACGTGGTTGCAGGCATTGGTGGAGAGGACGAAGAAGCCGGTGCCACGATGTTGTCGTTGACGATGTCGATCACGGCGGCAAGGCCACCCTAAACAATGTCACGCCTCGCCCTACTGGTGGATGATAGGGGTCGAGTCGCCGCCGATGGCATCGCCGGGCGGGCCGCGCCGGTAGCGCCGGGCGCGCCACCGCCAGCGGCGGCGGCCGCTGCCGCTGGCTGTCCTCCCACGCGGGTCGCCGCCGCCGTGGAGCGGAGAGGCGGTAGCTTAATCACGGCGTGGCGTAGAAGTGCCGCAGCGCCGAAGACGATTTCATGTCGCCGGCGGTGATCGATCTTGGCGCAGCTTGTCGCCGAGGAGCCCTTCCGTGCCTTGTTGAATTCGCTCATCTCGTAAGCCATCGGTGGTGGGAATCGCCCCGATCTTCGGATACCGGCCGTCACGCACGGATCGATTTGGGCGGTCGGTGACACAAACGGCGCGAACTCGGCGACGGAAAGAAAGAGGAGGGAGGCGGTGGTGGTGCTAGGGCGCGGTTGGGAAGGAGGAAGGGAGGGAGGAGATGGTGACGTCGTGGCGCCGCTGGGGAGGCAGGGAACAGAAGCTTGGGATTATTTCTTTATAGCTTGTCTCCCAAGAGATTACAGCACCCTTTACTTATATAGCCCTCCTAGTGGGACTTGTAATCCGAGCAATCTCTAAAGGTTTTCTTATAGGGTTGGAATACCTTTTACAAGCAATCCTATTTATTTCCTAATAAGGGTTTTTCTTATAGAGTTGGAATATCCCTTGCACACCAAAAAAGTCATAAAATAATCCTATCTTGATGACTAAACGAAGATGGAAACGATGATGACGTGGCGGTGGCGGCCCCGACCCGCCCCCGGGGCCGGCCGCCGGGGCCGTCCCTAGCCCGATCCCGATGGGGCCCACTCGCACGTGGCACTTTGTAAAAATTTACATTTCAACTAAAATATTATGATATTAACGACGTAATTTAAAATTTTAGCACTCCTAGTTTCTATGAATTAACACCACGCATACACATAATTGCTTTATAATATAGACTGAAATGACTATTTATTTTGTTGTAGTAACTAAGAAAAACTTAGTCTATGACTTAGAACATTTTTAAATAAAACACAAATGAATTACTAAAATAGAAACTAAATTTTGAATAAATGGTACGATAATCAATAGAGTTTCAAGTGGACAAAAGTATAATAAAAACAAAGAAGATAGAATTTAAAAACCAAAATATAGTTTCACGGTGTTAAGGAAAAGGGATGCAACAACTACAAAGGCTCAGATAACATAAACTTAAGTTTGAACTAAGTATGGCAACATGTATCTTAGCATTACTTCCACAATAATCTTCAAAAGATGCTTTAGAAAAACGACAGTTTCTAAAAATTGTCATTATAATTTTAAAGGTTTGGTTGCTTAATGGAGTAATTAATAAATTGTCACAAACCAAATAGAGACTATAAGTATCCACGTAAGCATTATGTTAGGAAATAAATAGGCAGAGTCTAGTAAAGGTAATAAATTTTGATTAATCATACATAATAGATTAAATCACAAAAAAATAATATTTATGTAATAAAAGAATAGTATGAACTCAGTGTTCGGGAAATGGACATATGACCAGAGTGAAATGTTTTTACATTTGCTTTACAAAATGGGGAAAACTAAGATAAACACCTTACAGTTACAAAAGATTGAGAAATGGAAACAAAAGAATCATTTACACAGGCCTCGCATTTGGTGAAGAAAAATAAGGAATCAATCAAATTGAACCGATGTATTCAGATTCAGTAGCGTTTGTTAACCCTCCGGCAGCTGTTCCTGATCTCCCCATCCTTTCCGGTTAGCGGGCCAATGTTTCCCATCTTAATCATGGATGCCGCAAAGTTTCTGAAAAAATCCTGTTGGTTGCCTGCGAACCGATGAACAATGGGAGCTGTGGTCGTTGCTGCAGAATGGCCAGATATCATAACCTGGTCAGACGAGAGCTGAGCGCGGCCCTGTAAGAGACTGTTGTAGTACTTGTTGTCGAACACTTTGGGAGTGATCTGGTCGAGGTTCTCCAGTGCGCCAGCAGACTGGCCGGCCGTGCAATTCTGCTGCGTGAACTGGCACTGTACTTTGCCAAATGTGTGCGCTCCTGAATGGAATATAAATTACAAATATGTTGAGATTTGGGACAAGGCACACACACTGTCTTCAGGTTTCAAAGTTTGAACTGTTCGTGTTGTTGCTAAGTCAGTAGGTAGATTGATTACCTTGGAGGGCGACGAGGTCAGTGGCGTCCAGGTTAAAGTTTCTGAACTTTTCCTGGAGCGTCTCGAGGTCGTCGAAAGGGCCTCGGTAGGTTCTTGGCGCTCGATGTTAGTCGTCGTGCCGTCTCGCCGGCCGAGCAGCACCCTCCATCGTGGCCCTCCAGCCTGCAAGCACGCAGTTCATGATTCCGTCAGTTGGCCGTTGACATGGAAAAACTAACGTGGAGCACTAGTTGATCAATCACTAGAAGAAGCCAGCTGATGGTATGGGATTCTTACGAGTTCGACGGAGATCTCGGCTGCCAGGGCGAGGATGTCGGCGCAGGAAACGATGCCAGGGCACGCTTCCTCCAACTTGCACTTGATGTCATCGACCACATCGAAGCCACGCGCGGATCTGTCGTTGGCAGGCACGTGTTTCTCGGACTGGATCGCCGGGAGATCGTCGTCCAGCAGGAGCGAGCCGTCGCAACCCTGAAACATTTGGCCGTTCATTCATGTCAGATGATGCAACGAACGCACTGAGCTGCCGTGTACGTAGGAGTAACATGAGCCACGGGCACACAAACAAGCATTGGCACTCACGTTGACGAAGCAGTCATGGAAGTGGGAGGCGGATGAGGCTGGCCGGGATGCGCGGGTCGGAGACCCGGCGTTCTGGATGACGCGCCGGACGACGTCGTAGGCGCTGGGGCACGACTCGTCGTAGAACGCGGAGCTCAGCGCCACGCCGCCGCTAGGAGCGTAACTGTGAGCAGCTCCAGCCAAAGCGAGCAAGAGCGCGCACTGCGCGGCTATCAGCAACCCGAGAGACGAGACGCGAGAGGAAGCGGCCGCCATGCTGGTCGGAGCTGATACACGTGCTAGAGATCGAAGCTAGTTGATGGCTACTACCACAGGGAATGCAATGAGATCGAAGCTGGCTGATGGCTACTATACTAACAGGGAATGCAAGGAGATCGAATTCGAAGCTGGTTGATTGCCGGGGATTGCTGCAGACGGAGCTTGCAGTTGCACAGTCTTGCAGAGAGGAGAGAGCCGAGGATGCGAGAGGGATGGGCGGATGCGGCAGCTTTTATAGTCTCGAGCGAGCGATGGGCACGCGCTCAGACTGTTTCGCTGGAGTCGATCAGAGGATTATCGTAGGAGTGCGTGTGTGTTTGACATTTTCCAAGTGCCGGAGCATGCCAATTTGAGTACTTGTTTAATACCGGCGGCGACGTCGCGGCACGCGGTTGATTGCGGTGTTGACCGATGGGATATTTACAATTGTACACAAATGATTGCGGCAGAGCAGAAGCGGTCGTGACGAGCACGAGCCAGTGACCAAAACTGTACCGTTTTATATATAAAAAAATAGTACAGATGAAGGCGCCCTGCTGCTAAGCAGCTCCGATGAGTCGGGCGTTGGGTCATTTCCGCTTTCCAGCTGTAGGTATATGGAACAACTCAAATTTAGAGACCAAATGGATCCAGAAATCCTTTCGAAAACAATAACGGATCCACATATCAGAAACATTTTCCATTTTTAGAGGTGATATTCACAATCACCTCTATCAAATGTCTCTAGAAAGTAGAAACAAAAACAAGTTTTTTAAATATTTTTTTCGAAAGTCTGCAATGCACGTTCTTCATTATGTGAAAGTTTCTAAATAATGGATCCCCACAGAAACTAAACATGTTTAGGAGTGGATATGCAATATAGGGTTAGCAAACCATCCTTGGAAGTGTTTTAAAACGTGCAAAATTAATATATAGAAAACAGTATGGACATACGACCTCTTGTCTTGCGTGAGCCCTTTTACCAGACAACACAATCACTCAAAAACTACATATTTAAAAACAAAAATATCTTATAGTTTGGAATGAAGGGAGTAGTATTTTGTCTTAATAACTTCTACAAGTATTATTTGATACCATAAATTGTTACTTTTCTTATCTATAATGGGTTTAAAATACTAAAATATGATAGTGTGCTAGAATTGTATTCTTTCTCGATAGAGGGACTACGCTTTTAATTTACATGAGCTCTATAGTTTTGATATAAATTTTATCTTGTTGTGACTTTATTTTGGAAGACGAGCCAATTTCCAAAGACCAGCTATCTTACCAACTACCTCAAAAAAAAAAAAATGAGGTCTATAGGGTTGTTGGTGTTTGTCGAGTTCGCCCTGACTGGTCAACGAGAGGGATGACGTGGTGCGTGACACGGCTCGACCGCGGCACTAGGGCATGCAAGCCGGGGCGGCGATGGTGGGCGGGCGCAAGGGCGGGCGACACTGGGCGCTGGATTAAGGGGCGGCGGCTGGGCGGCAGAGGCCTAGGGATAAACAAGATGGAAATATGACCTCTTGTCTTACTTGAGCCCTTGGAAGTGTGTTGAACAGTCATTTTGGTGGATCCGGGGGCTGCTTATTGGTGTCACGACTATGGATTTGTGGAGACCGTGAGCGTGGCGGATAGTGAAGTCGCCGTTGTCCACAGGGAAGAGGAGAGCGTTTTTGACGGGCGTACATACTTTTTTAGCGGAGAGTGGTGATCGTGGATCCGGACTCCACGGCCGTGATGTACTCGTTGATGTCATTCGAAGCTCCTCAATGAGTTGCTTGCTCCAATCGAAAACCATCGGATCGCCTCGGTCTCCTGGATACCATCCGGCTTCTTCGTGGCCCGACCGGTCAACCGCAGGGGACGGCAGGGGCGGATGTGGCTTGATCTCGGCAGCCCTAGGGCGCGCGAGCGGCGCACTGTGCATGGTGGCGCTGATGCAGGGGCGGCAGCAAATTTGGAGGGCGAGGCCTAGGGATAAACCCTAAATTATTTTTTTTCGATTATTCCCAAAAGTCTTCACTCATATTTATGCGAGGGGTTTACAATTGCTAATGGGCCAGGCCCATTAATCTTTTCTCTTGCTCTAATTAAATTATTAATAATAATTAATAAATGCTAATTTAAATAACTAGCTATTCAACCACTTTGTTTATTTCTCGAAACACGTTTGCAAGATATACCAACAACCCATAACACCAATAAGCTCGATCCGTAAGATGTTTTATGTGGCAACTGTTAATGGAATCCGCCAAATGACTTCTCTACAATAGTTGTGAAGACGATTGTGTATATGTGTTATATATAAAATCACTTTTGTAGTAGTGGATTAAGCTAAGCCAGGCAAAGAAATAGTCACCAATCCCTAGGTCTACACATGTAAACCTACATACCATGTCCGCAAATGTGACATATTCCACCACTCACAATATTGGGTAAGGGGTTTAGTTATGGCCAATATAGCGCTATAGCTATTATGATGGTGTTTTGTGACTATAAATGAGTATTGGACTGTGTATTCCCAATGATGATGGTAGGGCCATGGTCTGGAGATTTGTATAAGTTCAAATCCTCATTGTAAAGTAATACTCTAATGCTTTGGTGGATTGTATTGATATGTGGATGTGTGGTGTCCCCATAGGATGTCCATACATACATCCATGGATATTTTTGGTGAGGCGTGGTGTTGCGAACACATGGTTGATTTAGGTCAAATGTGTTCAGTTTTTGTGATTGAGTGATTGTCAACATCAACATTTTACTTCTATTTTCGTTTATCTTTTTATGCTTGGCTATGTTCACCAAGCACACATGGAGTGTGTCGAAGACGATTCTTGGTTTGTGTTATACAGGTGTGAAGCTCGGAGATGGTAGCCGACGGCGAGGTGAAGGAGCCAAGGAGGACGTGCCGGGCCGATGGACTGTGGAGGTGAGGACGGACGTGAGGCTTGTACCGAGGGACCGATCATTTGGGTGGCTAGCCATGGTGGCTGACATCTAGGACATCGACAAATGCAAGAGGGGCGGACGGGACCTTGTCGATCGGGTCAAGACGGGCGGCGTGCAAAAGCGAGTGGGCGGCTTAGATGACTTGGCAACTCGGCGGTCAAGACGGGCGATGACACGTGTCGAGGAGGTTTGGTGGTTTTCCTCAAAACCATCGGGGCGCTGGTTTCGTGGTTTGGGCCCCAAAACCAAGGGCACAGTTTGGTGGTTTGAGCCTCAAAACCATCGATGGCGGTGTTTCGCGGGTTTGGGACTCAAAACCCGAGACGTTCCGATGGATGGAAGGATGGCACGTGGCGACATCCGGGAGATTGGTGGAGCGATACGCACGACGAGGCGCGGTGGCCGTGGTCGGATCAGAAGATATCCAAGTCCGACCATTATGCCCCGGCTAAGTGGTTTCGACAATTGTATCCAGAGGGGTAGAGTAGTAATAGCATAATCACTAGGACTTGGGCTATAAATATCAAGGCGCCCCTTCCCCGAGACTTGCCTAGTTTCCTATTTCGCTTAGGGTTTCCCAATCAGTAGTTGTTCGAGTGGGAGAGGTCCGCACAACTATTTTAGGAATGTTCATAGTGGGAAGCACACCCCTTAATGTGTGCATGCCCTCGTGGCTTTTGGGATCGAGAAGTACATTCATGTGTTTTGAATCGTGTCCTTGCCTTCTATTTTTTTTTTCTGGTTTCCTCCTTCCCCTTCTAATCTTTGATTCGCTCAATTCTTATAGGTTTGAAGGGATTCTTTTTCTCCCAACTCGATCTTGACCAAGAACCCAAGAGTTTCACCGAAGGAATTCATCGTAAAACCTCTTGTGTCATCGAATTTGGGCGATTTCGTGTTCAAGTTTGTGTTTTTTGGTGAGAGAGGAGATTTGGAATTCTTGGTGATTTACTTGATCTTTTTGCAAAATTTCTTGGGAGGATCTTGTCACCTACATGTCTTGATTCTATGGCTTCAAAATCATGACCAAAGATCAAGTGTTGAGAAGTTCCGATCGGATTTTTACTTGAGGCGTTTTTTAGTTCGAGCAGTTTTTACGTTTCACCGACAAGACGGACATGTCCCGGTATGCAATCCGGACGTGTCCGGTATTCCTAAACTTCGAGTTTGGAGCTAAAATTTTGTGGAGAGGTTGTCCATGGTAGCTAGAGGTTAGGGTTAAAATCTTATGATTTTTTGATCGTTTGATGGGGTTGGTTAAAATCTTATGTTTTTTTTATCGTTTGATGGGGTTTTTGATTTTTCCCATGAAGTGATTTTGTGCTAATTTAAACCGGACAAGTCCGATTATTCAACTTCGGACATGTCGGTATTTGCTGAAGTGTCGTGGTTCTGATTTCAACCCGGACAAGTCCGGTATTCAACCCTGGACATGTCCGTATTTTTTGAAGTGTTGTTGTTTTCTCTCGCTTGTTCATGCGACGCTTTTTGTGGTGTCTCCGGTTGATCTGGCTTGTGACTCTAGGGCAATCCCTAGGTCATCCACCTCGCAATCAAGGTCGTGATCATACCATGAATTGGTTGTTTTTCCTTGAGGGGTTGTGAGAGCTACAAGGTCGATAATTTGAAAGAATTTTTCGAGGCTCCCATTCACACCCCCCTCCCCTCTTGTCGTCGTTTCGGTCCTTCAGGTGTGGGTCATCATGGGATGTTGCTTGTTGAGGCACTAGGATGCTTTGTTGTTTGTTGGGATAACATGTGTATTGGATGTCCTATATAGAGACTTTATGGGTATTTTTAAATTATATTAATGTTGTATCATAAAATTTTTATAAATTATCACTTTGTGTCATAGACCGGATCGGGTCGACGGCCGGTGACACTAACGGCGGTGAACTTCGGCAAACGGGGAAGAGGGAGGAGGAGGAGGCGGTGGTGCTAGGGGGCGGTTGGGAAGGAGGAAGGGAGGGAGGAGATGGTGACGTGGCAGCCGGCGGCGACACGATGGCGGTGGCGGTAAGCGTGGCGTGGCCGGCGGCGGCAAAGACGGGAGGCGAGGAAACGGAAGCCCGGGATTATTTCCTTATTGCTTGTCTCCCCAAGAGATTACAGACCCCTTACTTATATGGCCCTTTTAGTGGGACTTGTAATCCAAGCAATCTCTCTAAAGGTTTCCTTATATGGTTGGAATACCTTTTACAAGCAATCCTATTTATTTCCTAATAAGGGTTTTTCCTTATAGAGTTGGAATATCCCTTGCACACCAAAAAGTCCTAAAAATCCTATCTTGATGACGAAGCAAAGATGGAAACGACGATGACGTGGCGGTGGCGGCGGGGCGGCGCCGCCTCTGGCCATCCCCTTACCCCCACCCACCCATAGGCCGGCCCGCCGGTTAGGCTGTCCCTAGCCCGATTCCCGACGGGCCCAATTCTAGCACGTGACATCTCCCCACCGCTCGACGAGGCAGCCCGGCCCACGTCTTCCACCAACCCACCAAAGTTGGCATGAATGTGATGCCGATCGGGAAAGTCGCAACGTTGGGTCTCAGAATCGAGGATGAGGGCACCCGACTTGTCATTGGTGTCGCGCAGGCATCGTGAAGCGCCCTCATCGTCAAGGAGAAGTCGAGGTGTAGGCCGCATGGGCAGATGTTGAACTTATAGCTCGCCAGGGCTGCACAAAGGGCCGATCCATCCACGCTACGCCTCGCGATCGAGGCATCGAGGATGCCGCATGCGCCCCAGTGTCTAGCGTGTAGTCCGGGCGTGCTAGAAGTAGTAGGCGCCTACGACACTTGTACCGAGCGTGGATGTGTCTCCGCAGAACACGTCCAGTAGACACGCACCGAGACGATGTGAGGCAAAGGAGACGATCAGAGGAGGTCGTTGGTCATCTTGATGGGCGGCCCGACTGGGCGCCGGGGCGCCCACCGCTGACACCGACGTTGTCAATGCAGCAGGAGCTCTTGGCCGTTGTAGTCGAAGGGAAGCATGGTGGCGCCATCGAAGTTTGACGTCGGGCGCCATGAGGAGGAGCACGCCACCCGGAAGGCCTGCTCTTCACGTGGACGAATGGGAGGTGGAAGCCCACCGCAACGCCTTTGTAGAGGGACGCCACCTTTCGGCGAAGGTTCTAGAGGAGCCCGCCGCAGGGACGTAGTAGCAAAGTGGGAAGTAGCTCACAATGCCGTTGTAGAGGTTCCACTCGGTGCAAGCGCTGATGGCTCTTTTTGGCGGCGATACCCCAGCTCCCGGTTCGCCGAGGTGCCCAGTGTAGCTCAGCGCAGGAGGTCGCCTAATGTTTGGTCATCGACGCTTCCATGGCAAAGGGGCTACTACCGCGGCCTAGCGCCCGGCCCGCCGCTGCTATGTCGACAATGTCGCGAACGCCACGACGCTGCTGCGGTCGGCGTGGTCGCCGGCGTCCCACGCTATCGGCAAACCAACCGTCAGAAGGCGACTCAAGGTCGATGGCCTCCTCCATCGAAGCGTGGCTCGAACCACTGAAAGCACCATATGAAGTGTGTCGCGTAAGCCACCGGCGAAAAGGCCGACACGGTGAAGGCGGCTCGAGGTCCATGCGAGTTGGATAGCCCTCAAAAGTGTCGATATAGTCGTTAGCCCACCCTCCGGAGTAGGAGGCGTGAACTCCCGGTGATGTCGGTGATGATGTGGGGTCGAAATCGCGTCATAGGTAGTGGGTGAATGCGTCCCCACTCGACTAACATTACCTCCTCAGAGGCGATCTGTGGGAACCGGACTGCAAAGCAGGACCTATTAGATCGAAAGCGGCATACCGGGCGTAGAACTCGAGATCGATGTCGTCCTTCAACTCAAACAGCAGCTCCATCTTGTGAATCCAGAGGTCGGGGTTGTGTCATGGACCTTGGATCCATGGCGATAGTGTCTTCTCGGTGAGGTTATACCCCTCTACCGCGGGCTTAGTTCTTGGGTAGCAGCCCTAGGGCGCTTGAGAGACATTGGGGAGAGAGAGATTTGTTGGTAATACTTTGCTTGATTCCCAAAGGTGCGATTAAGAATAAATGGCTATCGGCCAACTAATTGGAGAAGGTTCTCCTTAATTGTAGGATTTGCCAATCTTAGCTAATTGCCTAACTTTCCTCTTAGCCACTTGACCCGGCTGCACGATGGGGCTTGATCCGCATGCGGTGCTTTGCGGCTTGACCCGCATGCACCGGCGGCCGGGCGTATTGGGCGGCGGCGGTACTGTTGGCTGCCCATGACCAATTTCCCATATCGCCGCACTCGACGCCGTCGCGCATAACATATAGAGAGGGGGGTAGGTCCGTGACACGAGGCGGGCGCTATATGGGTGGTGCCACCGAAGCCGCCGGGGCTCCCACGCGGTTCTGCGGCGTTGGTGGAGAGGATGAAGCGGCCCGGTGCCGCGATGTTGTCGATGACGGCCAGTCGCGCCACTCGACAACATCAACATGTCCCCGCCCCAGCTTCGAGGATGCGAAATGGAGTCACGCCGATGGCGGCCGCTGAGGGGTGGCGCCGTGGTAAATGGCGCTACCGCCGGTGGCGGCCGCTACCGCCCTCCAAAGACGGCCGCCGCCGTGGAGCGGAGAGGAGGTAGCTTAATTCTTCGCGTGGTGTAGAAGTGCTCCTGGTAGCGAAGACGCATTCGAAGGTCGCCGGGCGGCGATCGATCTTGGCGCAGCTTGTCGGCCGAGGAGCTCCTTCAAGGCCTTTGTTGAATTGGCCATCTCGAAGCCATCTATGGTGGGAATCGCCCCGATCTCTCGGATACCGATTGTCACAGAATCGGATCGATTCCGGTCGGTGGCACAAACGGCGGCGAACTTCGCGACGGAAAGAAGGAGGAGGCGGCGGTGGTGGTGCTAGGGCGCGGTTGGGAAGGAGGAAGGAGGGAGGAGATGGTGACGTGGTGGCGCGGCGGTGGGGCGGCGGCGGCGTGTCGCGGCACGACGCGAGGAGGCAAGGAACGGGAAGCACAGGATTATTTCTTTATTGATTGTCTCCCCAAGAGATTACTGCACCCCTTAGTTATATAGCCCTCCTAGTGGGACTTGTAATCCACACAATCTCGAAAGGTTTCCTTATATGGTTGGAATACCTTTTACAAGCAATCCTATTTATTTCCTAATAAAGGTTTTCCTTATAGAGTTGGAATATCTCTTGCACACCAAAAAGTCCTAAAATAATCCTATCTTGATGACGAAGCGAAGATGGAAACGATGATGACATGGCGGTGGCGTGGCGGCGGCACACAGCCCCCCCACACACACACACACACACACTTTGTAAAAATTTACATTTCAACTAAAATATTATGATATTAATGCACGTAATTTAAAATTTTAGCACTCTTAGTTTCTATGAATTAACACCACGTACGCATAATTGTTCTATAATATTCCACATCTTAAGTGTCATG
Source organism: Hyparrhenia diplandra (assembly GCA_015847255.1). NCBI lineage: Eukaryota > Viridiplantae > Streptophyta > Magnoliopsida > Poales > Poaceae > Hyparrhenia > Hyparrhenia diplandra. The sequence goes on from JADLZK010013126.1 coordinate 179,219, forward strand.
GTGTAGACTGAAAATGATTATTTATTTTGTTGTAGTAACTAAGAAAACTTAGTCTATGACTTAGAACATTTTTAAATAAAACACAAATGAATTAGTAAAATAGAAACTAAATTTTAAATAAATGGTACGATAATCAATAGTGTTTCAAGTGGACAAAAGTATAATAAAAACAAAGAAGATAGAATTTAAAAACCAAAATATGGTTTCATGGTGTTAAGGAAAAGGGATGCAACAACTACAAAGGCTCAGATAACATAAACTTAAGTTTGAACTAAGTATGGCAACATGTATCTTAGCATTACTTCCACAATAATCTTCAAAAGATGCTTTAGAAAAATGACAATTTCTAAAAATTGTCATTATAATTTTAAAGGTTTGGTCGCTTAATGGAGTAATTAATAAATTGTCACAACCAAATAGAGACTATAAGTATCCACGTAAGCAATGTGTTAGGAAATAAATAGGCAGAGTCTAGTAAAGCTAACAAATTTTGATTAATCATACATAATAGATTAAATCACAAAAAATAATATTTATGTAATAAAAGAATAGTATGAACTCAGTGTTCGGGAAAATGGACATATGACCGACCAGAGTGAAATGTTTTTTACATTTGCTTTTACACAAAATGGGGAAAAGTAAGATAAAGACCTTACGGTTTAAAAAGATTGAGAAACAGAAACAAAAGAATCATTTACACAGGCCTCGCATTTGGTGAAGAAAGATAAGGAATCAATCAAATTGAACCGATGTATTCAGATTCAGTAGCGTTTGTTAACCCTCCGGCAGCTGTTCCTGATCTCCCCATCCTTTCCGGTTAGCGGGCCAATGTTTCCCATCTTAATCATGGATGCCGCGAAGTTTCTGAAAAAAATCCTGTTGGTTGCCTGCAAACCTATGAACAATGGGAGCAGTGGTCGTTGCTGCAGAATGGCCAGATATCATAACCTGGTCAGACGAGAGCTGAGCGCGGCCCTGTAAGAGGCTGTTGTAGTACTTGTTGTCGAACACTTTGGGTGTGATCTGGTCAAGGTTCTCCAGTGCACCAGCAGACTGGCCGGCCGTGCAATTCTGCTGCGTGAACTGGCACTGTACTTTGCCAAATGTGTGCGCTCCTGAATGGAATATAAATTACAAATATGTTGAGATTTGGGACAAGGCACCGCACACACACTGTCTTTAGGTTTCAAAGTTTGAACTGTTCGTGTTGTTGCTAAATGCTAAGTCAGTAGGTAGATTGATTACCTTGGAGGGCGACGAGGTCAGTGGCGTCCAGGTTAAAGTTTCTGAACTTCTCCTGGAGCGTCTCGAGGTCGTCGAAAGGGCTCGGTAGGTTCTTGGCGCTCTCGATGTTAGTTGTAGTGCCGTCTCGCCGGCCGAGCAGCACCCTCCATCGTGGCCCTCCAGCCTGCAAGCACGCAGTTCATTATTCCGTCAGTTGTCTATTGACATCGAAAAAATTGTAGCTTGTTGATCGCATTATATAGAAGAATCCAAGCTGATGGTATATATGTGGTTCTTACGAGTTCGACGGAGATCTCGGCTGCCAGGGCGAGGATGTCGGCGCAGGAGACGATGCCAGGGCACGCTTCCTCCAACTTGCACTTGATGTCATCGACCACCTCGAAGCCACGCGCGGATCTGTCGTTGGCAGGCACGTGTTTCTCGGACTGGATCGCCGGTAGATCGTCGTCCAGCAGGAGCGAGCCGTCGCAACCCTGAAACAGTCGGCCGTTTATTCATCATGTCAGATGATGCAACGAACGCACTAATTAGCTGCCGTGTAGGAGTACATCCTACAGCAGGTATTTTGATCATCAGCCACTGGCAGGAGCAAGCATTGGCACTCACATTGACGAAGCAGTCGTGGAAGTGGAGGCGGATGAGGCTGGCCGGGATGCGTGGGTCGGAGACGCGAGCGTTCTGGATGACGCGCCGGACGATGTCATAGGCGCTGGGGCACGACTCGTCGTAGAACGCGGAGCTCAGCGCCACGCCGCCGCTAGGAGCGTAACCGTGAGCAGCTGCAGCCAAAGCAAGCAAGAGTGCGCAGTGCGTGGCTAACAGCAACCCGAGAGACGAGACGCGAGAGGAAGCGGCCGCCATGTAGGTCAGAGCTGCTACACGAGCAGGGGAGATCGAAGCTAGCTGGTTGATTGCCGGGGATTGCTGCAGACGGAGCTTGCAGTTGCAGAGAAGAGAGCCGGAGAGGATGCGAGAGGGATGGGTGGATGCGGCAGCTTTTATAGTCTCGGGCTAGCGATGGGCACGCGCTCAGACTGTTTCGCTGGAGGCCTGGAGTCGTTCGGAGAGGATTGTCGTAGCCCCGTAGGAGTGCGTGTGCGTTTGACATTTTCCAAGTGGCGAAGCATGCCAATTTGAGTACTTGTTTAGTACCGCGAGGCGGTCATGGCACCACTGTACGCGGTTGAATTCTTGTTGCATTCTTGTTGTTCTGATATACACGTATGTCAATTTGAGTAATTCATTTAAAAAGTTGAGTAGCTGTTGTTGCCCTGTTGACCAGTGAGGAGGGCCGGAGGGGTGATTGCGGGGCGGCCATGAAGCGGTCGCGCTGTGCTGGTGACCAAAACTACACCATTTTATTATACCAAAAAAGACAGTGAAGAAAAAAAATGAAGGTGCGGTGATGTTCAGCACAGCAACTTCGATGAAACGGGGCATTTTCCGCTTTCCAGCTGTATATAGGTGTGGAACAACTCAATAGGAGGGGGGGTGGGGAGGGATGTGTAATGGTTATTTAAAAAGATATGGTCAAAACGTGTTTTAGAGGTGGTGATATTATTCACAATCATCCGTACCAAACGTCTGTTGAAACAATACAATTTTAGGAGCGAAAATAGAATCTAGGGTGGAGGGTGTTAAACCATCCTTGGAAATATTTTTAAAACTTCTAAAAAAATAGAAAACAGAAAAAAATGTAGCCTCTTTACTTTCGTGACCCCTCTTGCCACACCACTTAATCACCTCTGGCCATTTACATGGTATTCCCTCTGCTTTAAATTATACGACATTAGCTTTTTTCTAGATGCATTAGTGCTTGTATTTTATATCTACACATAGCTAGTGTATATAAGTGCATAACAAAAGATATGTATCTAAAAAAGACAAAAACGTCATCTAGTTTTAAACAGAGGCAGTACTATTTTGTCTTAATAACCTCTACAAATATTTTTATTCATTTTTTTACCTAAACAATTGTTCAAATAAATATTGGTCTAAATTTCTTAGATCTCACATAGCTCTATAACTTTGCATAGAGCATGTATCCATCTATTTTTTAAAAAAAAAAATCAAAGAATCTAAGAACTCAACAAACATCTAGCATAAACATTGAATATAAAAAATTATTATTTGTTGCCTTTATATGAGCTTTAAAATTTTGGTATAATGTTTGTCTGTATCTGACTTTATTTTAAAATTCATGAATTTACTTCCACCATATTTTCAAAGTCAAGCCATCTTACCAACTACCTCCAAAAAATGAGCTCTATAGGCTAATGGTGTCACCAACAGTCCATATCATCAATCGCCTCTAGAAAATGTTTTTGTGGTAGTGGATTACGCTAAGCCCAAGCAAAGAAACAGAGTCTCCGAGCCCTTGGTTTCCCCAAGAAACCTATCATCCGCAATCACAGTGAATTTTTTTCCTTTTTTTTTTTTCCCCATGAACACATTGTTACATGACCATAACACAGGGTAAGGGGTTTTGTTAATGACCAAAACATCGCTAGGCATTATGTTAGTGTTTTGTCAACAGCAATGAGCATTGGGTTGTGTATCCCCAACGATGATGGTAGGGCTATGGTCCGGAGGTTTGTATAAGTTCAGACCCTCGATCGTAATGTAATACCCTAGTTCTTTGGTGGATTGTATTGATATGTGGATGTATGGTGTCCCAGCAGGATGGCCATGCATCCAAGGATATTGCTTGGTGAGGCATGGTGTGTGGAACACCAAGGGATGTTGCCTGCTGAGGCTCTAGGATGTTTTGTTGTTTCTTGGGATGAGATGTCTATTTGTATGTCCTAGTATAGGGACTCCATAAATATTTTAAATTATATGAATGTTGCGTCGTAATATTTTTCTAAAAATATCATTTAATATAAATTTACATTTTGATAAATACCTTATGATTTTAATACCTGTTGTAGAAAAGTTAGCAGTCTATTTTTTATATAAAATAATATCATTTTACAAATAATTGTTTCATGATATTCATTATCTGGAATGTTGTGGTATAGATTGAAATGACTATTCTTTTTGTGGAAAATAAGAGCTTAGTCTAGGACCTACAACCTTTTTATAATACATACAAATAAGTTAGTAAAATATACATTTTGTATAAAAGGTACGATAACCATTAGTTTTAGCTTACATGTGGATTAAAGAATAATAACATCAGAATTAGATTCATGATGTTACATATGAGGATGCAACAAGAACTGATATAACTTAAACTTATGTTTCAATTAATTATGGCAACACATATCTTATTAACATTACTAGATGCTTTGGAAAATGACAATTATTAACACATAGAGTGATGTGACTAAGTGAGGTTCATGGTTGTAATGGATGCGTAGTAGCACTTCATCCAAATCATTTGAAAAAAAATAATGGCATGGTAATGGAGACAAACTATGGTGATCTGTACATTTGTACAATTTTCTGACTAATTTTACATATTATTGTGATTATTTGATGGTAAATAGAAGGAAAAATGTTTAAATACCCTAACCTAGTTAGAAAAATCTAAAAATTTTCATGGACAACTCATTTTGGTGTGTGATCATGACATAAAAATTTCAAATGATTTTGAGTATCTATTGATACACATCCTTCACAATCATGAAGATGTCTCACATAGAGACATGTGACTAAGTGAGAGATGTTCATGGTTTTGATGGATATATAGTTGCACATGGTTCAAATATTTTAAAATTATACTCCCTCCGGCGGTTTTTCTTAGGAGTATCAAAGAAAAATCTCGGATACCAAGGAGAGTAGTAACCATGCATGCCACCGTGGCTCAATACATGCAAAGATAGAGAAACGCACGATCATTGATTGCATGCAAGCTGCCATGCAGTCGGAGTACAGAATCAATACGTCTTCCTCGCTACCCAAAGCGACGCCGTATAGTCTCGTATTTTTTCTCGAATGGCGCTGAAGAATGTGGGCGAGGACTCCAAACCAAGAAAAGCGGGGGAGGCGGAGGGGAGGGAGAGGGGCGGGCTCGAAAAAGAATGGGGGCGGTGGCGGTGCAGGAGTGGATGCGGCGCCGGCGAGGGCGGATTGCTAGCCACGGCGCCCGGTCCTGGTACGGCACGACGCGATCTCCGACGAACGGCCGGTGGCAACCGGGTGGCACGGCGAACCTTAGAACACTAGATATTCATCTAATGATAATACTTGTATTATCCACCCTAACTTTACTACTCAAAACATTATTTTTGCATTATGGAGTTACCGTTTTACCCTTTAAAAAAAAAAGAACGAGAATGCAATTAACACCTAGTTTTAATCAGCGTTTATGAGGAACGAGAGGAAATTTTGTGCATATGGCCCATCGAGCATAGACACATCATTTTCCTCTCATTTCCTCCATCCCGTTTCCTCCTGCCTTCATTGTTGTTGGATCAGTCGCTTCGGTCGACGTGAGCCATCAAAATTTACCTCAATTATTGTAAAAAAAAATTTCACAAATATTTGATCGTTAGTAATTGATAAGTTATCACAACCAAATAGAGATCACAGAGTATGAGGCATCGTGTTAGAAAATGAATAGAGATAGTAAAGATAATTAATTTTGATTAAATGTGCATACTAAATTTATTGGCAAAAAGTCTAATATTTATGGCAACTTATGTGAAAAGTTTATGTTGTGGTGGAGCAATGGCTAGTTTGATAAATAAAAAATGTATAAAATCAATTTCCATTAAATGGTCATATGACCAACATTAGAACGTTTTTTACTTTTTGATTTCCGAATGCAAAAAAAAGTAAGATGATACACCTCACGATTACAAGGATTGCGAAATGGAAACAGAAGTCGTTTTAGAAAAAAACAATAAGTTATAAAATGTATCTTCATAAGCATGAAGATCTATCCATTAATCGACTAATTCATAATTTATCACAACCAAATAGAGATTGTTGGGTATCTATATAGGCCTTTTGTGTTAGAAATGATTAGAGGGAGTTAAGAGAATTTATTTTGATTAACTGTACATGCTAAATATATTGACAAAACTTTTAATATTTACGTAACTTAAGATTTTATATCTTGCTCGAGCATGAGGCAAGTTTTCTTGAAACATGCATACAATAAGTGTGACGACATTTTACATTTACTTTCCTGAAAAAAAAAAAAAAGTAAGATGAACAACACTTTACAGTTACATAAATTGAGAATTAGAAATAGAACAATCATTTACACAAAACCTCCTAATTTTGGTTTAAAAAAGAAAAATGGAATCAATAGAATTGAATCAATGCATTATGAGCCGGTCTGTTATGATCAAAAATTAAAATCCAAAATATAGTTTCATGAGGTTACAAAAGAGGAATGCAACAAATGGCTCATACAACTTAAACTTATGTTTGAACCGAGTATGCCAACGCATATCTTAACATTAAGGCCCTCAAAAGAACTTCCACATTAATCATCATGAGATGCTTTAGAAAGTGATTAATTCTAAAAATTACGATAAAAATTTAAAGATCTGGTCATTAATAGTAAATTGGTTCTCTACCGGTCTTTGAAATTGCTGCTACCATTCGCCTACCATTCATCAGCTTCCCCTAAATTACTATTTTCGATTGAAAGGGTACCATCGTCATTGTTCACATCTAACCCACTAACCCCTCACCCGCAACCCCTCCCTATCCGCCACAGCCTCACCCCGAGTCCCCGACCCAGACGCGTAGCCTCGCACCTCTTCCGCTCCTCGTTGCCATCGCGATTCTCCTCCGGCCGGCTTGCGACATCGCCGGCCCCGCCGTCGCCGTCGTCGTGACCCTCGCCCTCGCACAAGGACCCTGAAGCTCCTCCTCCCAGCCCTCGTCCGCGCGCCGCCACCATCTCGCCCTCGCCGTTTGCGCGGCGGCGCCGCCTCAGCCGGACTGCCCTCGCCGTCGCGTGGCGGTGCTGCCTCAGCCGGACCGCCGCCCCCAGCGTGAGGACGCGGTGGTCGCCTCCGTCGCTGCTTATCTCGTGTCCAGTCTCCCCGGCGGCCCTGCCCCCAACGGCGGCGCAACACCCAGCCAACGGCGGCGAACTCCTCCATCTTCGCCTTCCTCAAGTTCGCCGGATTCCCACGCACCTGCCATCCAGTTTGAGGCCAGCCTCGAGGTACAAACTCCCATATAGTCATGGTAGTTGTCTTTTTCGTTGTATCAGATCAGACCATGAAACCTTAATTTCAGTTCTGTGCTCGCTTACTATTGAAATCGATGTCTAGCTAGTTAGCTTTTACTACTTTATATTGATTTTCTATGTCTGTAATTCCATTGCGATGTAGTAGTACATTGCTTAGTTGATTTTCATTTCTATCGGCTGCTTTGTTGGATAACATTCATGGCTATATCCTGCTGAGTGGTTAGCTTTTGGATTGTCACGGTTGGATACCTTCTGCTTGCAGTTCAAGGACGGAGATGCTGAAACTTTTGTGCAATTTGTGGTGTTTCTGCATTTCTTGTACTCTAGTGAACAACATTTTGAGTGCTGAAACTAAAACATGATGTAGAAATATCTGCCCAGCCCAATATACATGAGTGGTTCTGGTAATTATAGGATGACCAACTTTGCAAACATGTCCAAAGCTGCTCCATTCTTTAGAAAAGGCTAGCCAACGATGTTTCTTTCATCAGTTGAATTATTTTTTTAGTTATACAATTTATTTTAGTATGCAGCCCATACTTTTGATTTATGTCCCAGCAAAATTTAGGAGCTTCAAGATTGAAGGCTCTTCTCACATCGTAATTTTTCCTTGCTTGAATTCAGTCAAACAAACTGAGAAAGGCATGGTCCTTACTTTGTACTAAGAGATGTGTGAAATAGTTGCTTTTGCCGATGAGTAGTAGTCAGAAACATGCTTAGATAAGCAAAAGCAGACTAAACAATTCAGAGAATTGAGCTGTTTCACTTGTCAGAAAAAAAACGTTTCCTAATATATTTCAATCTGTTGATTAAGATATCAAGTTTGCATAAATATACATGTTGTTTCACTTGTCAGGAAAAAAAATTGAGTAGCTGTTGGTCTGATACATATAACTGCTAGTATATAAAACTGATCTGTTCCTTCACACCGTGTCTCAAGTCTTACTGTCTCAAGCCTTGTCTCAGTAGTAGTACACTCTGACTGAATGTCTTAAACTGAATCTTGGACTTGCAAGACCAAGCCTACTAACCACAGAGTTTTATGGTTGTTCATATTCTACTTTGGCTCTTTATTTTAGCTTATTACTCCAGTCCAGTTACCTTTATGTTGTTGAGCCCCCGATATGGTGGGTGCCTGATCTGCATGTCCGGAGCATAGTTGGTTTTGATTTGTACTCTATTTATTTTTTGTTCCATGTGGTTTAACTTATTATAATCTAATTTTGGTGTTCTTTTTGGAACTGAACTGTGTGTTTAGGTGAGGATGGAGAAGTAACTGCTAATCATTTGCTACTGGGGATATGGTCAGATAAACAGTCAGCTGGTCATAAAATCCTGGAATAGCTTGGATTTGATGATGAGAAAGCCAGTTTAGTGGCCAAAACGGTAAATATTATTATATTCTCCATGCACTTCTTGGCGCCTCAAGATGTTGACCTGAAGAAGGCTGCTTCTACAAAAATTTAGGACTTCTCGAGATGTGTTAGGTCAAATACAATATTTGTACTCTCGCGATTGCGCGCTGATGCCCGTTAAAACATTGCAATTTTTTTGTCACGGTGAATGCTTCTGTTCCTTCATAGGCCCAACGGAGGCCCGTTTTCGCCTCGTAGGCCCAAATGTCCAGGCTGCCCAACGAGGCCGGGGCCGGTTGGTTTGTGATATACACAAATGTACGTACGTGAGAACAAGATCTTAGTGAAAGCTTGACAACCTTAGCTATCGGCTGCCCTCAGCTTTTGGAGCATAAGACTGCATCATTTATTCTCAACTTTCCGTCTTTCACGCTTATCAGATTGCTCAGGTTTCAGACAACAAAACAAATGGAGATGGTAAACTACGCACGCACAGTTGGACGGGTATACATCCAATACAATGTAAACACTATTTTTCCCAGTAAAATGTATATGCTCTTTTCGCCTGCCTGCCGAAACTGGTGTCGTCAGAGCTAGTGTTGATCATGGCCCGATCGTGCCTGTGTCGAAGTACAGCATTGTTCCAGAGGAGGATCCGCCACCGGTGACGCCCTCCATGAGCGCGAACCGCATGTCTCCTTTTTTTCACTTTCTTACCAAAAAATGCAGTTAAGGATCAATATTTTATTCTGCGACATCATACCAGTTTGATTCCACATAACCAATAGCGAACAAAAGAATCATCATAGTTCGTTTTTTTCCCCATTTCATTTAAGAATTGCAGTTAAAGTTAAGACAAAACTGGAAATTTTAGAATTGGTATTCCAGGAAACAGAGAAAGCATTAGCATCCCTTCTGCACGTTCCTAAAGCTATCACTCGAGCCTGCCTTCATATATGAGATTTCCCTTTCCATGACATCAGACAGTAGAAAATTATTGTAAACTGCTCTATAGACCTCACAACTAATACTACGTATGGTACCTCTGTTCCCAGTGGTAAAATGTGTAGAAGTTGGATATTTTTGATGTATTTTCCTATTCTATTAGACTTAACACTTTAACTTCAACTAGTAGGATGCAATTTTCCCTTGATATCTGCCAGGCACACATGAGTTTCCCATTCAAGCATTGATATGCTAGATTATTAAATTTCAATGTGAAAACATCAGCTCATACAAAATTTTGAAGCCATGAAACTAACATTGTTCGATGCTAGATCATGTCCTACCCCCGCAGGTCAAGTTTTTATGCTAGATCAGTATATTTCAATGATGAAACAACATCAGCCCAAACGTCATATACTCGTATGTAAATTCAGAAGGAACACTCAACGTCCATCATGGCATATTATGCGGCAATCACGAAGGTAGCCAAGAATCACATACCAATCATTTTGGCGATGAGCTTGAGCTCGTCCTCGGCCTCCTCGATGAGCTCCTCGACCCGACCGCATCCGATTTTTGTTCTCGGCGCGCTTCCGGCCGTGGGCGGGGTGGGAGCAGTGGCGGCTCCGGCGGCTTTCGCCGGTGGGGGGAGGGCGCGGACGAGGACATGGTGGCGTCGGGGCGTAGCGTTTGCGGGGCGCACGCCGACGGACGTCGCGGCCACTCGCGGAACCCGCTGGTCCCTTCCACCTCGGCGGTGGTGACAAGCATGGCGGCATCGAGGGCGGCGCTCGAGACGGCGGCACGGGCGGCGAGAGTGCGATCGCTCGGGGCTCCCGCGGTCCCCTTACGGGCGGCGACGAGGAGGGCGACGCCCGAGTGGATGATGACGAGGAGGAACTAGGGGGGGGTGGCGGCCTGCGCCCATCGGCGGCGGGCGGCGGGGCGTTCACCGGCGGAGGAGGAACCCTAGAGGAAGAAATCTGGACTTTTTTTTTTTTTTATTCTACAAGTACACGACAAGGAATATAATCTAATCTAATTATACTACTAATTATTATCCACCTAATTATACTAGTCAAAACAATATTATGTAGTTATAGAGTTACCATTTAACCCTTGATCGAAAAAAGAATTACAAGAATGCAATTACCGACCATTCTTAATCCGTCCATTTTGCGGAGGCAATCGGAAGCGATTTTTGCTTCTATGGCCCAATGTCATAGACACAACAGAGGCAATTTTTGCCTTCGTGCCTTTACCCCTCCCATTGCCTCCGCCTTTGTAGCCGCCGGATCGGCCATTCTCACCGTTGAATTTTTCCTCAATTATTGTAGAAAATTTCTAGTAAATTATCACAACTAAATAGACATTATCAGTATTTAAATAGGCATTGTTTTTGAAATGAATAAGAGAGTAAAGATAATCAATTTTGATTGATTGTACATACTAAATTTATTCACAAAACTTTTAATATTTATGTAACTTCAAATATTATGCCACGCTCGAGCATGAGCTACTTTGAAAAAAAAAAAAAAGAGAGAACTGTACATAATCAATTTTCTTGAATCAGGCATATGACGAGCGTGAGAAACTTTTTACATTTGCTTTCCAGAAAAGAAAAAAAAAAGGTAAGATGAACACCTTATAGTTACAATTGATGAATAGAAACAGAAGAATCATGTACACAAGCCTCACATTTGGTTAAGAGAAAAAAATGGAATCAATTGAATTGAGTCGTCATTCTTATTCAGATTCAGTATCTTTTGTTAACCCTCCTGCAGCTGTTCCTGATCTCCCCATCTTTTCCCGTCAGCGGGCTAATGTTCCCCATCTTAATCATGGACGCAGCGAAGTTTTTGAAAAAATCACGTTGGTTGTCTGCGAACCGATGAACAATCGGCGCAGTGGTTGCCGCCGCGGAAGGGTCCGATAGCATGACCTGATCGGACGGGAGCTGAGCGTGGCCCTGTATGAGGTTGTTGTAATACTTGTTGTCGAACACCTTGGGTGTGACCTGGTCCAGGTTCTCCAATGTACCGCTAGACTGACCGCCCGTGCAATTCTGCTGCGTGAACTGGCACTGTACTTTGCCGAATGTGTGCGCTCCTGCAGTGGAAATAACAAATATATGTTGAGATTTGTGAAGGGCACGCACACACTGTCTTCTATCTACTTTGTAAGCCTGAAGTGTTTTGTGTCGGTAAGTAGATGTAGATTGATTACCTTGGAGGGCGACGAGGTCAGTGTCGTCGAGGTTGACGTTTCTGAACTTCTCCTGTAGGACGCTCAGGGGGTCGAAGAAGTTGGGCAGGTTCCTGGCGCTCTGGACGTTGGTGGTCGTGGCGTCTCGCCGGCCAAGAAGCACCCTCCACCGTGGTCCTCCAGCCTGCACACCGATCCAATAATGGTTCGTTCCATCAGTTTATCAGATCATCATATCAGGCGTGAGAGTGATAGAGGTGGCGCGCCCGAGCGGGTTTATGAAAGAGCGAGCTCTGCAGCTAGTGCTTACGAGTTCGACGGAGATCTCAGCTGCCAGGGCGAGGATGTCAGCGCAGGAGACGATGCCGGGGCACGCTTCCTCCAGCGCACTCTTGATGTCGTCGACCACCGGAAAGCCACGCGCCGAGTTGTTGTTGGCGGGCACACCCTTCTCGGTCTGGATCGCCGGGAGGTCGTCGTCCAGCAGGATCGAGCCGTCGCAACCCTGAAACAAATAATGAGCGTGTGTGTCAGATGATGCAATACGGGTACGTGTATGTACGTCAGAACAACTCAGATGATAGAAATCAGAGTAAGAGCAGCTGGCCACGTACGTTGACGAAGCAGTCGTGGAAATGGAGGCGGATGAGGCTGGCCGGGATGCGAGGGTCGGAGACCCGGGCGTTCTGGATGACGCGCCGGACGACGTTGTAGGCGCTAGGGCACGACGCGTCGTAGAACGTGGAGCTCAGCGCCGTGACGCCGCCGGGGGTAGGACGATGACCGAGGGCGGCTCCAGCTAAAGCGAGCAAGAGCACGCAGCACAACGCTAACGCCGAGGCGGGAGATGAGGAGGAGGAGGAAGCGGCCATGGGAAAGAGAGCTAGGGGCCGGCCACTGAGGTCACTGAGGTGTGGGCTGCTAGCTGCGTGCGGCTGGTCGGGCTTGCTGCAGGCGAAGCTTGAAGAGCTGAGAGAGAGATGGATGCGATGGGAATGGGTGCGCGCGGCAGGTTTTTATATATAGCCTCGAGCCTGTGGCGTGGAGACTATTCGGTGGGATTGGTTGCGCGTTTGACATGTTCCCCATGCCGGAGCATGTCAAAATTGTAGGTATGGTATTAGTTTCCGTACAGGGGGGAGTACAAGTGGACGACGGCTGCGTACCTTTGCCTTGGCACGCACACGGTTGCTGCGGCTACACTCTTCGCTAGCTGGCAGGAGACTGGAGAGCGCGGGGCGGTGGATGATGGCGGCTCGAGGAGGAGGAGACGTCGAGACGAGGTCGCTGGTCGCGCGGCGAGGTGATTGCTGATGGATGTGGAGCGTTGTTGCTTGCGCCAGCGCGCGCGGTGGGAAAGCGAGAGGTGCTCGATCAAATCCTCTGTTCTTTTCTGCCAGGAAACGGCAAGTAGGCAATGGAGTGGCCGGGTCAGCAAGCCAGACAGAGACGGAGGCTCAGCTGGCTCCGAGGTGAGGAAGCAGCAGCCTACAGTGTAGTTGGTGTTGCGATTTGCAAAAGGGTACGTGCAAACCAGCTTGGACATGGTCACACACATGGAAAGGTCAATCTTGTCCGCTGTGAGTTCCGCAGCCATGCCATGCTTGCCATTGCGATTTGCGAAGCAGGACGTCGACGCTTTCGCTGGCAGCGGTAAACTGCAAAAGCGCAAATCACCCAACACAACTGATGGGCCACATTCATGATAGGCCAGACCATCTTCCGGCCCAATTACACTAATTCTCTGAAGAACACATGCATGGGCATTGGCCCATATAATAATATAACCTCCCCTCCAACAAAGCTAGGCAGGCCCATGCATTTTACATGACCCCTCTCTCTGTACATACTTCCAGACTTGCACAAAAACAAGAAGAAAAATCACGGAGGCAGAAACGAGCAGCGATGGTCGTCGTGGGAAGGCCAGAGCACGGCTTCCCTGGGGCAAGGCACGAGCGGCGCCGGCTGCGCGAGGAACGTCGGGTACGTCTGCCCCGGCATGAGCACCGTCAGGTCCACCACGCCCGCCACGGGCTCCTCCACCTGCGACGCGACCAAACAAACCCAAGGAAAATCACATCAGCAAACCGACGAGCGAGCCTGAGCCTGGCCGGCATTCAGAGTTTCAGGCCGGTTTCCCCACGCCACCACATCGCCCGCCTCGTTGTCGCCACATTGCCCTCTGACACACGGCACACGTGAAGGAAGAACCCGAGCGCACCACGACGCCAACAGTGGCAATGCGAGGCGAGCACGACAACGGAACAGTGCCACTGCGGTGACGAGACGTCAGGAAGGAATCATCAGGATAGGAGTGTACTAGTACCTTGGGCGAGTGACTGAGCTTGTTGTCCGGCGACGACGCGTCGCGCTCGCGCAGTCGGGCTGGGTGCAATCCCAGGCGGTGGCCGTGGCGGCGGCTTTCGCCGGTGTCGTCGTCACCGCCGTCGTCGTCATGGGAGCGCCGGGAGGAGGATGAGGAAGCGAGGCCGGGCTTGATGAGGTGCTCGAAGATGGCCATGAGAAGGAACATGGAGACGAGGACAGCCGTGGCCGCGAACCCGAAGGAGATGGCACTGGCGTTGTTGGCGGCGTCGGCGCCCCTCATGGACGAGGCTGCTGCCGCCGCCGACACGGCGTCGTCCCTGGCGACGTCGGCGGCGGGCTCGGACGCCACCGTGCCAGACCCAGCTGACCCTGCCATCCCCACCCACGGCCTGGACATCTGCCCCGCGAACCTGCTCATATACAATAGCTCCTCCTGCTGCCGCCTGGGACGGCCGGCGCACGGTTCTTGGCCACCGTACCTCCGGGCTCCGGTCCTGGTCCTGGCTAGGCAGAAGAAATGCAGGCGTCAGAGGCAGTTGAGCACTCGATGCCGTCCGTCTTATCTCCTGGCCATGAGTGAGCATGTGACGCTTGTGAAGACGTATCACGTTCTACATGTGAACACTGTAAGAGGTAAAAAAAACGAAAGGAAAAGGAAAATGCGGCATGGTTTGTTGCTCCTGCTGCGGCCCCTTCCTATCTATCCTGTTGTTTCATTGTAGGCAAGAGTGCTTAGGGAGAAGCATTCGCCGAGGGACTCCAAACCAGAACGGGAAACGGCGATGCGTTTGGGGCTCTGCCATTTCGTCACACAGACACACACTACCGCGTCTCTGTTGGAACAACGATGGCTCTTCCAAGCGCTGCTCAGCGGCGGAAGTTTCAGAAATGTGGCCAAAACTGGAAACCGCCACAATGAACCCACTATGGGTATCATTTGTAAAGCTGAAAAGCACGCTGAAAAGGAAATGGCAGAGAATATGATGATAAACAGAGGAGGAGGAGGAGCCTGAAATCTGAAGTACACACTACTCATTCTTCAACCTGGACTTGCGTAAATTGCAGGCACCGGAAAGGGAACTCACCTTTAGCACTAGTACTTGCTGCAGCAGCAAAGAAGCAGCAGCAGCAGCAAACTGCCAGTTTGCCGATGCCTCATCATCTACCTTGTGACCCTGCAGAGGTTGTTGAGCAATGGCTTTGGCTTGGTCCTTAAATGGAGGGGTCGAACGCCTGATAGATCTCTCTCACTTCACTTGGGGCCATGCGTACCCATGGTGAAGGTCGTGCAGCGGTCATGAGGACTGGACTGCAGCAAAAGGCGAAAGGTGGAAGAACAAAAAGAGCGCAGGGATGAGCTGCCACCTTGCACAGAAAACATGTGAGGTCCCAACAGCTGATGGGATGGCAGTGTCAAGGCTGCAAAACAGGATGGTTTACACTGATTAAATCGTGTTGAGGGAACTCTTCAGTTTCATCCACGTACTGTAGTTGGTGTAGGGGGGAGGAGGAAAATGATTCCAGAGGGTGGAAGGAAAAGGCAAACAAGAGCCAACCAAAGGAAAAGGTAGGAAAGCTATGCAGCAGCGCCTCAAAAGAAGTGAAGTCTGGCCTTGTCCAGGATCCTATCAGATTTTGAGAGTCAGTGTCCGAAATTAGTATACTGTATGCAGGTCTGGTCAGGTCATTCAGGTACCGCCGCTGCAGCTGCTGTAAATTGGCCCTCTCATGTCTCGTCTCCTCTCTCTCCCGCGAGGAATCATCATCTTGTCATCTTCACATTGGAAATGATGCGCTGCCAGTCTGCAACGTGATTGCGAACTCACCTCACACAGAGGGTGTGTTTAGATCATAAAATTTGGGTGCAAAATTTACGAAATTTGTCACATCGTGATATCTTGTTGCACGTTTCGTTTTTTAGTGGTAAATATTATCCTACCATGGTGTAACTAGGCTCAAAAGAATCGATACCATGATAATACATCTAAACGTGCAATTAGTTTTTTTAATTACCTAAATTTTATAGTGGCCGCAAGCATTTTTGGGTGCATTAAATGTTTCGATGTGATGAGATGTGATGGGAATTTTGGGAACTTTTGGTGTTTTGGTTGATGTGACTAGGAACTAAACACACCCAGAATGGAAAATTGGGGTGTGTTTAGAAGCCCAAGATTCCTCCAAAATTTTCGCATTCCCATCACATCCTATCACATCCTATCACATCAAGATTCAATACACCCAAAGACGCTTGCGGCCACTATAAAATTTAGGTAAATAAAAAAACTAATTTACGATTTAGATGTACATCATGAGACGATTCTTTGAGCCTATTACGCCATAATAGGATAATATTTACCACTAACAAACTAACACACGCTCTGAGAATTTTCACCAAAATTTTGGCTTCTAAAACACCCCGGAAAGATAGCTTCCTGAAACCGCGAGGCAACGGACGCCAGAATCAGGACTTGATGCCATCACAGGACTAAATTTTATCTAACATTTGATTACACTAAGGCCTCGTTTAGTTGGTTGAAAAATTTGCAAAAAGCACTACTTTGGAACTCCCTCAGAAGACATCAGAAGACGTTTCGTTTGTTTGTGATAAATATTATCCCTACCATGGCGTAACTAGGCTCAAAAGAATCGCCTCACAATGTACATCTAAAACTGTGTAATTAGTTACTTTTTTTACCTACATTTCAAATCTTTCAACATACGTATTTCTTTTGGTGTATTTAATGTGATGTGATGGAGAGAGAGGGGAAAAAATGTTAGAAACTTTAGCCAACTAAACCAGGCCTAACAACTACTAGTTCAGGTGAACAGTTAGTCCACAAGGTCTTGGACGCTCGACAAGGAGGAATGGCGTTCTGTGGCTCAAGGCACGCAGCCGTCCCGTCCGGGGCCCCTAACACCGGACAGCCCCGTGGATCATCAGGAGACCACATGGGAACAAAGGACAACACAATTTGGACATCTCTGTGTGATCAAGCAGCATTTGGCACATCTGTTCTACAATGATGTCTTAAGTATGTGTAGCAGTCTTAGGCTGTCCCAGCTGGAGGCCGGGACTTGCTGCCGCGATAGATGGCGCCCTGGGAGGATCAGTCCCAACATGCCACTAGCTGTGTCTGGATAGTAATGCGTGTGTACCCCAGGTCCCCAACTCCTAACCAACATTGAACTGAACATTTTTAATATGTACAACAGACAAGTTTCAGCTTCGTACCTGTACTAGTATATGATTTCTTCAGGTACAGACACGCCACGCGCCTTGGTCTTGGATTGCATGGGTTCCAAAGCTATAGGGTACGGTACAGTAAGAAACCTCTGGCGAGAATGAACAGTAGGATATCCGGACTTCAAGCAATCAGGCCGCCGGAATCCCAGGCATGTGAAAAACCTCACTTACAGGATCCTCTTTGGGAACAGCAGATCCGGGGAAAAAGCTGTGTGTCAACCTTCCATCATACTAAGTATAAACTCAAAACTTCCTCTCAGTTAGAACGTGTTACATGAACAACAATTTGATGAAACTACCGTGATGTTGAAGATTTTAATGCATCTTTTGCAAGTGAGTTGCCGTGTCATGTCAAAATGCAAGTGAGTCTAGGGCCTTGTAACTTTTCTCAGTTCAGGACATTTTTTAAGATGAAGGAAAATAAGCCAGCTTATATGCAGTATGAATGTATATAACCCAAGATACAATCAAATAACCTTCTTTTTTTCTTGAGCAAACCTGATGCTAAACCTTCAACCAAAAGAAAACCTTCATAATGGTGACTTCCAAATTTCTGCATCTATCTCATATTCAAAACATTTCTCTCTTCCTCACCCGCCTAAAAAAACTAGTCTCTCCATTTCACATTATAGTTCATTTGACTTTTCAACGCCAAAATTGACCACTCATCTTATTAAAGAAAATGTGCAAACATAGCTAAATTTAAGTCATTCTTGAAAACTTTTGTTAATAAAGCAAGCCACAATAAAAGAAGTGATGTTTTGCATAAATTTTTAAATAAGACAGCAGTCAAACTTAGGGTTAGAAAAAATCAAACGAACTATAATTTGGAACGGAGTTAGTACGTGAAAGAATTAGTTGTAGTTTGGTTGAGAACAACAACATTTCTATCTACTTAATTAGGCCTCCAGTTTATGTTACCCTAGCAATTAGTGGCTACAAGCTCCGTACTGTCCTGCCTCAACAAAAACATGATCTTTGCTAGACTACCATTTCGAACAGAACAAGGAAGCCTATATCTAGTAGTATACTACGTATCTTCGTGAATCATGATCTTGCCTCCAAAGCAGTGATCAGAGAGAAGTCTAAAGTGGCGCTTCCACTATGTATCAACCTGGCACGCCATGCCCAGCTTTAGTCCACACTCCAAAGAACAGAGGGCAGTCCCTGGCTTTAGGACACCAGCAGCAGCAGCATGAAGAATGACTGAATGAGTGCCGTAATGCTTGCATACGATTAATTTATGAACCGTGCATGCACCACTGCGCCCCTGGCAACTGGCATCGCCACCTCCGTTCCATTTCTCCAGGGAGTGGACATTCCACTTATACGAGTACAGAAGATGAGAAGAGGAGCGGAATGGGACTGAATTTGCTGAAAATCTGGGTCTTGACCCATGGGCTCCGTGCAGTGACATTGTGCTGCATGCCCCGGCACAAGCAGCAATCAGCCTCAGTCCCAGGAAAGTAAAACATGCATTTAGCTAGGCTTCTTGTTTTTTTTTTTTTTTTAAAAAAAAGTTGGTGCTCAATCCTCTACTAGGTTGTTGCTGTTATCCACATCAGTATCTAAAGAGATTACAATAGTTAACAATGACAGTCCCGGTTTTGATAACCCCATTTCTGTATGGTGAAAAACAGTTGGACGCTGAACTGAAATTAATTGATGCGTCTCCTGAAAAATGAAAAAACCACATGCCAATGTCAAATCAAGCTGAAGATGGTGATTGTACAGTGTAAAAACTATAGGGCGTTGAAAAAGGAGAGGGCACGACGGGTCGTTGTTGCGCTCGGTCTCTTTTCCTCGGGTTGCTGCCGGGGCCGACGACCGCACATGCATGGCGGGCCTTGCGTGTCCCGGTCCCGGCTGCCGGGCCCCCCGGCGTCGCCGCCAGCCCCTACCGCCACGGCGCCACCCCACCTCGGAGATTAGAGGGAAGAGGAGGGATGGGACAAAAAGAAGGGAACTCGGTGTTGAGTGATTCCACGAAGCACGGGGGCCGGGGCTAACAGAGTCAGGGCAGTTGGTTCCAGAAACGGATTTTGAATAATTAGTGAAGTTAGTGGGCACATAACGAAATGGTCGATATGTCCGAGTGGTTAAGGAGACAGACTCGAAATCTGTTGGGCTTTGCCTGCGCAGGTTCGAATCCTGCTGTCGACGTTTTTTATTTATTCCTTCATTTTTTTTTGGTTCCTTTACCTTTCGTTTCGGCGCTCGGCACCACAGACTGTTCACTGTTGCCCTAGAGTGGCGCAGGACATTTCTGGAAGGCCAAGCGCAAATAATCTTGGCGGCCCGAGAATTATTTTAATAATAATATGATTTCTCCCCATAATACAACCAACCAAAACAAAAAAACAAAATCCTCCAACCTCGCGCCCCGTCAGGATTTGTGGGCCTTATATTGGCCTGGGCCCATTTTATCAGACCTACACACCTGTTGGCCCAGTTTTGCACGCTATACTTCGTAACCGAAGCTCAATTGATTTTGTAAAAATAAAAAACGACATTATTTATTTTGGCCAGACGAATATCATTTTTTAGACCACGCACAACCTAAATCGGTGTGTTTTTCATTAGGCAGGTAGTGTTGATAAACAAACAGAAATGACCTTCTGGTAACACCCCGATTACCAGAAAGGTTGAGGGGCGTGGTTACCAAACCCACCCGACAACAACTCACATGCAATTGTGATTACAAATATACAACTAAAAAGACAGAGACTCCGGAACCTACACCTCGTCCTCCAGCCCTACCAAGTTCAGATCCAAGGTTGTTAAGTCGAAACATCCGTTCAAAAGAATATGGAAACACTTCTTTTGTTCGGATCAAGTCGACATGTCCCGGAACAAGTCCTTGAGCTCTCTTTCGGCCACCAAGGCATCCTCAACTTCAATGTTCATCTTCCTCAACAACACGATCTGGGCCTGCCTAGCGGCGTTCGTCGCCCGCGGCATGGCAGCAATGCGCTCGCTATGCCGTAGCGAGTTAGCAGGCACCGACATCCTAGAGCGGCGCAACTGTAGCTTCTCGAGGAGAGGTGTCTCCAATGGTAGGCAAATCAACGCCTCTATCTCCTGATGTTAAAATCACGTATAATCTGTGTTGTTTTTTATGCCGCACTTGGCTTGTGCTTAGTTGATATTATATAGTTTTGCTTCAAGCTTGATTTTATTTACCAAATGGTTGAATAAGCAAACCATGCTTACCATGCCTGCCAAACCCAATGGCTTAATCAAGAGCGTGGGTGGCCTCTTTCCCGTGGATCAACGTACGTGTCTTCGGTTTGAGCATTATCTACCACCGTATGCAGGACAGAGAGCTGGGCCGGGGCGGATGGGCCCAAAGTTACTTCCAAGTCCTCCTGTAAACAAACCTCAAATCGCATCAGGCCCATCTAATAGGGTTATATAAACAGAGGCTCGCTACATCCATACCGCCGCCACAACAACTTCATATCGGCGAATGGCGGCATTGGAGCATAGTCAAATGGTAGGGCCCGGGGTGGGGGCCTCCACCGGGGTTCAAATCCAGCGGCTCGCACCTTTTCTTGGGATTTTAAAGGATTCTGGCCACAAGCATTAAGTGGTAAGCGGCGTTCGTCGGCGGCAGGTGTGGTGACCGAGAATCTCCAGATCGCCGGTACGGGTCATTCGGAGATCTTTCATAGGGGTAGGGTTTGCGTCACGTGTGTTCATAGGGGTGAGTGTGCGTGCGTGTGAGTGTCTGCGTTGTACTGTGTAATTCTCAAAAAAAAAAAAAAAAAAAAAAAAAAAAAAAACAACTTCATATCGTCTTCTTCGCCGCAGCCAAAAGGAAAAGATGACGGCAGAACGCCGCATCTACTCCCATGCCGGCATCCAAGCCCTGCAGGCCCGCTCCGATGACGATCAGGTCAAGTTGGTGACTCTTCTCTCTCTGGAATCCGTGCGCATAGCGCGCGAGTCGTATGCACTCCTCCGCACGCTGATAAAGCCGATCTCGATAGTTCCTAGCCTGGAACTCCTCTCGATCGTGGCAGGCGTGGCGCTGGAGCCCACAAGGTCGAGCATGATCTGTTACCCCGCTCCTGGTTCGGGGGCCAAGCTGGAAGGCGGCGTCCTGGAAGCCCTCCTAGACGTGAAGTACTCAGCAATTGCGCTCTTACGTCTGGGGAAGGACTTTAAGAAAGCCCTCGAATCGGATGACGATCACGACGATCTGGTCTCAGCACGAGTCGAAGAGGTGGGCGTAGTGCTAAAGGATACCGCTGTTCAGGTACTGGAAGGTACTCGCAACATTGACTTTGTTCATACGCGTGTCCCGTGCCTGCTCAAGCTGATCAACGCTCTGTTGGCAACCCCGGTTCGTTTTCCTGAGTAGACTATCAGTTGTTTCTTACCAGCTCGTGGTGAGCTTAGAACTGTAGGGGTAGTTTGCACAACTCTCAAATGTTACCCTTTATGTTTGGATGATATTAATGGATTTTAGGTGATTTCCCCGTGCGTTGCTGCGGGCAACCAGACATGCAAGAATAATTTCAATAATGTTAAAGAGAAATGTGTAGAACACGGCATGCTCCTTCTAGTAGCACAATTGTTGTAATCCAGGGTACAGCCTTTCATCTCCACCGTAAAGCCGGTGTCTTTTATCGTGTGTTCTTGTAGGGTCGTAATGTTTCCCACTTCTCTTAATAAAAATGTGCTCAACACGATTTCGAAAAAAAAGTTAAGAAGAATGTAAAAGTAATTTCGATTTTTCGATAATAGACTAAAGAAATAGCATCATGCTAATCTTGGATCTTCAACTTCCATAAAAAAAAAATGGGTCATTAATTTGTGGATGATAAATATCGTAACTTAATGTACAACATATAAGTTGGTCTTATATACCTTACAAACCAATAGCCTGTGGAGAAACGCTTAACTAGCTTGTGAAGATTCGCGGAATTAAAATCAGTAGGGGAGAGAATCCACGCCACGCCTCTGATATCCATTGATCCTAGTAGATCTTGGAGTTGGAGTAGCAAGAGACGACGGGCAAGGCACCGCAGGAGCACGAGGGAAAGGAGAAGTGTGTCCAGCTCTATTCGGATTCCAGGTATTTGGACCAACTGTCCTACAGTATTTCGGATTCCAGGTATTGGACCAACTGTGGTTGAAAGATAGCATTGGAAAGCATTCAGTAGTTTCTCAATATTTCTTTCTTGCCGTTTCAAAATCCATATCAATCAGTAAGCACAAATGAAAGGAATAGATGCCAAGCTATCACATGTGTATGCAAGATGTAGGGAATTCCATTAATTGCGAGCTTAGTTTATACCCCTTTTCTGTAATTTCTTGATGATGGCAGGCTTGGAGTTGAAGCTAACAATACCGATTGAGGATGCATTTGTTTGTCAGTCGGAAAACTTTGTTTTCTTTTCACCAAGGCATATATAAGAATAAGATCCCAATTACATCTCTGCATATACCTTGACACAGCGTGGTTCAAAATAAAGGCAACATCAGGGTTCAAGTATTGTTACATCTTAAAAGAACTTATGCAAGAGCAAGTTGCTTTGCAAAAAGTAAAAGGTCGTTACACACAGTTAACATCTCAGAACAGTAGCAGCTAGTACTTGGAACCAAAAAAAGAACATCAATGACCGAAAAAAGGGACAAGCATTCCCAGTCGCCACTTGAGTTTTCCAATCCATCCTAACAAAGTCCTAGTTATAGCATCAACTTGTTCACGTTTCCTTCACATTGTATTTCTCCCCGAACTCTTCTCGATTGATGGTGCTGTGTTTCGACAAAAGCAGCCATGCAGCAACATGTTTCCTGTGCACTGAAAACCTTGCATGAAGAGGTTCATTGGGTTTGCGGTTTTTGACAGCAGTTCCTGCATAATAAAATTGAGATACAAAAAATCATTATGAAACATCAGGCATCCAATGCCGAAACATAAAAAAAAACATAACGAAAACAAGCTGAAATAAATGTTATATCATAACGAAACAACATAATGAAACATGGTGAAACATCGAAATTAAGTTGTTGGCATACACAAAAGGAAAAGTCTGAATACCCCTAGATTAACATATAACAGTAATTACGATACTAACAAATGGTCAGACACACACACATTAAAAACGTCACGGAGGCCGCAGCAGAAGCAGGATACATCAAACTTAAGTAATACTCAGTCCAGGGCAGGCCTAAAGCAGGATACATCAAACTTACGTAATGTTCAGTCCAGGGCAAGCCAAAAGTAAGATACATCAAACAGGGATTTGGGCGTCGGAATCGGGAACGGAACGGAGAAAATTGACCGTGCGAATCTGGCTGGGCCTGTGCGCTTGGTGCGACCCATGAACGCGAGCGTCCGGAAGCCAGCAACCGTCCGGATGGCCGTTCTGTATGATTACCGTTATCCGAATCTTCCAGCGCTACTCGTCTTCCATATGCGCTCTGCGCTGCTCTGCCCCCTCTCTCAGGTCGCGCTCCTCTACTCTCTACGCTGCTCCTCTTCCATATGCGCTCTGCGCCTCTACCTCGTCTCCCTGCGCTGCTCCGCGCCCTCTCTCAGGTCACGCCCCTCTACTCTCTAAGCTGCTCTGCTCCCCTGCCTCGCTGCTCTACTTCTAGATCTACAGCAGCCGTCGTCGTCCCCATCCAGATTGACCAGATGATGGTGAGGAGATAGCAGAGTCGAGCACACGGCAGCGAGGAGACGACAGAATCGACGAGGAGACAGCGGAACAGAGAGGGCCGACATCAGAATCGGTGAGGAGACGTCGGAATCGAGGGGCCGTCAGCTTGCACTAAGGCGACAAGGCGCCACCTTACCCTAAGGCGAGCCTGGAGCGCTCCGACGCTTAAGCGACGCCTTAAAAACACTGGTTGAATGCAACTGTTCCTAGTTGCTATCACACACAAATAAGCAAATAACATTAGCAAAGCAGAATTTATGTTTGCCAATCAATCGTAAATTTGTAATTAAGTAGTACAAGTGAAGAATTTTCAAAGTACGAGGGTTTAGTACAAATTATACTAACTTGTGCAAACATGTGGCAAGAAGGAAGAGCCATCTTCTTGAGATCTGAAGGATTCCATGCCGACAAAATTATTCACCAACCATCAGGATTATTCTTGATCTTGTCAATCACATCCATTAGCTGATCAAAACCTTTTCCAATGTAGTCAGCATGGATGTCTGTATATCTATCAAATACATCATTTTTATTAGACAACATCGACAAGAGAGGATGGATGGGAGGAGAGAAATGAAAGCTTACTCAGCACCAAAGTGTCGCCATTGAAATCCATAAACTGGACCTAGATCACCTTCCTCCCTGTGTGCCAAGCCAACACTAGAAAAGATGGCTAGGTTGATTAGACATCAAGAACTGAAATGCAAATTCTATGCAGCTTATATCCAATAGATACCTGTCAAGGTACTGCCATCCCAGATATGAATACCTTTCTCTTGTAGAACCTATGAATGAATATGATACATCAGCATTGATGGAATTATGTAAACAGGATTTTCTAGAATTTTCCAGAAATAATGTAAACAGGAATTTCCAGAATTTTCCAAAAAAATTATGTAAACAGAACCAAAACTACAAAAGGCCCAAGAATTTTCCAGAGTTTAATACAAGGAACTGTATGCATATAAACAGGATTTAAACTACAAAGGCCCAGTATTTCCCAGAGTTTAATACAAGCGACTGTATGAAAACAAGGAACTGAAACTACAAAGGCCCCAAAATTTTTCCACAGTTTAATACAAAGGCCCCAAAAATTTCCAGTGTAGTTACATATCTGCACAATTTATTTTGTGACCCTTGATAAACCTACAAAGACCCCAAAATTTTCCAGAGTTCAATACAAAGGCCCCAGAATTTTCCAGTGTAGTAACATGTCTGCGCAATTTATTTTGTGACGCTTTGAGGAAATTATGTAAACATGATTTTCCAAAATTTTCCAGAAATTATGTAAACAGAACTGAAACTACAAAGGCCGTAGAATTTTCCAGAGTTTAATACAAGGAACTTTATGCATATAAACAGGATTTAAACTACAAAGCCCCAATATTTCCTAGAGTTTAATACAGACAACTGTATGAATACTGCATTTTCTAAACTCAACTAAAAATGAAAAAACAACAGTACAGAACCAGCACAATTCACAAGTCAGGGTAAACTCTACCAAAATTTTCCAGAAATTATGTAAACAGAACTGAAACTACAAAGGCCGTAGAATTTTCCAGCAAACCATCCCGCCCCGTCGGACCCGACGGGGATATATTTGTTGCCATTTAAATCCCGTGGGGATTAAATTTGTCCCATCCCCATCCCCTAAGGGGGAATTCCCCGCGGGATTCGGGGATCGGGGCCCATTGCCAACTTGGATATGCCATCGGCGACGCGAGGAGGCGAGGCGCGACCGGCTTTGGCCGTGGACTCGCGAGGGGGGATGGGTGCACTTTTTGAAGTGCCGGGCGGACATGGCCAAATGGCGGGAAGGGGCGTAGAGGGAGGGGAGAAGTGAAGTGAAGAGGAGGGTGTCACGCTTGCGTCGGCGCCGTGGTGCCGGGATGCTATGGGAGGTGGGCACCAGTCTTTGGAGCGTTGGAGGGGGCGGTGGCGCAATGGGCGAGCACATCCGCGAGTGGCGGCGAGGATGAGGTCGGGCGTGCAGAAGCGTCGGGTGACGGCAGAGGAAGGGATCGACGGATGCAGGATAGGCCGATTGATCGAGATTTCTGGAAGGTGTTGTGTTGGCCGTAGATTGCATATCGAAGGGACAGGAATTCAAGGTGACGTGGCTCAACCGTAGGCGAAAAAGTTGGGGACAATCATAAGAGTATATAGTAGATTTTCTCCTAAAATTTGTTCAACAAATTACAGTATGCAACCTCTCTTAGGCAAGAGCTGTATTTTGTTAGAACACAAAAGCATATTATAATTAAACTGTGTAAGTTTCGCTAGCAGTATATAGTATATACATTGCATGCATGTCGAGAAAACCTAGAGATGCATGATCCACCTCTGAGCACCTCTGCCACTAACATCTGGATCGTGAACTAACAAACAATACCATGGTTGATTACACTATTTCAGCAAATAAAAACATAAAAGGAAATGAACTGGTTAGAGGAGCAGGAGAAAGCAAAGTGGTATGATATGAGGTCCCTGAAATATTAAAAAAAATTGCTACTACATCCTCATTTTACAATTACTAGGTTTATTTCATTCCGTTATTGCAAGGCTTTGACCAACAATTGTGACTCTATTAATACATAATTTTTCGGCACAAAGTTGGCGTCATTAGATTTGTATTTTTTTTATATAAAATAAGCCTTGTCATAGTGGAGGAAAATAAGCATTGTGAAAAAAAAGAGAGAGGATACAATCAGTTCAAACAAGTGCACACAATACAGATTTAACCTAAATTGGGACAAATTAGGAGGGATGTGCTAATATACTGCATTTCCGTCTGTGCCAGTATGTGCAACAATCGGTACATAGGTTGGTCAGAAGTTAATAGTAGCAACAACTAGAAGCAGTTGATGTCACCACTTAACATGCAGGAAGAACAAAGTGATAGAACTAACCAGTTAAAACCTGGAAATCTCTAAAATGCAGGAATTGTTTACTGCAATGTAGGGGAACAATCAGACTGTCATCAGAGTGAAAAGCAAGGAAAGCCTCAAATGACTCCCCAGTCTCCAATTATATATACCAGCATAAGGGACAACACATGGCCGTGAGAAATAAACCCAGCTAACTGAATACCCTGTTAGAGAAATCGGCACATACACAACTACAAAGCCCAATCGGCAGTGCTACTAAGCCCAAGCGGAGGAAAGCGCGCACCACAAACACGAGAGCCAAAGCAGGAGGACAGGATGGCCGGGGGTGGGGAGAGTACGGAGGGATGGGGCCTCACCGGCGGTTGGAGATCCGGGGCTCGCCTGCGCCGGGGCCCGGCCGGAGAGGATGCCGACGCGAGCGGGGGCGGACGGAAGGGGAGTCGGGACGGCAGAGGCCATCTTATGGGCTGGGCCGGAACTCGAATCGCATCCGACGGTAGAGGCCATCTTACCGATGACATCCTAAATCCCATCTAACGGTAGAAAACAGATTTCCCCCATCCATAGGGCTATATAAACAGTGGCTGGCTGGATCCCTACCGCCGCCGCAACAACCACCTCGTCTTCGCCGTCGTCTTCGCCGCCGCCGTCAAAAGGAAAAGATGATCGTCCGCGAAACCATCTACTCCCATGCCGGCATCAAAGCCCTTCAGGCCCGCTCCGACGAGGACATGTTTGTGCATCTCGACTCTCTGGATTCCGTGCGCATCGCGCCCGAGTCGTACGCACTCCTCCGCCCACTGATGGAGCGGAGGAGGTCCTAGATATGCCCGCAGCTGAATCTCCTCTCGATCGTGGCAGCCATGGCGCGGCAGCTCGAGCATGATCTGTTACCCCCGCTCATGGTTGAGGAGGCCAAGCTGGACCAGGGCGTCCTGGACACCCTCCTACTCGTGAAGAACACAGCAATTAAGATCTTACGTCTGAGGGAGGACTTTAGCGAAGCCCTCCAAGAACTGGGCGAATCGCTTGACGGGGATCGGCTCTCAAACCAAGTCGAACAGGTGGGCAGACTGCTAAGGAGTCCCGCTGTTGAGGTACTGAAAGGTTCTCGCGACATTGACTTTGTTCAGGCGTTTGTCCCGTCCCAGCTCAAGGAGGTCAACGATCTGTTGGCGACCCGTGTCCAGTTCGTTTTCCCTGATTATGATTCTGAGTAGACTGTTGTGCTGATTACTCCTATTTCTTAGGGCGTGGCAAACGGTTTAGAACAGTAGGGGTAGTTCTCAAATGTTGCTATGCGTGTATCTTTTTTTTTTTAGGTATGCTATGCGTTTATGTTTGGATGATATTAATAGATTTTAAATGATATGTATCTTGGGTGCTGTTTCGATGGAATTAACTAATCATATGGAGATGGGAGATAACTCATATTTCATAATTTTACGTACACACAAAAATCACACTAGTAGGAAAAAAAAATCGAAAGAAGAGGAGAAATTAAATTCAATCTCTCGCTGATCTAGGTGGCTGGCGCTTGGACGCGACGCCCCTGCGATCGTGCAGGGGCACCGTCTGGCCGCCCAAGTCATGCTTCTCCGACATGTCGTACTCCTGCACCTCGATCCTCAGTAGGGCCAGGGCCAGCTGGGCCAGCTTCGGCACCGTCGTCCCACACCGGCACCCACTGGTTCTCAATATTTCGTGAGAAGAACATCCATCCACCCACAGGCCACAATGCAACCTCACTCTTCACCAAGAGCCAACTCTGCTGCCTTACCCTGGTATAGAAATCTGGACCCAGGACTGGTATATTTCAGTCGGGCCGTCCTCGGCCTCATCCGTGGATACAAATGTTTAGTACGCCGAGCCAGCCCATCAGCCGCTTATGCGGGCCGCGCTTAGCCCACCGGCCTCATATGCGAACGCAGCACACGGAAAACCACAGATGGGCTAACCGGCTGAGCTTCCCCCATTTTTTTCAAACGACGGCAATTAAGATGGCCAATAGTCTCTCAAAAAAAATTAAGATGGACAATTATTTCTAAAAAAGATGGTCAATCAATTAAATCACAACGAGGCGCGGTGACTTCGAAAATTTCTGTATGTGCCGGCTCAGTCCTTCGGGTGCTCACAAGGATAGGGTTCGCAGTTCGCACGTGTCTTTATAGGGACAAGTATCTTTTGTGGGGGCATTTGTGTTATACTGTGTATTTCAATATTAGAAAAAAAAAAGGTCATCCTGCATTTGCGTCTTCGGATACCCCTGGTCTCTTTCGATGCAGAAAATGATCAGTGCAGCTCCAGCAAAACGAAAACGAAGTTCGCTACACGCGGTACGTGCGGTGTCGTGATGATGATTTCATTGGACCCGCATAACTTGTTTGGGCTATATTGGGCGACGCGAAATTATTATATTATATTTGTCCAAATTAGAAAATGATGACATTTCACCAAATTAAACCAGCTGATGAAACAGCAATAATGCAGCGTGCATATACGTACACTGTGTGTATAATTAATTAATTAATTAATTAAAACTCTGAACGAAGAATCCTTGTAAACTTAATTAAAACCAAGAAAATCCCATTCAAACAAGAAAATCCCTGGGCGAGGGCACGGACTTGATTTTTTGAAAGATCCGGTTACCGGCTTTGGTTATATTAAGAAGAGCAGCAAAAAAGTTTGTACACGCGCGAGGAGCTTCTTTAAATAGAGAAATTTCTGACCATACACCTTTACTCCTCTCTACAAATAATTCATCTCCAAATAATCAATATCAGTTCAAATTTGAACTCGGTTGGTTGCTACGAGATGGATTTTTGTGAGATGGTGAGTCAAATATGGCAAAATACCTCTGTAACTGGCACTCCTATAGAGTGTTGGCAGGCCAAGATTAGAAGGCTCCGCCAGTATCTCCGTGGATGGGCTAAAAATGTCAGTGGCGTGTACAAAAAAGAAAAAATAAATTTGTTGAACAAACTAGACGAATTAGATAAAAAAGCTGAAGTAATTTCACTCAACCAATCGGAACTGGATCTGAAACATGTGTTAAATGAAAGGTTAGCTGAATTATTAAGGGAGGAAGAAATTAAGTGGTACCAAAGAGCTAAGGCAAAACATCTGTTAGAAGGGGATGCAAATACGAAGTATTATCACCTGCTTGCTAATGGTAGACATCGCAAAACTCGTATTTTCCAGCTAGAGGACGGGAATAATATAATAAATGGTGATGCTCAATTAAAAGAGCATATTACCAAGTATTATAAGGACCTTTTGGTCCCCGGACGCTTCACATTTTATGCTGGAGGAAGCGAATGTTGCCGATATTCCACAGTCTCTCATTTGGAGAATGAGTTTCTAACAGAACCCTTCTCTGTTGATGAGGTTAGAGCTGCAATTTTTCAAATGGAACATAATAAGGCACCAGGCCCCGGATGGTTTTCCGGCGAGAATTTTATCGGGTCTTTTGGAATATTATAAAGGATGATGACGATGGCTCTCGTTCTCGAATTCCATCAAGGAGCTCTGCATTTAAATCGCCTTAATTTTGGAACCATCATACTTTTACCTAAGAAGAATGATGCGAAAGTAATTCAGCAAGTATAGACCTATCTGTCTACTGAATGTGTCTTTCAAAATATTCACTAAGGTTGCACCTTGAATAGATTAACTACCATAGCACGAGAGGATAATTAAACCCACTCAAACGACCTTTTTGCCAAGCGGGAATATTATTATGGAAGGAGCGGTGATACTTCATGAGACAATACATGAACTTCATACCAAAAAGAAATATGGGGTAATTTTTAAGATAGACTTTGAAAAAAGCGTATGATAAGGTTAAATGGAGTTTTTACAACAAACTTTAAGAATGAAGGGGTTCTCACAAAAATGGTGTAAATGGATAGAAAGCTTTACCGAAGGAGGTAATGTTAATATTAAAGTAAATGACTCATTAGGTAATTATTTCCAAACCAAAAAAGGATTGAGGCAAGGAGATCCAATGTCGCCCTATACTATTTAATATAGTGGTCGACATGTTGGCTATAATGATAGCAAGAGCAAAGGATGCGAGGCCAGGTTGAGGGAATTATCCCAAACTTAATCTAGGATGGTATGTCCATCTTACAATATGCGGATGACACGATTATTTTATGAGTCATGATGTTCAAAAGGCAATAAATATGCAGCTTTTATTAAGTACCTTTGAATAATTATCGGGCTTAAAGATAAACTTCCATAAAAGCGAGATATTTTGCTTTGGTAAAGCAAAAGAGCATGAAACAGTTTTATTCGCAATTGTTCGGTTGTGTTGTTGGGAAATTTCCTTTTCGTTACCTTGGCCTACCCATGCATTTCAGGAAGCTAAATAATAAAGATTGGAAAATTATTGAGGAAAGAATTGAAAAGAAACTAAGTGGATGGAGAGGAAAATTGTTGTCAGTGGGAGGCGATTGGTCCTCATAGATTCGGTATTGTCTAGTTTACCGATGTTTATGATGCCTTTTTGAACTACCGAAAGGTGTTCTTGAAAAAATAGATTGCTTTTAGATCGCTTTTCTTTGGCAAAAGCGATGAGCATAAAAAGAAGTATAGATTAGCAAAATGGGAAATTTTATGTCAGCCCAAAGATCAAGGAGGATTGGGTATTCAAAATCTGTGTATACAAAATAAATGCTTACTAAGTAAGTGGCTTTACAAATTACTAAATGAGGATGGTCGTGGCAAGAATTAATCGAGAAATAAATATATAAAAGACAAAACTGGGGAGTTGTTATAAAAAGCCAACAGATTCGCATTTTTGGAAAAGCTTGATGAACATCAAAGACTGTTTTTCTAGATCTTGGCTCTTTTTAAGGTAAAAGATGGGTCTCAAACCAGGTTTTGGTATGATACTTGGTTGGGTAATAAGCCTTTAAAAAAGACAAATTCCCTTAAGCTTTTTAACATTGTTAGGAGGAAAAACGATTACTTTGCACAAGTACTTAGTTCAACCCCACTAAATATTTCTTTTTAGACGGAATTTAGTGGGTGCAAACTTAAATGCTTGGTATAGAATTGTTGCATCCTTGCAAAATTTAAATTTAAGCGAACAGAGGATATTTTCTCTTGGGGCTAAACACATCCGGAATCTTCTGATCAAGTCTATGTATCTTTGCATTAATTAACAATGGTGTCGAGTGTCAAAAGATATATGGCATATTAAAGTTCCTATAAAAATTAAAATTTTTCTTTGGTACTTGAAAAGAGGAGTAATTTTAACTAAAGATAATTTAGTTAAGCGTGAATGGAATGGTGATAAAAATTGTTCAGTTTGTCACTTTCCGGAAACAATTCAACATCTCTTTTTGATTGTTTCTATGCCAAGTCTTTATGGCGTCTTTGTACACATGTTGTTTGGGTTATCACCACCTAATGATTTAAATGATCTATTTACAAGATGGACCAAGATGGGAAATAAAAAGCTTAATTCATTGTTATTAACAGCAGCTGCGGCATTATGTTGGACTTTGTGGATAACTAGAAATGAAGTGGTTTTTGATAAATGTCGACCAAAAAATCTCTTGCAGGTCATATTCAGGGGAACGCATTGGCTGCGGCAATGGGCAAGTCTACAGCAGCATGAAGATCGGAGGAGTATGCTGATCCATGCTGGACAAAGCATCTTGAAACATCTGCTCTTCAGTTTTTTAGCTCCAATGGATGGTTGTCTTCGAGATACATTGGTTGATTTTAGATTAAATTTACTTTGTTTCGGTTATACAGACAACGTATGTCAGTCAAACATTTGTAATAATTGGTGCGATTCTATCTTTTTTGATAGATGAAGCCGGATTAATTTCCATTATCTAAAAAAAAAGCAAGGCCTAAGCAATTGCGGGGCTAAAGATCATAGCTAACTACTCACTAGGTACATGAACAACTGAATTTTGAGGAAAAATGAAATGACATCCAGCCATAGCCCAAAGTCTGGCAGTCCCTATTAGTGCCAATAGCAGTTCCTGAGCGGTCTTCCTCTCATCTTTGAATGTCACTGCATTCCGCTGAATCCAAATGGTCCAAAGAGCAAGAATCGCAAGTGTGTGTTCTTTCTTTCCAGCTTTGTTGATGATGAGCGAGAAACAATCCTGGGGCTTTAAGTTTGCGGCCTGAGTCTTCCATGTTGTTGAGTGTAAACTCTGACAGTGACTCCATCCTGCCACCAAATCCCATAGTCGGAGCGAGTAGGGACATTCAAAGAACAAGTGGTGTGTTGTTTCCAAATTCCTCTCACACAGAGCACAGAAGTAATTATTTTCCCATTGTCTCTGTTGGAGTCTTGCCGCAGTCCACAATCGGTTTTGTAACATAAGCCATAGGAAAAATTTGCACTTCGGCGGTGCCCAGGCCCTCAAATAAGTTTTGGGAAGGTGACTGAACCTGTCCAGCAAACTGGATATGGTATGCAGACTTTGCCGAGTAGCACCCCGAGGCCTCCAGTATCTAGTTGATTGAGTCTTCCTTGTTTTCATCCATGTTTAGCCGGATTGGCTCAATGGCCGATCACAAGGCAAGGTAGTCTATCATTAGATAATGATCAAGATCGTGCGACACGTCTACAATCCAGGCCTCATGTTGCAGTGCATCGTGTACGGTTCTGTTCTTTCTCTTGCTATGCTGGTAGAGTCGAGGAAATAAGCTAGCAGGCGTCCTCCCATTTATCCAGACTGAGGTCCAAAACAGTGTTCTCTTGCCATTTCTAACTGTGATCTTGGTAGCCGCATTGAAGAGCGCCATATCCGTATCATCCACCAGCATTTCAGTCTCAGCCCATGGCTGGTCAGAGTGTGACCACCTGAACCAAAGCCATCTAAGGCAGAGCGCTCTACTGAATCTCTCAAGCTCGATGATTCCTAACCCACCAAAATCAGTCGGTTTGGCAACTCCTTTCCAGGATACCTTACACTTTGATCCAGTTAGTTCGCTGTCCCCTGCCCATAGGAACCCTCTCCTCATTCGGTCAAGCTCAGTGAATAGCTGTTTTGGCACCTTTATGGCTGTCATAAGGTAGATCGGCAGTGAGCTGAGCACCGAGCATACCAGCTCTTTTCTACCAGCAATGTTGAGCAGCCGACCCTGCCATGTGGATAAGTGTCTTTTAGACTTGTCGACAATGCTCTGGACATGTACCAATTTTAGTCGCCCCAGAGAGTGGTAGACCAAGGTATTTTATTGGAAAGTTTGCTCGGAGCCCTCTGAAATCTTGTAGGACATGATCGAGGTCAATGCCTGTACATCGAATTGCCGCCACATTGCATTTTTGTATGTTGAGCTGCAAACCAATGGCAGCACCAAACTGTCCAAGAATATTAAAGAGCGCTGTGACCTCTTCCTTTACTGGGTTTAGGAAGATAACTGCATCATCCGCATAAAGGGAAAGCCTCAAGGTGATGTTCCTCCCTCTTAATGGTGACAGTGCACCATTCTCTATTGCCAGCTCAAGCAGTCTATGGAGGGTGTCAATCGCCAGGATGAAGAGGTAGGGGGAGAGTGGGTCGCCCTGTCTCAATCCACGGCGGTGTTTTATTTGCTTGCCTTCTGTCCCATTCAAGATTACCGATGAGTGCGAGGTCTTGAAAATGAGGGTAATCCATTCCCTCCATCGAGCACTGAATCCTCTATTTTCCAGTAATTCAAGCATGTACTCCCAAGATACCGTATCGAAGGCCTTTGATATGTCCAGCTTGAACAGCAGCGATGGCATTTTTTTCCTATTATATACTCGGGCTAGGTTCCCGGCGAACATAAAATTCTCCTGAATACAGCGACCCCTGATGAAGGCACTTTGCGCTCTGGAGATTAAGTTATCCATGTGTGGTGCCAACCGTAGCGCTAAGGTTTTGGTGAGGAGCTTCCCAAACGAGTGGATCAAGCTTATCGGCCTATAATCTCCAGGACACTCGAAAAGTCTGACTTTGGTATAAAGCGTGATGTTGGCTCCATTTAACAGCTCAAGAGGGGCTGCTCTAAGGTCATGCACATAGTTCATCGCCTGAAGGAGATCAATCTTGATCACTTCCCAACATTTCTTGTAAAATATCCCATTGAAGCCATCGGGTCCGGGTGCTTTCTCTGGCGGTGTTTCTTGAATTGTGTGCTTAATCTCTTCCAAAGTGAGCGGTCGGTCTATAGTCTGATCGTCTAAGATGCTTAAGTTCAGGTTCTCCCCAGTCCAAAGTGTACTGCCGGTGCACCCTTGTTCCCAAGACATCATTAAAATAGTTGTGAAGGATCTCCTCCTTTTTATTTGTGCTGCCATCGCATCGACTGATCAGGAGCTTTTAGGAAAGCAATCAAGTTTCTCTTTCGTCGGCCCTTTGCTCTCGATGAAAGAATTTTGTACAAGCATCACCTTCCTTGATTTGAGTTATTCTTGAGCTTTGTCTCCGCCTGGCACGTTCTATGGCTGCCCAACCCAATACTTGCATCTTTAGCTGTTTGAGTAAATCTGAATCTGCATTGGTCGGTATTCTTGACTCTGTGCGTTCCAATCTTTGAATCACCTCATTTGCAATCTCAAGCCGAAGGCGTGCCTGCGAAAAGTGATTTGCTCCAATTCACGAGGGCCGTAGCGGTGTGCTTCAAGCGGTTATGGAGTATCATTAGTGGGTTGAGCCCCCGACCGGCTCGGCCCAAGCCTGTGACGACCTGTAGCATATACGGGGACGCCCCCAAAAGGCCTCAAACTGAAAGCAGCCCGCCCGGTGTTGTCTCGCTGATTGCACAAGTAAATGGGGCGTGTCGGATATGAACTGGCTGGCGCCACCCGGATTACATACAGCGTATAGATCTTCCGGTCCATGGTGTGGAAAGCTCTATCCAGTCTAACCAAAGTCAGGTTGTGTCTGCCATTGCTCCAGGTGAACCTCCTATTTAGGAGTTTGATCTCCATCAGATGACATGCATCCAGTGCTTGCTTGAAATGACGCATGTTGGCTCTGTTTATGTTCTCATTATTCTTATCTTGGGCTTCGCAGATGAGGTTAAAATCCCCTAGGCATAGCCATGGTTTGCACAGTTCTTGCGACAATTTCTAAGCTGAAAGAAACGTCCCCTTCTCGGCCTCAGTTGTCGGACCATAAACAGCTGTCAGGGTGTAAGATTTATTGGTTAGCTTCTCACAGACATCAATTGTTAAGCAGTAGCTATCTTTCCTAATCAGTGTGGCAGCAATGAAGTCGCTGTCCCATGTAGCGAGGACACCACCCCGTGTATCATCGGTGGCAAGAACTCAAAATTGCAATGGAAGTTATGCCCCAAGAGCTCCCGGGGCGAGCTGGCCATCAATCGAATTCAGCTTGGTTTCTTGCGAGGCGGATGATGTACGGCCTGACTTGGGAGCACACCGGTCTTACGGCTTCCGCTTTGGCGCCGAATTGAGCCCCCTCACGTTCCAGTTCAGGATCTTTGGATCGAGTTTGTATCATTGATGAAACATGGAAGCAACCCAGTAGGCAAAGCGAGGGGACGAGTTGGCCAGCAAACAAGGGTTCTCTATTAAAAACGGCACAAGACATTACAACATCACATCTCGGCTCCATACTTTGCACGGGACTCTGCCTAAACAAACACACCGATAGCCATCACTACTAAACAAATGATTGCCGGGCATCACACACGCCCCTCAACCTGCTGAGCAATACCAGGTTCCATGACCAAATAACAACAAACATCACAACCTAACTTCACCGGTTGAAGACCATTTGTCGGCTATTCAGCAGCCCGACAATTCTAACATGATGAAACAAACTGAAACAACAAGGTAAACTGATCAACGGACACTAAGCCTCCATCGCTAGGGTACTTTCGCCTCCTGCACCACGGCCTCCAGGATCTTGACCAGCTACGTGTTCTTTGTTGGTATTTCTAATGTCACTAACTAGTAATGGCATCTAGAAAGAATATCAGATGTTGCTTGGAGATAAAACTTAAAAGAAATATTCATTGCAGTTCATAGCATATCTGAAAAGGTTGTCATCCCTATAGTTAAACTACTAATATGCAAGGAATATAATATTCGTACTATGCCTTGATAACTTCTTAATAAGTAAATAAACAATTATAACTGGGTATCCGCAAGCGCACAGATATGAATATATACCATTGTAGCATTTTAACCGGGGAGTAATAACCAGGTCTTGAATTTATATTCTACCCGAGGGAAAGAAGTGCATTATCTTGAATTAACTAAGCATAGATCTTAATCTAACCATCTCTCATGTGCAAGACATCAGCATTAATCTCATCAATTACTTAAGCAAGGATCAAAGTTCATAGTAAAGATAATGATAAAGTTCTAGATAAGCAGATTTGACCAAAAATCACGTTGGTTGGCGAGAAAGTGTCTAACAATGGGCGATAGCAATTCATAGGCTAGCTAGCATTAAAAACTCCAATATGTAACTCTAAACTAAATGTTAGGATCTACCTAATTATGCAATACAAATAACAATCATCGAAGAAAGACTAATTAAATCCGGACATGAGGACGAGAATCCGTGAAGACTAAGGCGAAACTTAGAACAACCGAAATCTAACATCCGCTAGGCCTACATACGGGGGTGGATTGCAAAGGACTCAATGGTCTTTGTCACCACCACGATCTACCACCACGACCGGCACATAGGGTGCAAACGCGGGTAAATAAGATCTAATCACCATGATTACATCATCTCTACCACTCACCTTCGATCTAGATGATGGCGCTATCACGAATCCATGCATGAACATACTTGATAATTCAACTATGCTAAATGTGTAATTAAAGTAAATACTAGAACAAATAATCTCGAATATAAACATGATCAAGATATTCATATTAAGCATGTGTGCGGAACTTGAAAACTACTTACAATGAAGAACTTACAAGAACGAGGCACGATCTTGAGCTGGCCTCCGACGATCGGAGCGGATTTCTCCCTTCCTACTAGTTCTAATCTTGATTGCTACTCTTAGAAGCGATGTTTCTCTAGCGTTGAATATGACTTGGTATTTTAATTAGAAATATCTTTGTTATAGAACTTGATGATCTAAGAAGGGGGGGTCTAGGGGTCCTAATATATCGGTCTTCGATGCTGTCTCTCCATCTTCATTAGGCGATGTGGTATTAACCTTGAATCAATCCCGCACTTCTACCGTCGCCCTCGGATCAAACCGACTCAAATCAACCGGTTTAGATCGAGTCTTAGAGGCGGTGGAGGAAGCTTCCCGGCGGAAGCGAGTCGGCGCCACAGGGGGCCAATCGGCCTAACTATTGGGCCGATCGGCCCAGGGGTGCTCCCTGCGGGTCCCGTCGTGCGTTGCGTGTTCTGGAGTCTTCTAGATGATGTATTTCTTGGTTCGAAGTTAGTTCACGTCGGGATTAATCCGAAGCCTTCTAGACTTGTTTCGGAGTTGGATTGCGTTGCGTTACGTCGGCCGTATGCCACGTCATCTCTGGCTGATTTTTACGTTAAGTCCACGCAAATCACAACTTTACCAAAACTGATGGAATTATGTTAGTGACACCCTATTCTAGGTTGTTATTATTATTTATACCCCTTTCTCATGTTTAATTAATTAAAAATTTTATATGATAACAAGTGTCAACGAGTTGCCCATCTTGGCGGCTGCACGGAATGCCCTCACCGCCTTCTCGGGGAGATCGGCGTAGAGGTCAATATCTTGAGTCACCGCCTCGTTGATTGCTGCTGCTGAGTCTTTGTCGATGAAACTAAGCTCCTTCATGAGCTTGTCTTTGCTTTCGCTGTGCCATCGGAATAGCGGAGGTCTTCGCCGCCGGCGGGAGCTAAGCGTGTCGGCTCCCGCCTCTCCTTTCGCACGCGTTGGTGGATTTGCGGGGTCGGGGGCCGCCGGACTATCCGGGGATCGGTGGTGGTGCCTTGCGGAATAGCCGGGAGCATGTGGGTCCCCAGGTCACCCCGACGTCCCCACCTAGCCCTCGTCGCCGTTCTCCCCATGGCGGGGCGTCGCCTCCGTGGAGCATGGTCAGCGACCTCGGCCACATCAATGTCCATCTGTGAACCATGTCGAGAAATCTCCGTACCTCGTCGAGCCCGACCGGGGATCCCTCGGTGGCCGGCGGCTGTACCCCGGAGGCGAAGAGGATCTCGTCGTGGGTGGGGTGCGCCGCCCGTGTACGCCACGGTCGGAAGGCGGGGCGAGATCCTCGGCCGCGGCTCCCACCCCGTCTTGACTGCGTGTCCTCGGCCGCGCTCCCGTGTCTTGGCTGCGTGGCGCCCCTGCGGTGATCTTCAAAGTCTTCAAGCTTACCGCCCGTGTGGTAAGGGTGCGTTGTCGCGGCACCCGCGCCAGCGGTCCGTCGAACACCCGCCCATGATGCGGCTCACCCGCAATCCTCGTGGCGTCGCGGTGTCGCCCGGTCGTCGTGTCGCCATCACCGTCGGGATCACGGTCGTAGCGGTCTTCCGGTATAATCGGGTCCCCGCAACCGGTATCTTCGGCGGGAGCCAGCAGCCTTGATGGCGGTGGCCGGCCGTCCATGATGCCCTCATGCGGGCCGAAAGGCACAAAAGGCGGGCGCGCCATCGATATCCCGTGACCCGACGACGAACCAGAGTCCGAAGAGTCAGTCGGGAAGCAGCTCCAATCTTCATACCCCTCAAGGTGGATCGGATCGTCTTGTCCCCCTTCACGCCCCCCGGCGGCCGGTTGGGAGGGCGGTTGGGATGCGAGGTTCCTTATCTCCGTGGCTTTGCCCGCATGAGCCTTAAAGATACAGTACTCCACGGACCTAGGTAGGGTGGTCAGGCGCTCCATCCGCACCCAACAGCTGAGGAACTGCGAGGACACCTTGTCATCTGGGCCAGAACGGCCATCAAACCTGTCAAAGATGCACGTCTCGCCTAGGATCATCTTGACGCCGTCCTCGTTCCAGGCCTCCCGGGGGCGTGCTCCATGGTCAACTTGGCGTGGAACCACCATGTGGACTCTACCGCCCCGCCCGGCGCCATGGCCTGATGGGGAGGGCGAGCCGAGATGTGGATGTGCCCCTTGAGCACCGCCCAGGTCCCTTGCCGGGGCAAACTTGAAGTCCGCCACAAAAGAGGAGGCGGTGAGCTTGGTGGCGCTGAAAGTGTGGCTGGCGACCTGCAGCTGTACCGCCAGAGCATGGGTGACCTCCACCGTGGAGGGCGAGTCGTCCCCGGCTGAACCGTGATGATGACCGCGTGCCGAGCGGCGGCCCGACCTTATTTGCCATGGCGTCGGTGGAGACGCACGCAACCTTGTTCAGGGCTGGGCGGAAAGCGGCCTCACCGGGAAGTGAGCCATGCCGTCGTCGGGGGAGGCAGGTGCTGGTTTTGCGGGGTGCGTGGTGGTGGTGTTGGATGCAGGCTCTTGGTTGGATTAGGCGGGGTTTGGCGGCTTTGGGAACACCAGCGGGCTGTGGATGTTCTCGGGGGGAAGGTGAGGCGGGCTTTGAGTTTCTCGAAATTTGCTTGCGGCGCTCGGGGCAGTGCTTGGAGATGTGGCCGTTGCCCCTTTACAACGAAGGCGGCCGAGCGGGATCAGACAGCTGGCGCAACTTGGTGGTCAATGGCAAGGCACAGAAAAAAGCAACACCCGCCCGGTGGGGCGCTTCTTATAGGCAAGTCGGCCCGGTAGTTGAAATTTCCTGGCGGGGAGGGGTTCCCGCCCGTCGTGGCCCCTCGTCGGGGCATCAACCTGCGCTCGATCCTTTCTCCACCACCGCTTTCCTGTAAGCTTGCCATTTTGGTGGCGGTGCCGTCCGTCGCATTGAAGGAGGAGCATTCACCTCTCTCCCGGGTCGATTGGGTTCTCTTCCCCTTACGGAACTTCTGACGGACCCGGTGAAACGCTGGTAAGGCAGGTTCTTTGGTGGAGACCAGGCGACTCCAAGCGCCTCGGACCCGTTTCCGCCCGTTGGGCGGTGCGAGGGCGGCCCTAGGCGGCCATCCCTTGGCGCGGGCGGTCTTTCACGAAGTGGAAATTCTTCTGCCTTCGCGTTGTTTGGTGCCAGTCGGTCTTTCACGAAAGTGGATTTGGGGAGCAGCCACCGTTGTGAATGCGGGCGGCGAGAAGTACGGGTGTGTGGTCATCCGTCGGCACGAGCCGGCCGGCGCCGATCCCCGCCATGATGGCCGGCGAAGCGGATCCGCGCCCGGCCGCCTCTCGCAATCACAGCGGCCAGATCTGGCTGGCCTTCCTCAGGAGCATCATGAATGGAGGACGGTGGCACGACAGCCAAGGTCTCCACTCCCAAGCCATGGCGGACGTCGGCCACCCGGATCCAGCGTGCCTATTGGGAAGATCTGTCTTGGCCTTGGGCGAGCGCCGCCCTTGCCATGTCTTCAATGTCTTCCTCGTCGTCGGTGTCCCGTAGTCCAGCTCCTCTTCGTCCTCCACTTCCACGTCGAGGAGGCACTACTAACGAAAACGTTTTCCGTGGCGGGCGTTTTGGGTTTTGCGTGGCGGGCACAGCTGCCCGCCACCCTTGAAAAACCCGCGGAAAATCGTGGAGTTTTTTCATTGGCGAAGACCGCCGTCGCCGCCATACGGTTAATCCATTAACCGTGGCGGGCTCATTACAATGCCCGTCACGGGGTTAAAAAAAAAAAACCCTAGACAGGCCCGCCAAGCCCATCCACGGGCCCGTCGAGCCCATCTAGGGTTGCCATCGATGGTTCGGCGTCGTAGTCCCGTCGCCGTGGAGGCCCGCGGTGGCGAGGAAGGATCCGCCCGCTAGACCCGCCCGCCGCCCCGGATCCTCCTCTGCCGCCTTGTGGGCGCCCGCCCGGCGGCGGCGGATCCGCCTCCTACGCCGCCTTGTGGGGAGCCCCCGGCGTTGCTCCCGCCACGGATCCCTTGCGTCGAGGTAGGGGCGCCCCGAGCGTCGAGGAAGGGGCCGCCGGCGCGTCGTCGTGGATCGGCTTCGCCGTCGTCGTGGATCCACTCGCCGGGCCGCGGGTGCGTCGAGTAGGGGCCGCGGTCGAGGAAGGGGCCGCCGCCCGGCGGAAGGGCACCGCCCGCCGTCGTCTCGTGGATCCGCTTCGCCGTCGTCGTGGATCCGCTTCGCCCGTCGTCGTGGATCCGGTCGGACTTGTGGGTGGCGGTGGGGAAGGGGAGTCGCTTCGGACTGATGTCGCAGTGAATGGCGAGGTGAGAAGTGAGGTTAGGGTTACGCATGAAGTGAAGTGCTTGTTATATATATGACCGATAAGATACCCGTTTTGGGCTCGATCATGGGCCTTGGCGTTTTTTCGTGGCGGGCCTTGGTAACACTGCCGCCACCGAAAATGGCCACATTTTGCGTGGCGGGCCTGTTCGCGCCCGCCCACGGAAAATCGATTTTCGTGGCGGGCATCCGGGAGGGTGGCTTGACCCGGCATTTTGCGTGGCGGGCAAAAATTGCCCCGCCACGAAAAAAAAGGCGTGTGTCTCGCAAAAATCGTTTCGTTAGTAGTGAGGGAAGCGGAGGCTGGGTTTTGGAGGCGACACGGGTGGAGGGGGGGGGGTGGGTGTGGGCGGATATGGTGGCGGCTGGGTCTGGGTTGGGGGTGGTGGCCGGCGCCCGGGGTCGCCCGCCCGGGGGGGTGGTGGGGCTCTCGCTCTCCTTGGCGCTCGCTCATTTCGAATTAAGTGGAAAGGACTCAAATACTATTCTTTTTAGGGCATGGACTTGATGAGATCAGGGAATCAAGTGAAATGGCATGTTAGCTAGGTTGTCGCTGTACGACAGACCGCGAGGACAGGAAGTCGAATCTCACTCTTGAGTCCACGCAAACTTCTACTCAGTAGCTACAGTCTACGTCGAGCACTTAAGTCTAGACAGAGCAAGCGAGAACTGGCAAAACTGTGTACAATAATCAATGACCTCTCAATTTGGGCTAGCTACTTGATCGATCACAGGAGCTCCATAAGCAACCGGAAATTATATAGCTACTAGCTAGACGACTTATAGTTAATCTGTCTGTCAACACGAGATGAGAGATATATGTCGATGTTGCATACTCCTTCTGTTTAACTTTAAACTATAAGTCGTTTTGAATTTTTTTATTCATCCCTAGATACATAGTAAAAATAAAATGGATTTACTAAAAAAGTCAAAGAAAAACTTTAAGTTTGAAACTGAGTGTGAGTAGTGAGTACTTCAAAACAAGTCAACTTATAGTCCGCCAAAACATCTGGGCCGATCACTTGTGCTTGTGCCGAAGTAACCAAAACATCTGGTTTATATAGGTCTGAATACGTACATGATTCTCAGCCTATCTTGTCACGGATATGTCGGCATGTCGCCGTCGTTAGTTACTCCAGACGAAGGTGAGAGACGTGCACCAAAAGACGCAACCCCTGCCCAAACCAACATGCATTGCCACGTTTACGACTAATCAATTCAAACGGTCTCATCGATCTCTGGGAGTTCAATTTGCATTGCCTAGTAGATGCGTGGTTAGTAGCCGTTGCTTCTGATCGATATCGTTGAGGCCATATTTCTAAAGGGGATGCTTACTTCTGAGCTAACAGAGTAGCTCCATCATAATATATCAGTATATATATATATATATA
The DNA here is from genome assembly GCA_015847255.1 of Hyparrhenia diplandra. Classification (NCBI taxonomy): domain Eukaryota; kingdom Viridiplantae; phylum Streptophyta; class Magnoliopsida; order Poales; family Poaceae; genus Hyparrhenia; species Hyparrhenia diplandra. Next base: position 222,856 of record JADLZK010013126.1, read on the forward strand.
TATATATAGTATATCAGTCGTGCAGAGAACAAAGATGCCGCAGATCGAACTGAATACTGACAGGGCAACCAAGCGTATACCATCGGTTCGGTTTGTACACCAGACGTACGTTTAAAATAAAACATTAGAGCTGGCTATAGCTGATCGAGATGATGACGTAGCATGCAGCAGCGTAGATAGTGCGTGTTAGGCACATGCATGGACTGTTTCATCTCGTTCAATTCAACATTCGTCGTTTATTACCTGACGTACGGGAATATATGTATGTAAAGGTCAGTGTTGTTGCTTTTTTCGTTCTGTTTTTCCTCTGCTTGACAGCCAAACTAAATTTGGCGCTGGGATTTGAATTTTGCGTGCATGACGGCCGGGCCTGTTACCTGGTTGGGTAGTAAACATACGTACTAGACCATCTCAATGAAGAGCGGAGCACGTACGCCGTTGGTTCCCGGCCGGCCGTGCGTTTACCGCAACGGAACCACATAATTTGGCGGGGGTGTGGCGGCGCTGACTATACTTAGACCGGTGCATAACAAGTCATAAGGGCACTCTCGCTCGTAACATCCATGCATACTCCTAAACGATCGATCCCTTCATGGAATTTGGGTACGGTCATTAAATACACGCTCGTCACGCAGCTTTATCATATCCATCGATCGAAATTGTACTACTAGTAGTAGTTCTTTCTCAAAAAACTTGTTGCGGGCCGACATCGGGCTCAAGCCGGGCCGCCGGGCGGCCGGACGGAGCGGGCACCGTGCCACGGGCGGCGCGGACCCATGGCCAATCACAAGCTAGGCGGGCCGCCGTAGCCCGCACAATACGGACCGGCCGCCCCAGTACGGGCCATTTTGCCCGGACGGGCCGGCTGGGTCACGGGCCAAATGGCCAACTTTACCTGACGTACAGGAAGTATATATATAAAAGCTCAGTGTTGTTGCTTTTTCGTTCTGTTTTTCCTCTGCTTGACAGCCGCGCTGGGATTTGAATTTTGCGTGCATGCCGGGCCTGTTAGTTGGGTAGTAAACATACGTACTAGACCATCTCATCGAAGAGCGGAGCACGTACGCCGTTGGTTCCCGGCCGGCCGTGCGTTTATCGCAACGGAACCAAATAATTTGGCAGGGTGTGGCGGCGCTGACTATATTTAGACGGGTGCATAACAAGTCATAATTTGGTACACATAAAACTACTATAGTGTACTCGTTTAATTATATACACGCAGCTTTAGCATACCCATCGAAAAAAAAAACTTAGTGTACTCGTATTATAATTTGGGTATGTTGGTCTTACCTATGAACGTGTACATGCGACGGTTTTGCTTTGCCGTTTGCTGAGTCAGCATTATTGCTTCCTCATCGAACACACTTGCGCCGAGTACCTAGTATATACCTGGCCGGTTTGGCAGCTGCTCGATCTCTTATATCCTAAACGATCCCTTCATGGAAGTCGACGGAATGCATACCGATCCAGTTTTCATCGCGGGCGCCGGGCGGCAACGTAACGTACGGCGGCAACCACGTACCGGTGACCAGGGCCGAACCCTGAAACAGCCGAGCCGTTTCACTTTCACCACTCTTCATGAGGTCATCGTTTTTCAAACATAATTGGTTACGATCCACTGTTCGCTACCAGAGTCCCATGCGCGTGGAAGACCCGAAGAGTTTAGTACTTTTTCCCCCCGAAAGTGTGACTTTGCATGTGCTTCATTAGGTGGAATAACAAAAATTAAGTGGAATAACAAAAAGTTTAGTCCATGCAAAGAGAGCGGCGAGGAGCCACGTTCATCGCAGGGGCACACTAAACATAAGGCCCCCCTGGCCATCGGCACAGCTGCCAACGCCATGGCGTGGAGTGCGCTGCGCGCCGCCGACTGAAGGGCACAGAGATGGACAACGATGGCAATGCTGCTTGCAGTCCCTAGCCCGGTGCCTCGTGCCGAGGCAGAAGAGGTAGTGCGATGGGGAGGTGCACTGGGCCTCCGCCAGGCAGTTGAAGCAAAGACCGCCCCGCGAACTCAGCACCGGCCGCCGGTGACAAGGGTGGCGCGGAGTCCGGCGACGTCTACGCCGATCGCTTACAACAAGAGTGAAGCCATCGGCGTCGATCGGTGCGGCCGCGCAATATGCTGCCTGAGACTCATCACTCGCGCAGCTCGGCTACAATACCAATTCCATTATTGACAAATGCACGTAAAATGCATGTAACACCACCGCGGGTATTCAATTGAATACCTAAAAATTTTGGCAAACAAATTTATATACATAGTATATAGCATGTATATGTATCAAAAATAGAAAATAGCATGCTTCCCAATCTCATATTTCTTCTTGGGCTCAAATGACTCACTTCCCAATCTCATATTTAATTATGTGCTATAAATCTATACTTTAGCCTGTCAAAAAAATCCGCCCTTTCAAATTTTTGAATACCCAAACCCTAAATCCTGGACCCGCCCCTGCCGGCCCGGCCCTTATTGATTGAGCGCACAAAAACAACGTGACACCAAACAATATGCGGATCCGAAGGCAGTGTCGGTGCATATGTCTGGCATCGATGGATCCCATGGTGTACACACGACACGAGCAGACGGCTTCTGACGCTACACTTTCTAGCCTCCACAGACTAGTGCTTGCCCGCGCGCGTATGCGTATTCATATGCGTCCAGTCCAATGCATTCTGACATGATGGTCCACACACGGACCATGGTATATAATCTGTCCTCACAAGTCACAAGAGCAAGGAAAGCTGAACTGCGCTCCGGCCACGTTCTAAAGAGGATAAGAGGAGTTTTGGAGAAGGGTCACACGCGGGAAAGGGAAGGGACACATTGCAAGCGATGATGGTTCATCCATACTCCGTATACAATTATATTGCACAAATGCGTGTATATATGGCCATCAATGCGAGCTAGCTGATATCTTTATTTATTTATATATTTAGATTCGTAATGATACGGCCGTACAGTCTGTGTATATATAGTGGGCACAACCATCATGGGGACACGGTTCCACCGATCGATAACCACTTTTTTTTTTTATGATAAAAATGATATATTCTAAAGTTGTTTTAATTTTTTTTTGTTAGATTGTATTAATGACACAAAATGGGCCGTACTTACAATTCGAATGAATGTATATTTAGAAAAAAAACAAACAAATATCTTATAATTTAGAATGAAGATACGGAGCCATATATAACCATTATTATTTTAAAAAAATTCCACCGATCAAAATCCTTTCCCTTTTCTCGATTGATAGAAAAATGTGAAGATTTAAATCTCCAAATAAATTTGTTAAAAACAAGAAAAAATCTTTCCAATGATACTAATTATGTAAATAAATATTAATCCTATTTTTAATATATAATTGCCGATGCGGCCCATTTATTTTTAGGAACACTATGCCATGCCTAACGGCCCATTACGAAAACTATAACAATTACCACGTCCCATCACCTTCTCCATACCGAAATTATGCAGCAAGCACTCAAATTCACAAGACTCAAACATGCCCTACACACACATACACAGTGCAGTGTCCAATAAGCCAACCGGACAATGGACGAAATAGCATCACTGACACTTAGTGTTCGATCGTTCCGAAAACATGATCATCGCCACTGCAGTCTAGCTGTTAGCTCGTTGTGGAGTACTGTGGACAGTGACTCAGCTGGGCTGTGCTATTTCCCTATTTTGCACCAACCGCTAGCCAACCCTGTGAAGCTCAGCACTCGCACGCTATTGCCCTCGCCTCGCAACTTTTGTCTCGTCCTAGGCACCAGGCCAGGCCAGGCCAGCCACCACATCCGCTCATGGACATGGCCCCTGTGCTGTTGCCTTGCCACAACGCCCCGGTGCCTCGCCCACCAAATCGATGAATCTGTTGCTGGTGTGGTGTGTGAGTGAGTGAGGACACGGTCACGCACCACCACCACCACCCGTCGAGTCGATAGATCATCAAGTTGCCATGCCGGCCAGTACGTGATCGCGAAGCTGTTCATCTCTTTTGCTGTCGCACATGAATCCACGTCCGTTCGTGTTGGCGACGACTATTTGCATCGGACTAACTTCCGCAGCTAGCTAAATCCGGCTCTTTTTCGTGAACACTACAGCAGCAACCTTTTTTTCTAATACATCCATGATCGATCAACAGCTTTTTAGCAAGAATAAAATCGACCGACCTTGTAATAAATTGTAATGTTGCTGTCATCATCGACGACACTCCACGCACAGTGAGATGGGGTCGAGATTGTTGGATTGTTTCTGAGAATTGGCAGCGAGGACGAGTCGATCGGAAGGGCGGGCGTTAAAGTCTTTGCATTTCAGAAGTTCAGAACCGATCCAACCAGCCAGCTAGCTAGCCCAGCTGCCCCCAGAATATATCAGCATAAATGTGACGGTACTGAGGTCAAGGTCCCCAACATCTCCTGTGAAGAACAACTGAGCCTATCGCATTGCGGAGAAACGCCAACCATAAGAATCCAAGGCATAGTACGTTGCAATCGCGTGGGGTCGTCAGGCGGTAGGACAAAACAAAGTACGAATCTGTAGTAACCACACAGCATGTAGTCGGGGCACACACATAGGAGTAAGAGTAAATCTAGAAGAAATAGCCAGTGGCCAAACAGCAGGTTGTGGCTGCTAAAGACGCCTGGCCAGCCATACCAAGAAGAGAGAGTGCCACCATGGACGCCGCATGGATGCACATGACGCAGGACAAGATGTATATACTATGCCATTGCCATCACCAAACTGTAGATGGATCGGAGTTGGAACCTCTTTTTTATTCGATCAATCGTTGAAAATAAAATCTCATTCATATATGTTCGTGTGATTGATGATTATGTTATCTTCAAGCTAGTCAGCAAGCTAGTGCTGAAACTTTTGGGCCTGCTGGGGCTTTGGAGTTAGTAGCTTGACATGTAATCTTTCTATGATATCCTTGTGTTCTAGCTGTGATTGTGCTGCTTTTTTAAAAAGAAAAATGGCGATGGAGATCGCTAGCATGGCTTCTCATCATCATGCCTTCGTGGCTGCTTTATTTCCGGCCTCTTTTCCTAGCTCGCTCATCCCCTCCAACCACCACCAATACATAGTGCATAATAATCGTAGGACGTGTTGATGTCTTTTGGCCAGTGATGGAAGTATGTAGTGCTGCTGAGATGGCCGCCCATTGGAATGGAAAGCATAAAAAGCACTGAATTCTTGTGTGCCGTGATGCATCCTACTACTACTACTTGCTGATGTGCAATGGCTAGACGGTAGACACACCAGCACCATTGGCACTGTGCTAGGCTGCTGCTGGCTACCCCATCAGTTGGTGGTGCCGTGTACCAGTATTTGCTTATGGACAAATAGGAATTCAACCCCAAGGATAGTAGTCACACATCAGACCAGCATATATATCTTATTAACATTGAGTATTATGAGAAAGTGAAGGGTCATATCTATGTATAGGCAGTCGGTGTGACAATGACATACCGGCCGATACACATATATATAATTTAATTCGTAATTTCCGCCAACATTTCCCTTTTAAGATCTTGAGGTGGTTCTGGAAAGGAAAATAGCTAGCTTCATAATTTAAAAATCTCTTAATCATATGAATTAGTAACCCCTGTAAATTGTACTTCTAGCGTAGCATCACTAATTGGAAAAAAGTAAATATGTTTTTAGTAATAGTATACTAGAATTTAACTCTATTATTACTAATTAGTAATTATTTAGCCCCGCGCCTTTATACATGCCCATGAGAATTTGATAGGGCAGGAGTATGGAATTAGTAAGCGTGTCTTTTCAATTATTTATTCAATTATTTATTGGAATCAGAATCCAGCAGGACAACACAAAGGACCACAAGGTTTTCCTGTATTGGGGGCGATAACTATTAGTATTAGACACACCAAATTCCCAAGTCCCTGTCGGATTAACATTTCCGAACAGGAAACAGGCCTGGGCAGTTAGCAAACATTCATGGCGTGAGTGGAACTATCCACCTTCCATGATGGTGTGCGCAATCTCGAAAAGAATGGAGGAAGATAGGCACACAGTACCCTTTTATGAAGTATTGCACATCACTCTCATGCACATCCTATAGTATATGTTTTTAAGTAAGTTAGAGAATGGAATAAAAATGCCTGCCATCCTTGGATAACATAGAAAAAAAGAATCATCTGAATAATTAAGGTGTGACGACGCTAAACATTCAGCCTTTTTGATCTGAAAGGCAATAGAAGCCTAGAGATGGGGGGGCTAAAACCTACAACTATATGAAATGACACAAAGATGAATAAAATTCCAACCTATGTCATGGACGGTGCGTCGGCCCTTTTTGTTCTTACTTGTACGTACAAGATGCACTTGATTGTTAGGTACCAGCTGCGTTTGAAAAAAAGGACAACGACTTTAGGTCTATCAAAGGCAATCTATCATTTAACTAAAGTTCACAGAAAATTAAATTGGCATTCATGACCATACCGTTTACCATCAGTCAATGGTGGAAGATTCCGTCAAAAAAAGTCAATGGTAGAAGACAATTAGTACCTTCGATGAGCTGATGTCGAGAGGACTTTTTGACTTTGGAGCTCAGAGCTGAATTCGGGCTTGTATGTGTGTAAAGTTCATGTACTGTCGTGGTAAGCCTAGTAGCTAGGCTAGTACACTTGAGCTGCCGGCTTGTATTTGTCGTGAAAAAGACCAACGTCTTTTTACAACATCAAATCGTCGTGTTCTTGGATCGACCATGGTTTATAACACTCTGTCTACTTAATGAAAAACGCGCCTAGGCGTGCTCTTGAAAAAAAAAAAAAAATCGACGACGGATTCGTATCGCTAGGCGAATAGCAGCAAAGACAAGTAGGAGTAGGAATCATATATCTATATACTATTTCTCCCTAATGTATGTACGTTATATGTAGACAACAATTACTAGCATGTAGCCCGGTTTCCTTTGCCGGGCGGTGCGCTTTTGATGGCGGCGGATCCATGGAGGAGCCGCTCGCGCTAACCCTAGGGACTGGCGGGGACGGGACGGGGTGGTAGCGCGGGAGGATGGGGAAGGGAGCACGGGAGGATGGGGATGAAGCGCGGGGAGAATCCTCGATTCCTCGGTAGCGTGGGAGGAAGGGGAAGGTGGTGGCCGGCTCGCAAGACGGGATCGGGGGTGATGAAACGATGTGCCTCAACGCCGGTTTCACGCGAGTATCATCGTTTTGGAACAAAGTGAGAGCTGGTTTCACCTAGATGAAACTTTCATCTTCTCTCTCCTCCCCATTTCATGCAAAAAATCATTTTCTACTAATATGTAACCACATTAAATATGCATGACACTCAAACCCCCATAGACTTACCTAATGCCAAATATCCCTCTCGAGGACGGGCTATATATAGAAGACGTGCATTTATTATCGTCACAATAACACTTTCCTAGCACGGACCACGGAGCTACTATAGGCTAACCTAGAGGCGGCAGACTGGCTTCCAATTTCTCTGGTTCCTAAACATGAAACAACAGCGCGTACGAGTAAAATGCAAAAACAACTCTGGTTCCCAAAACCGCGATGGCTGTTCTGATGCCGACAGACCAATCAAGGAGGCCACGGCACATCTGGATATCCCTAGCTTAACAACGCAAGCTACTATTGCACCTCACATCCCAAACAGTGGTCGATCATAGCACACACGTACCCTACACTACACCGGAGAGAACTGAACTGATCGATCGAGAAGAGAAAACATGGAGGACATGAGGGCGGTGGCGTGGTGCTACCACAGGATCGGCAGGGCGGAAGCCGAAGGGACCCAAAGCCAAGCCCCCACTCGGAGTAACTGCCCTGCCCTGCCCTGCGCCTCGTCAGTCATCACGCGTCACCTGGTGGCCGATCGATCATCTGTTCCGGCGATGCCCGGCGCTTTTCAGCTCCACCGTCTCCTGATTGCACGATTATGGAAGGCGAGTGAGTGATTTCTGGACCCAGGCTGCAGAATGCAGTGGAGTGGAGTGATTCCGCCCGCAGTTATGGCCGCGCGCGTCGGTCGCGCTTTTCGCGACTCCATCGATCGGGACACATGCTTCACGCAGGAATCTCGAAAGGGCAGCGAGGGGTCGCCAGTCGATCGCCACCAGAAAGATCAAGCCTGCCTTCGTCGATCGGCCATGTTATGTTAATTAGCAGCTGATTTCGATCAAAAGGCTAATTGCATGCTTAAGTTCCCAAGCATATTCTAGTACGTCCGTCCACGCAACGGTGATAAAAGGCGCATATATGTGTTCGATTTCAAAATTTTCATCTCTTCTGGACAGCATAGGGTACTATTTATTTGTACTCAACAGCATAGGGTACTATTTCTACTCACTCTAACCTTTGCCTATCTTCGCATAGTTGCTTTGGCCCCTTAATCCCTCCTCTAATGATAAAGCCGTAGAAAGCCAGCACACCAAACTTGCAAGCAAGTGCTTCGATCGAGCACGCACATTTACTGCGGGTAGTGAAGCATCTTGCTATGTTTAGAAACCTTCCATACAAAGAAAAAACGTAGCCTGACAGCTACGCTAATTGCCCAATAGATGTTAATTACTATAAACATATATGCTCCTTTTTGCTATTCTTAATTAAAGATAAAAAATTGGTAGCACAATTTTTGTACACACCTTTTCCCGATAGCATAACTTATGCACATAAATTTTTCATTATATATAACATCTTTTGGATAAGCTTTATACTAGCTCCTTTTGTTGTTTTGAAAAATGTTTGCATAAAAGGTAGTTGAAAAAAAAAATGTTTAAAGCAGAGAAAAAGAAGCAAGGAAGAAGGTAAGAGCAAGGCAGAAGAAAAACAAAGAAGAAGAAAAAAGGCTGCTAAATAGCAGTGCTAGGTAAGGCTAGTTAGGAAACGGTGGCTAATTAGAGACACTATGCAAAAGAAGATTCCCCATCACATCAAAATGCCGGCACATTTATCGAGTATTAAATGTAGGTTAAAAAATAAACTAATTGCACAGTTTAGATGTACGCGTTGAGAGGCGATTCTTTTGAGCCTAGTTACGCTATGGTAGGATAATATTTACCATTAACAAACTAAACGTGCTACAAAGTGCGGATGTGACATGCTACAGGAATTTTGCACCAAATTTTGGTGATCTAAAACACACACCACCGCCAGATTTGGTCCCTGGTTACAAAATCGACGAGCAATAGTTGACGTTTCGAGGTTTTTCTTTTCTTTTTTACTAAAAATAGATCTACTGAACTTTGAAAAAAGGTATATTCTCTCCGGCCGGTACGTAATAGTTGACGTTCCAAGGGTTTGTATATTATGTGTGGGAGAGGTGTCTGAGCCAGTGTCACCAGACGTCCAATTTCAGATGCTTGTGGTGCCTACGAGAGCACGATCCAAACACGCTTTGTTGGGGTTGGGGTCGTATAGAACAATTTCTACAGCATCATGTCTCATGTTGTAATTGCTTTAAAATGCCATTGAATATATTGAACAAAACAATCTATGAATCTTAAGATTATCCTTTTTTTCAGTAAAGTTTGTAGCAATGTATAGATCGCGGCTCGAGGCATTTTCTCTACCCCTTTACCCTGAAAAAGACGATCATAATTCAGAAGCCGTTCAGGTTCAGAGCGAGTTCGAGGCTTAATCCACCAACAATTCCTAAGCGGCGACCATATGCCCTTAGACTTAGGGCCTGTTTGGTTCCCATGAGACTAGGAACTACGGACTAATTTTTAGTCTCATTTAGTACAAACATAAGGACTAGGGACTAATTTTTAGTCCCAATTAGTCCTAATTTCACTAGAGTCTCTAGTCCCTAGTCCCTCCATCCAAACATGGCCTTAGAGTACAGACGCTCCACTGACAAAACCACATACTTTTGAACATTATAAACGACTCCTCTATATCTAGGATCACTTGAAATATATCCACAGTTTCTTTCCACCGAGGAAAACATTGGATGCTTTTTTTTTTTCCTGCCTAACATTTTACCAAGGCAAAATTCTCACGAAAGCTAATGCATGTATTCCCTGATAGCGCATGATGGATGGCCCCGGCCCCGAACGTAAAGATTAGGCCTTGACCCGTGGTACACAGCACAGACCAGTTTCATTCACCCGCCTAATAATTGGCAGGAGGCCGAGAAAATCCTCCATCACCATTGCCGCGCCTCGCGGGGCTTCCGCAGTCTCCCCGCGTCGGCGTCTGTGGTGTTCCACGATCATTCATCTCTTGTATTCTTCTATCTGCACATATAAAGCTTGGCTTCTCCCACCTCCTGAGCTCGCATCGCACGCCGATCGAGTTCTTCTTATTCTTCTAGTAATAGAGAAATTGAGCGCCAGGGAAGGAAGCAAGGAAGGCAGGCAGCAACCACGCCCTTCCTTCTTCCTCCCTCTTCTCGTGGATTCACAAGGCTTCCCTTCGTTCGGTTCGGGGGTAGGTACACCACTGGCCTCCGTCCTCCGCTCTCTTTCTGGCTGTTCTTTGATCACCGCTTGTTCTTGGCCTTCTGGTTTCGATTTGGTTTCGAGGTGTTTGTGAAGAGTCCAGAGGCCCCTGCTCAAGCCTCTGCTCTGCTCCATTGGTGGCACAAACCATTCGCTTGATCCTCGTTCCCGCTCTCCTTGTCCTGCCACTTGTGTTTTTGTTCACAGTAGAATCGGTTTGTTTATTGTTTTTTTGGAGGGTTCCCGATGCCGGGCTGGGCAGGCAGGCCTGTGTCAGACTCAGAGCCGTGTCCGCGTTCTTGGGTCTCCAACTCCAACTCTGGGCGTTCCCTTGCCTTTTCTCTTCTTCCTTCCTTCCTCTGCTCTGCTGTTTACGCTGGCAGGCCCTCTGCGTGTTCATGTTCATGGTGTGCCCGCCGCATCCCCCTTCCTTTTCTTTGCCTTAGTATTTTCTTCATCAAAGAAATAATGCTCGCATCAATTCTCAATCTTTTCTCGCTACCATACTGTTTGTGTTGGTTCCGTTGGCCTGCATGTTTTACATGACATTTTCGCCCCGTGCTTAATTTTTTTGTTCCCAGGTGCGAAGCGGCGCAGCGGCGGCGGCGGCGGCGGCGGCGATAGCGTCACTGGCTGCCTGCCTTCCATCTCACCAGGAGGGAGAGGCGGAAAAGAGAAGCGTGAGCAGCAGCGCAACGAGCACCCATGGGCCCACTGGAGCCGCGCTACCGTCCAGCCGGCGCCCCGTAAGATCTCCTCCTCCCAACCAAAGCTCCTTCTTTTTTTTCTTCCTTCTTCCATGCCGCATTAGAATTTAGATCGATCGATCCTTGTCAACCCGACCAGCCGGAGGAAGACGACGACGACGACAGCACGGTGACGGTGAGCAGAGCCGGTGACACGTCGTTCGATTCCGTCTCTCCTCTCCGCCCTCCTTAATTGCGGGCGCCGCAGTGGTTGGTGGTTACGCCGCGCTCGCTCGCTGCATCCTCATCGCATTAACCGCAAGAAAATCTCCCTTGTTGGCATCTAATCCTCCATTGATTGCTGATTATTATCAGCAGCACTCGATATCACAATCTTCAGCTTGCCGGCTGTACCATTATCCCGGTGATCATTAGCAGCCCCAGCCCAGCCAGCCAGCCTGCTTAGTTCGCCTGTTGGTCTGCTGTCTCCTTCTATCCGTCCTCCGCGCTGCTAGTGAGTACAGAATCCTGACCATTGTTGACCCCGTCCCTGTCGTCCTGTGGAACGCTATCTCAGCTTCGTCACCAAGCCATCGAATTTCATTTCATTCCCGGACGGGTCCGTCTCCACTGGACCTTAACCTGGTCAGCCGTCGGTCCTCTCCTCTGATCTGCTGAGGTGAGGCTGACTTGTGTGGCACTGGGGACTTCGGGGTTTGGCAGTGGGCATATACGGCCGGCCACGAGTGACTTGCACGAGACTTGGTCTTGCCGTGTGCATATGGATGGATGATTTCAGCATGCTTGGGTCATCCATCCGGTTATCTGCACGGAGCGGTAGTGCTAGCAGCAGCAGTTACTCTGAACTTTTCTCTTTTCCTGATCACAATCACAATGGTATCGAACAGCTAGCTAATCATGCTTTTGGTTTTGGAGAACCGGTCCAGGGGGAGTTAGGTACAAAGTCACCTTTGTGATTTAGAATTCTGATGCTCTGTGTTCCTTAAAATGGTGGCTGATGAAATGAAGCAGCAAAGTTGTGGAATACAAAGTCCATGAGATTTTATTTTCTTCTCTGGATTTTCCTCAGTGCTTAGAAACTTTGAGCTCCTTTACACTTCCTACTTTGATTGGCAAACATCTTTTGGTGTGGCTCACTCTCACATCCAACTATCGGATATACTGCATTTCCTCTTTTTATAAAAGGGTGTGCTTTGGCCTTTGGGTGCTATCATTTTTATGTATTTCTGGTCATATAGTGGTTGTGCCTATCAGCATTCCACTTAATTGGACTCAAGGCAAACTCAAAGGATGATATCATAGAACTTCCTATACCGCTATCCTGCTGCACATGAAAATGTTATCTAGTCTATCTTCTGACCTAATCATGAGGGAAAACTAGGACCTAAAAATGTGTTGCTCTTTACTAGTTGCAGATGCTACATTCAAAACTTTTTGCAGTTGTTTTTAGCAAGAACTTTATGAAAATAATTGATGACAGAAATTTTCTTTTTGTGCTGCTGAACATTTTAGTAAATGCATAAGTGTTTCCTAAATGTGGTCTATGCATAAGTGTTTCCTAAATGTGGTCTATGCATAAGTGTTTCCTAAATGTGGTCTACTCCCTCCGTCCCTGAATTCTGGTCGTTGAAGCTACAGTTACACGTCCCGAAATACTTGTCGTCCCCCCTATATCACGTAGTAGGCCGTAGCTGTACCCTGGTGCAGCAGTACGCGCCTGTCCCCTGCTTTTCTTTGCCAGAGGGCTAGACCACCCCATCGTCAAACTAGTAGTACTACTAGACGGGCCGCCGTTCGTCCAAGGAGCTTTATTTTTCTGCTGCACAGTGAAAGGTCGCTGTCATGTGTACCTGTTTCCTAGGGGTATCAGGGTCTTTTACATCTTACGTTGTTCTCCGTGCCTGGATGTCGACGACCAGAATTCAGGGACGGAGGGAGTATCTAATTATCCTATACAAATTAGGTTATCAAGCCATTTTACCTTGCATATACATATTGGTTTTCACTTTCAACTTTCAAGTGACCATGGTTTTAATTATAAGGCGAATCAAAGTGAAAAGGAAGAAAATGACATATACCTTTGTCATGCTCAAAAACATATACCTTTGTGCTCGAGAAGGAACTTCAGAATGTATCTTCTTGTCATCTTGTGAATCAGTGTCTAGTATCTATTTCCATTGGCATCATCTCTTTTGAATTCCTTTCTCAATTCCACGTGTCAAGCATGGTAGTTTGATGTCTGATCTTATCTGGTAAAGTAGTTATGACTAAGTTCGCTTCTACCTTTTGCAGGAGGACACAACTAAGAGAAGGAACTCCAAAAGCAAAAGTTTCAAAGATGTTGAAAATTTTGAAGTTCTTGTCCTTGAAAAGAGCTGTGGTTGCAAGTTCAAATCTTTGAGGATCTTGATCATAGCTATCATTTCTGCGACAGTTCTTACCCTCGTGACTCCAACCTTGTACGAGCACCAATTGCAGTCAGCCTCCCGGTAATCACGTCTTGTTGAAATATTTGTGATGTGGTAAAAATAACAATGCCTTTAAAGCTATAACTATCGGCTCATGTGAGTTTATATGCTTTGCAGGTATGTGGATGTCGGTTGGATGTGGGACAAAACAAGTTCTGATCCACGATATGTTTCTTCTGTTGATGTTCGGTGGGAGGATGTACATAAAGCACTGGGAAATCTAAGAAATGGTAATCAAAATCTCAAAGTTGGACTCTTGAATTTCAATAGCACCGAGTATGGCTCTTGGACACAATTGCTCTCGGACAGCCATGTTTCCATAATAAGACTTGAGCATGCCAAGGACAGCATTACTTGGCAAACACTGTATCCTGAATGGATAGATGAGGAGGAAGAAACAGAGATACCCTCTTGCCCATCACTTCCAGAGCCTAATGTACGAAGAGGTGTACGCTTTGATGTCATTGCTGTAAAGCTTCCTTGTACCCGTGTGGCAGGTTGGTCAAGAGATGTTGCACGGCTCCATTTGCAGCTCTCAGCAGCAAAATTGGCTGTGACATCTTCGAAGCGCAATCACAAGGTCCATGTTCTTTTTGTAACTGACTGCTTTCCAATCCCGAATCTCTTCCCTTGCAAGAACCTTGTGAGACATGAAGGCAGTGCTTGGCTATATAATCCTGACTCGAAAGCATTAAGGGAAAAGCTCAGGCTCCCAGTCGGATCCTGCGAGCTTGCTGTTCCACTCAAAGCAAAATGTAAGTTGCATATTTACTAAGCGTTAGCACACTCAGTACAGCAATGAATTATTTCCTTTCTGTCTAGTGCTTCATAAAGAGTATAAAATTCCAGCTAGTGACTCTATTCTTACTGCTGCAGCGAGACTTTTCTCGGTAGATCGACGAAGAGAAGCATATGCAACAATACTGCATTCAGCGAGTGAATATGTCTGTGGTGCTATTACAGCAGCTCAAAGCATTCGCCAAGCAGGATCAACCAGGGACCTAGTCATCCTTGTTGATGAGACCATAAGCGATCACCACCGGAGAGGCTTGGAAGCTGCAGGGTGGAAGGTCAGAATAATCCAAAGAATCAGGAACCCGAAAGCGGAGCCTGATGCATACAACGAGTGGAACTACAGCAAGTTCAGGCTGTGGCAGCTGACTGACTACGACAAGATCATCTTCATAGATGCCGACCTCCTCATCCTGAGGAATGTTGACTTCCTGTTCGCCATGCCAGAGATCACTGCAACTGGCAACAATGCGACACTCTTCAACTCCGGTGTCATGGTCATAGAGCCTTCCAACTGCACATTCCAGCTGCTGATGGACCACATCAACGAGATAACTTCATACAACGGTGGGGACCAGGGATACCTGAATGAGATATTCACGTGGTGGCACCGCATCCCGAAGCACATGAACTTTCTGAAGCACTTCTGGGAGGGCGACAGCGAGGACATGAAGGCGAAGAAGACTCAGCTGTTTAGTGCAGACCCACCAATCCTCTATGTTCTTCACTACCTTGGGCTGAAGCCATGGCTGTGCTTCAAAGACTATGACTGCAACTGGAACAATGCCGGAATGCGCGGATTTGCAAGTGACATCGCACATGCCCGGTGGTGGAAGGTGCACGACAAGATGCCCCGGAAGCTCCAGTCCTACTGCCTGCTGAGGTCACGGCAGAAGGCCAGGCTAGAGTGGGACCGGAGGCAGGCCGAGAAGGCCAACTCTGAAGACGGCCATTGGCGCCGCAACATCACAGACACCAGGCTGAAGACATGCTTTGAGAAGTTCTGCTTCTGGGAGAGCATGCTCTGGCATTGGGGCGAGAACAATAACAGGACGAAGAGCATCCACAATGCAGTGACGACGGCAAGCTTGGCAAGGTCATGATATGTAGATATACAAACACCCATATGTCAACCATACATGCATAGCAATAGCTTGTATAGGTAGCTATGCTTAGGTCTTCGCTTATACGAAAAACACCACTCCCTGTTGCTGTCATGGGCTCATGGCTGCATCTCTATGTCGCTGCCGGCCTGCCTCGACGGCTAACAATTCTTTGGGTTTGGCTCTTGGCTGCTGAAATAAGTTTCAGGTACATGTAAAGTTCCCTGCTGAAATTATGTGAGCGTGTGTGAGAAATGATTGTGTACAGGTCGCCAATTAATAATTGGTTAGTGCATGGAATATATGACTAGTATTACTCTTACAGTGTCTGCCGACAGACTTATACAACGCATACCGACAGTACAGAAACAAAAACAATGCAATGTGGGGACGGTGCTAGACATTCAAAACTTGCCAATCCAATTGAGAGAGGGCATTTTCTGACAATGTATCAAGTAAATGTTTGTACATACAGGTTACAATACAAACTCGATTTTTAACAACATATAAAATGAACCATTAGTAAATAGAGCTGACAGAACGACTGTCAAGGCTTTCTAATCCTTACCAACCAGAAGAATTAAAGAACAGGTGTAAAATCTACAACTCTCGATGCATGCTTCATCGTGTATACAAATCAAAAAGAAAAAAAAGAATGTAAGTCCAGTGAACCACCTAGCAGATGCAGCTGCCTTGTCCCGGACGTATGTTAATTCTTCTAGTATACCTTGTAATGTCAAATATCACAATACAAAAAGTGGGGGCGGATTGAGCATGCGGCCATAAAATTCAGCCCACCATGTTTCGCCAACCTGTGCAATTCAGATGGGAAAAATGGTTCAGGTGGCCATCCAAATACAATGAAAACAGGTTACCCTTAATCTTAATGACAAACTTGTTGAAGCAACTAATGACACACCAACTATTAACAGATAGGCATAGAACTATATCTAGCTCACTGCACATACATGATTTTTTTTTTTTTTTTTTTTTAGATGCGATCACTGCACATACATGAGTAATAGATGGTAAGGTAATATACAATGGAGTGGCGATTTTTGGAAGATAACTTGAGGCCTTCCAAAGTAGCATCAATAATCTTTACAGATGACCGCTATACTAAAAGTTGTCAGGGATCAACTAGCATAGCCTAAATTAACTTCTCAGTGTAGCCTTGAATGCCACTAAAGATGGAAACGGAATTACAATATAGAAAACAGAAATGGACAGTATGGGATTTTTCTACATTCTAGTGATTAAAGAGTACAAAATGGTTGTGAAACCAATTGAATGTTTGGTTAAATTCGGAAAGTGCTGGAAACATTATCATAATGTAGAGGTCAGGCAGGATAATTTCCGCCAATAATTTCTGCCATTTATGTTTGGCTAAATTCGGAAAGTAACATTGAATGTTGAATCTCACTATTTCTGATGGGAAAATCTCACTATTCAAGATATGCATGAGCATGACATTCCATGGGCACCTTGGCTCGGTAGAGATAAAAAAAATGTATTGTATGTGCAAGTCCTGGAAATCCATAACATTGTAGCTGCAGTGGAACAACACTATACCTTGCACGAAAGCAAAATTTGTACCCCCATGTGCAAATTGTGTCTAGCTAACTGATATACATTACCCACATGATTCACAAAAATGGAAATAGCCATTGGCATAGCTAAGAACTCACCATTTGTCAAAAGGTATGAAAACACGAGTTCATTCCAAGCATCAGGGACTCCAGGAAGACACCAGTGGCTGCAATCAAGTATAGTGGGAGGATAACTCCAAGTGCCAACATGTGCATCACTTCGAAATGCTCCCATTAAAGTTACATTTAGTACTGTGATGGGAACTTTCATGTTGGTTACAACATCAGCAAGTATAGCCCCAAATTCACTCTTATCATTTCCTTTGGCCACTGATGAAGGCTGTTCTGTTACCTCACACACCTTTTGGCTTGTGTCCCTATAAAATGGGAATGTCAGTTCTTACAGAAAGCTACAGCAGAGCAAATGAAGAAAAGAATTGATACTGCTTTGACATTGACATTTTTTTTGTGTGGTAATCATGGTCATGTAGTCATGTCAGTTAGACGACCATATCATTATTATTTAGGAACAGAAAAAGAGTATTGTATAGAGAAACAACGAAAATATCAAATGTAGCTATGAGCTATTAGCTAGCTAACTATTAGCAGCTAATGAATCCTAACAGGATCTAAATGTAGTACAATCACAGTTTGACCTTGCAAGAAGTAAGACGGTTTAGTAATTTATTTAGGAAAAAGTTCAAATTACTCCCCTCAAGTATAACCAAAGTCCGAATGTAATTTGTTTATACTTGAGGGAGTAATTTGACTTTTTCCATTTATTTACATAGCAGTTTACAACTCATGAGTCAACCAGAATGTGGAGGTGGATAAATCCATTATGTATGGATTGGTGGAGCTAGAATAATTAGATCTATATTCACATTGCACATGCATTGGACTGATTATAGATGTTACATGCAGTCAAAATGGACAGGGATCTTGACCATTTTTTTCTCTATAAGATATCACTATAATTAAATTGGCCAATTATCTAGCGCCATTATCGATCTACCTTCGATTTAAGTATAGGAATATCAGTAAATAGGGCTGAAAATACATCAAGGTATTCAGTCAAAAATACATCAAGGTATGTGGATGATGACAACATTTAAAAATCTAACTAACGCCTTTTCATGTTTTTCCCCATGAGAGATTCAAATGGCTGACAGCTTGACAACCATAATAATCTTTCAGAGTCCAAATTGTTTATGATTATGAAACTTACCCCCAATGAGATGGCTCATATGTGCGAAAAGAAGACATGTGTTCGGTTCAAATCAACTCTTTTTTGCACCCATGATGCCCAGGTCTCCAGTGCCATCCTGAAACCAGCATCGATGGATGTACCTAATTTAAGAGAACGTCCGCCTGAAAATAGCAACCCCTGTTGGGAAGACCCGGTAAAAGGAAAAACTATTAAACTTGTGTTTCAGTTACATTAGCACTAACACAGCACTTAGATGCAGAGAATATGAAGATAAAAAGGCCATGTCAAAAGCAACACAGTGATGCTATGTTAAAATCTAAAGATGGCAAAATGATATGAACACAGTATTCCCTGGAGACAAATGGAAAAGATGGCAGATGAAACCACCAAGTTGGCAATTTTAACATTGACACTTCAAGAATGTGATCATGTAAGACTGTACCAATTGGTAAGCTTCATCAAAAGCAAATATGATTCAACATGTATGATTTTACTTAAGAATAAAATTTAGTATAGCAAAATATCTGCAAGGCACTCTCATTTTCTGCTACATTACTGGTACCTATGTGAAAAGAAAGATGCATCACTCCCCAATGTCCAAGATGTATCAAACTCAACTAGAATATGAGCTAGGATTCTATGTCTAAAATAAGGCATAGTATTAACTGTTGTCCAAAAAAAGGCATAGTATTAAAAATACTGGGCAGCAGCTAAAGCATTGCCGTGAACACAACACCACATGTTCCTTCACCGTCTTTTTCTAAAAAAAAAAAAGAAATACATCACTACCTATTGAACCATGAATAAACAAGTATTCAATCCTAAGAAAATGTGAATGATTCCCCGAAAAGAAAAGAAAAAGAAAATGTGAATGGCAAAACAGATATTGGCAGTACTGAAATAACTACAAATTTCAATGTTAGAACGAAAAGGCACAGTAAATCAATGCAAGAGACCTTACATATCAAACAATTTGGTCGCCGTCCACCAATGCCCGGTGTTGAAAATCAGCAGGTCCGAATTCACCCATTTCCGGCTGAAATTATCCATCCTGTCCAGCCTCAATGTGGATTTGACCCTCTTGGGGGCATGCCGCGGGGCAGGACGCTCCTGCACGAGGAACACGGACCGGAAGAATTCCACGGTGAGGCCATGAGACGCGAACCTGACCGCCAGGTGCCGTATCGTCTTGGTGATCTCGTTCCCGTTCACCTCGAAGACCGTCCTGGGGTCATCCACGCCGGTCATGAGCATGCAGATGAAGGATTCCCACTGCGTGCGGCTCATGGAGTCCCCCCCACGAACACCACCCGCTTCCCGCGCAGCCGCTCCAGCGCGGTGCGGGCCGCAAACTTCGGCACGTCGCACCGGCGCGGCTTCCACCGCCACTTGAGGTAGCCAGTGTCGTTCCGCCCGTTGGCGAGGCAGTCGAACCCGCGCTCCGCGAACGGGCACTCGGAACTGTTGTAGAGCGGGTGTCGGCCGGTGTCGTCGGGCACCCATGCGCCGTCAAACACGTCACACGCGCCGCCACCAAGGCCCAGGCCCAGGCCGGCAGCGTCCCCGACGAAGCCTGCGGCGGCGAAGGCGCGAGCGCGACCTCCCCGGCCGACGTAGCGTAACACGTAGAGGTAGAGCGCGCAGGCGAGAACGAGCGCCACGGAGGCCACGAGGAACGCGCGGGCCGCGCGCTCCACCGTCGACGCGCCGGCGCCCGAGGGCGCCCACCGCCACCTGCGCCGGAGCGCCGCGAAAGCGGTCGCGGCAGAAGAGACGCGCGGGCTCCCGGGCCCGGCGACGCCGCCCCGCGGCGCTACGCGCGACGGGCCGCCCCGGCTACCGCCCGGGCTCACCATCACGCTACAGCCGCAGCCGACACCGCCAGATCTCCCATCCCGCGGCTACTGCCCGTGCTCACCAAATCAGCAGGAGTACCGTGCGGATGCCGCCTGCCCCAAGTGGCCCCGATGAGACTAGCCGACGCTAGAATCCCCGGACGAGAGACAAGCTCGCCGCGTGGCGTCGGCGTGGTCAGGTGGTTGTGCTTCCGAGCCCCCGGCCCTGAACTCAGCTCGCGTGACGGCGGTGGAGGCTGGCGGGAGGGGGAGGCAGCGCGCACGGCTAGAGGTTCAGGCTTTGGCAGAGGGGTCACGGTCACTGACATGTGGGATCTCAAGTCGTAAGGGCCCACATGGCCGTTTGTCCGTGAAGGACTGGTGGGGAGCACGTTGCCACGTTGGAGTGGACCAACAGGCAATGGCTTCTGGAATTTGCCGGATTGGTGTTTGATTTGGATCCGTGCAGACTTTGTGCTACGGGAAGAATAGCTCAGGTCACCTACCTGATCACAGCATTGCAGCTAACTTTTGCCCCTTTGCTTCTCTGTACAGCTGAAGATATCATCGTAAAGTACCAGTACGGACAGACACAAAGAGATGAAAGGCATAGAGTAACATGAATAGGTAGCTTATACATGAAAATGGAAGTCAAAGATTGCCAGTGATTGGGTTTGTTTAATGACAGTGACACTGCAGGATCTGTCTATTGACCACTTGTGGTAGAGCAATGTGCACAGCTGGCTCCTGACTGCCTGATTATTAGTTTCCAAAAATCCATGGGCAAACACAAACAGTTATCAAACTGATGATCTCATAATAGTAGTTAAACTAATACTGGACAAACTGTTTGTAAAGGGGGCAAAGGCAGGTGTGAGATTTAAGGAGAACCCCAGGTGGATACTAAAATAATAGTAATGGATGATCTCATATCAACAAACATTATACATTTGTTGCTACCAATATCCAAACATGTAATCTCGCGAACAAAATAGCTCATGTCAAGAGTCTACAGCCCTAGCACGCATAGCCGACAACGGTTGTTAGTTCCAAAACTGGGCCGCATCATGATCCGAGGTCAAGCGATGCAGCATTCCGGGTGTGCAAGTCACTTCTTAGAGGGGAGCTTTCTCCTCTTGGCAGGCCGCTCACGCTTCTGCTCTTTCTTCCTCTTCTTAAGCTGCATCTGATGGGACCTTCCGACCAGCGACGGCTGCTCCTTTAGCCCGAAGCTCCTCGCTACATGGCCCAGGTGGAGCTTCTTCACCATGAAGATTTTCTTCAGTTCACCTCGGTGGGCAGTGTAGGCACGAACCCAAGAACAGAAAGCATCCCTGGCAAGCTTCTTTGTTGCATCCTGGATAAGAATGTCAGAATATATTTATTGACATCCATTGCTTAAAGGTTAGTTTATTATAGTTTATGATATTCATGACAAATAATCAGCACAAGTATTTCACATGTCACATGTGCAAGTTCTCACATCACTGAAAGGTGAAACATGTTATTTACCAAAGTCACTGGGAACAAAAGGTAAAATATGAATTACCTCAGCTGCAACAAAGCCCTCGAGTGATCTCTGCAGAGACATTATCCAAGGATGCATGTCTAAGGATATTTGCTTCCTTTTGTGGGGTTCTGCCCATTTACAGGAAAACTATCCAAAACCCTTTGAAAGGGGTATTCTGTCAGTGATACACCGTGCAGCTCCAGATCTTTCAAGTAGTCAAGTTCAATAGGTTGCAGAAAGAGGAGAGCCTCCCCCTTTTCACCAATTCTTGCGGTTCTTCCAACCCTAATTAGTGAAGTGGACAGTGCTATTACATCAGAAATTAGCAATGTCAAAGTAAAATACGATTTGTTATTCTTGTTTATATATTGGGAGTTTAGCATCTTCATAAGAAACTACTCCATCTATTCCCAAAGTAAAACAACTTCTGAATTTGTGCCAAGTCAAACTATTCTAGGTTTTACCTCATATAGAGAAGGGTATTTAAATCTACCACATCAAAATAGTATGTTATGAAAATAAATTTCATAATGGACATAATGATTCTCGTCCAAAATCGTAAATATCGTCCATTTCTATAAACTTGGTCAAACTTAGGATAGCTTGACTTAGGCCAAACTCAAAGGATGGCTTGACTTAGGCCAAACTCAAAGGTCCTTATGTTTTGAGAGAGGGAGTACAGAACAAAATGGTTGTATGACTGCATTAGTTTAACTGTTTAAGCAACCTGCTAGATAAAAAGATTCTATAACAACAATGCAGTGAACACAGAAAACACATGGAACTATGTAATATGCAAACAAATGCAAGCACATGTTATTGTGATACAATGCACATTAAATCTACAGTTTTGTGATATAACTTGTTAATTCTGTAGTTTTTTTGTTCAGCTTGTAAAAATTTTCTGCATTAACTTTTAACAACCACCGGTAGTTTTTTGAAATTTCCTCATACACAAAATATTACAGGGGAGATAATAAACTATGAAACTACAAGTGCATCAGAGATGTGTGATGCATCAAGCACCTGTGAACGTATTCAGAAGCTTCTCCCGGAGAATCATATTGTATGATGTACTTGACTTTTGGAAAGTCCAAGCCCCTAGCAGCAATATCAGTAGATACAAGAATTGCTGATTTCTCAGAACCAAAACCCAAAAATGATTTCTTGCGATCATCCTGCTCCATGTTACCATGCAAACGGAACACTTTACAGCTAAGAAATTTTTGTTTCTTATCCATATCAAGCTGTGGGTCAGAGCTCCATTCGAGCTGGCTGAGTACTGTATGGTGGAAATCTACAGAGTCACAGGTTGAGAAGAAAACAACAACCTGCAAAAAAACGGGGGGGGGGGGTGGGGGGTGGGGTCAGCTAACTCGTAAAAAGTCGTAATAGATTGAAGTCTCACGCCTACTAGGACCTATCTGTGGCGACTTGAAAAAAATACAGTTCAGTGAAATTTAAGCATCAGGACAAAATATAAAACTCACCTTCTGAGAGACCTGTCTTTCAAATAGAGATTTGAGAATTGTAAGAAGAACCGCAAGCCTCGAACCACATGAAACTAAATAATAAAAGCAAAGATTTGTCATACCACCTATAAGTAACAAATGACAAGCATGACCTCTAAAAGTTTAAAACAACCAACTTGTTGCTACCTTTAACATATCTTTGAACCAATTGTGCAGGAAGCTTGAAATCATCAACCGCATGTTCCACTAAATTATTCTGCTTTCCCAGTATTTCATCCTCCTCACCATCAGATAATAGAGAAGTATGATTGTTCCCTACATTGTTGGATTTCCCTGAAGGCTTGTTTTGATCATCAAGGCCAATCATCACTGGGTTTTTCAAACTAATTTTTTGCCAACCGATTCACCTTCTCATTAAGAGTTTGCGGATAAGAGAAGGTTTTGCCTTCGGATATGCTCTCCTTTGTTTTTACTTTGACCAGGGGCGCCATTCCTTGAACCCAAGTGCTCTAGAATATCCTCGACTGCTTTTCCAAAACCAAGTTCAAGAATGCTGCATTAATACAACACAAGAGTGGTAAAAATTGAGCCCACTGAATAAGAAACCTTCTTTGGAAACCAAATGACGTGACTGTTGCTATCTGACCTGTCAGCTTCATCAAAAACTATCCACTGCAGATTTGAATAGACAAATGAAGCAGTATGCTGTAAATGGTCAAGAAGGCGCCCAGGGGTAGCAATGAGAATTGATATTCCTAGAAACAAATGTCCAGGGTCAAAACTTGATATCACATAGAGGCACATTTGACTCCATATAAATGAGTTAAATGCATGAGCGGCCCCTGAAGTTGTCTAGGGGTGCCACTTTGGCCCAAAAACTTTGAAAATGCATTTCTAGATCCCTAAACTTGTTAAGTGGTGCACCACAGTGATCAGTATGGTCCATAAATGGACCTGCGGTGCACCATTTTATAAGTTTAGGGATGTGCAGTGCACCACATAACAAGTTTAGGGACCAAAAAATGTGTTTACAAAGTTTGTGGACTTAGCTGGCACCCTTTGACATTTGACAAGTCCAGGCACCACTCATGCAGTTAACTCTTCCATAAATGACACTATGGACAAGATATACCTTTCCGCAGTCTTGCTTTCTCTTTTGCTCTGTTTTCCCCGCCCATGACATACCCAGGGACAATCCAGTGAAAACGATGAACCAGCTGCTGTGCAATCCCGTAAACCTGTAAGCATAGCTCTCGCGTTGGCACAAGTACCAAAGCTATCATCAAACAGTTAGTGACATCAACCAGTATTAAGGGAGGATCAAGGGAAGAATAGCTTGTGTATTTTTTTTCATCATCACACTGGCTTGCTAGGTGAGTCATAATCACTTAGTAAGTGATTGTGTGTGTCAGATGATTTTGTTTTGACATACACTACACTTATCAGCATCATTTTGTTACAAGAAAAGATAACAGAACTGAATTTCATTGGATGATTGCAAACAGTCACAAACCATAATAACACAAGCAACAATACAAGATTGTCATTGTCACTTCAATCAAAACAAAATCCATGGTGCATTAACAATTTTAATCTGTCATACTTCCCCAAAATGACAACAAATGTAGCAGTGAATTCATTTTCTCTCAAAATAAAAAGAAAAATACAAGAACAATCCCTGCAGAAGATCATGACACACAATTCACAAACCACAATTGGTGTAAGGCTATACAGAAAGAAAACAAAGAGACTCAGATTTACTGCACATTTAAATTTATTATGACTAAAGACAATGAGCTAAGAAAATTACATATTCTAGAGGGTAAACTGGATTTACCCATAAAAAGCAGCACAGGGAACATAAAAAGGCACAAGCAATTACCAAAAGTTCCATGAGTTCTATCCACACGAGGCTCCCTCATCTGGAGAAGATGCACAATGGGTGCAAGGTAAGCAAGAGTTTTCCCAGTGCCAGTTGCAGCCTTCACTAGCCTGAAATTAGCAATGTAAAACATTACTCATTTTAAAGAAAAGCACTTCAGTTAAGGATTTGCGATAAATCAGAGTATTCAGAGTATAAAAAGGGCGTACATGTGCTGTCCCGAAATGGCGACTGGAATTGCCTGAGCTTGAATTCGCGTGGGTGCTTGGAAATTCATCTTATCTAAATTAAATAATGAAAGAAATACTATTTAGCAAGTAGGAAATGTGCATTGTATTTGCAGACTTCTCTTCAACATTTGCTATGTTTTGATAACCAGGAAGCAATCCATTTTCCTGCAGAATTCTTTTCGAAAGCACAAAGAAACCCTCTATCTAGGCATCAATTTCATCAAACATGACTTCTCCGCAAATCCAACCACCACCACGAACCGTATTTGCTACTTCAATTAGTACAAAAACCTAGGAACATGGCATTTTTTTACCAAACTCGATCAACAATTCACTGAGCAAAATATAATATACTGAAGCTAAACCTGTAACATAAAGAAATTCAATTTGATGCGAGCAAAGCTTGTGATTCAGAACCAAACGACCAAATCACATCTACGAGGGGGAAAAAAAGGAGTGAAGGAAGATAGAGAGCGACCTTGAAGGTGTGCGCAGAGGGTAGAGTGGAGACCGAGGTCGGCGAAAGAGCATGAAGCAAACAGCTCCCCTCGCGCCTCCTCATGCGCCGCCGCCGGCGGCGGTACCTTGCCGAGCTTCTTGGACATGTTGCAGTGGCGGCCCTCGCGCAGCCGGCGAGCTCTGCAGCCTCAACAAGCAGCGGCGGCACAGGTCCAGGCCAGCTCGCCGCCTCACGAGCCGCAGGGAAGGGAACTGCCTCCAGCCGTCCCGCCGCCCCTCTGGTGCTCACCACGGTCCACGTACGGGAGATGGAAAGAAGCGGCGCCGAGGGCGGGGTCCAGCGACGCTGCGACAGGGTATTCGGAATAGGGCACCAGGAACACGTTTGTTGGGCTTTCGGGGCCTTTCTTTTAGAAACAACCTGGGCTTCGAATGATAAGTAGTACTGGGCCAGATAAGTTTGTTTTTGTGATTTTACCACTAGACTTTTGTCTTGCTCAAAAAAACCCACTAGACTTTTGTGACGAATTAACACAAACAAGTAATCTGTGTTTGCAGCCTTTGCGCGTGTAGCCTGCGATGGTGTGCAAAGATGACACAAAGATATATACTATCAGGCAGTGTAGTAGGGGTGTATAAACGGTCGAGAAAGGGAGAGCTTCGATGTCTCTGTGTGAGTGAGTTTGGTTGCCTGTGTTGACGCATGTTCAGGTTTTTGTGCATCAGGTGTCCCACCTCTCCTTTTATAGCCGAAGGGGAGGGTATGTGAAGAAGGGAAAGGAGGACAAGGGAGGTAAAGAAGAAAGATATGAAAGATGAGGGGTCTTGTACGGCGTCGGTCTCCTCCTCGTAGTGCGGGCCTCATCGACGTCTTGGGGACATGGTCGTGCCCGCTGCCCCTAGTACTATTCGCCACTAGTGCGCGCGTGAGCCTTCGGTCAATTTGGACGAGGCGCCCCATCCTGTTACAGTGGACAGAGTGGTCAAGGGGCTGATGAAGACATGGGTCGTATGAGTATTAGGTAGCACAATGTCATCCTATTTCACACAATGGCTGTCGTGGGCTTTTGGGGCATGGTCTGTCACTGCAACTGGTTCTGTCAGGGCGTGCACACATCTAGGGTGATTGGAGGTGATACAGGACACCCAACGGCAAGTCCGTCCTCGCTCGAGTGTCTGTTTGTAAAACACTATTGGATAAGACGAAGATCTGACCATAGGGATCGGGCGAGGTGGACTTTCCTTCGAAGAGTCAGATAGTATCATTTTTGTCCTCCTTAGCCATCAACCAGGTTAATCTTGCCCATTAACCCTTAATAGTTGGGTGTCGTGGTATTTATACACCCAACTGTGATTTTACCCCTATTTCAAGATCGCAACACGGGCCGGGCTCGAAATGGATAGCGAGTGAGGTCAAGTGACCTAGGCCTAAGCCAACTAGCCCTCAAACTTTGTCCACAACCTCTCTACTCAATAAGAAACTCAAGAGAAGTGTCAACCCAGAAGCTATAATTGGACTTTGGGTGACCCAGCTAGAAGCCCATCCACGCCATTGATCCTCCGCGCGTTGAAGGGACACACTCAAGAGTGTTCCCACATGTCGGTTGAATGCTTTCACATCAAGGAACAAGATGAAGCCATGTGGCCTCTTGCATTGAGGCATGTACCCAATAAGAAAACAATTCCACCACAACCAGAACCTATACCTAAGGGAAGGAGAACCGTTGATCGCTCCACTGACTCAAGGTGGATGGCATAAGTGTGGTGCCTGACCAGGTCAAGCAATCCTACCTAGGTCAAAGATTTTAAAGTTTACATCTTCACATATGTGTGTGTGTCTTATATAAAAAATGTGGAGGGAGACAATAATTGCATAAACTATGGCCAACAATCTAGAGATTTGTGGAATTAGTTCTTCAAAGGTGCTCATGCGGTAATTTTTGTGTATGTGTGTTCATAACGGTAAGTATGTGTGCGTATGGTCGTCGATGTTGTAATGTGAAATTTTAACCTATTTTTATTTACATGTCATATTAAATTTGTTCTAAGTTAAATATTTTTTTATGTTCGCCCCGCCAATTTTAAAAATCTATGTAATTTCACAATATTTGGAATACATGTTATTATGACAATATTTTTCATAGTGAATCTATGTAATCTATATAATAAATTTCTAAAATTGATAATTAAAGATATGGATAGACTTTTTTTTTGATTCAAAAAGATATGGATAGACTTAGTAAAGAGGAAGTGTACCAAAGGTCCAAATTTCTATATTTGTTAAACCCTCTCGCACTGCGGGGCGGAAGCGTAAAACCCAAGGGGTCAACGACACGGCTCTGGGTCCCCGGGTGGAATTTTGGTAACCACGGCCACGTTTTCGCTTGCTGAGGAAGTTTTCCTTGAACCCGCACGACGCGGCGGGGGTTGGAAGCAAAGAAAAAAAAAAAGAGAAAAACCCTGGTCCCACTCGCCAGTGTCCCGGTCCAACTCCAGTCCCCGCGCCTTTAAAAGCCTCTCCCCAGCCACGCGATCCCTCCTCCACCTCCACCCCCCACACAAACCGCATCTCGCATCCATTGACCAGACGGCGGCGCTCATCTCCCCCCCCACGGTTCTCCCCATCGGCCTGCTGGCTTCCCTTCGTCTTCCCCGTAAGCCACCTACGATCAACCTTGCTCTTCATCTTCTACGTAGATCTGTTCGATTAGATTGGGATTGGTGTCGATCTGGGTGGGGTTCGATGCAAGCGCGGGGATTGTGGATCCGATTGGTTTGGGTTTGAGGACTTTCTTGGTCCTGGGGTTGAGGATTGGGGCATCTATTCGTCGTTTTTGCGATTAGAGATGGTGGATCATGGATCCGATTGGTTTCATCCTCGATCGGTCGATTGGGGGTTATTGGTTGGGGTTGGGAATTAGGGTTGTTGGTTGGTTGTGTAGCGTTGACTTGTACCGTAGACTTGTATGATGCCAGATGTCGCCTGATTTCGATTTGGGGATTGGATTAGAGGTTTGATTGATCGTTGACTAAGGTGCTCCACTAGAATTTTGTTGATTTCCTCCCGGATAATATGATGAATATATGAATATGCCTCTAAAAGTTGGATTAGATGGTGGTGGATTAGACGCATCTGTCTGCTGATGTGACAATTGTCCCCTTTACTCGTGTGACACTTGTGTGGCTAGTTTGAGCTTTAGAATCAGCTGTCTACTGGCATGTCGTTTCTGTTCGAATTTGAATATGCTTATTGTACTGGAGGCGTTAATCATGTCAGTGCATCTACTCATGATACAAGATGATTCTTTTAAGCATCATGCCTACCTATTTTGAATATTCCATATATGGTCCGTCTGTGTATTCACATATCCTGTGTTTTCTTTTCATGCAGGATACTGATCCTCGTCACTCATGTCTGCTGAACTAGCCGGAGGACACCCTTATTTCCTCTCGTGCTACTTCTGGTTCATATATTGCATAAAATTCCGAGATTTCACTTGATACAGGTGGAATACTAGGAGTTTTGTGCTAATACTTCCTACCATGTGAATCAGTTGTAGCTGGTGAAATTGGCAAGACTCAAGTTCTCTCATCTGAGTTCAGAAAACATCTGTTGGTTGATTGCTTGATCTCCTGCTTCCCTTGAGTCTTGCCAACCATACTTTTTCTCTGATCGTCAGTTGTGGTCTACGATCTCTCCCTTCTCTCTCTCTCTCTGTGACTTGACCAACATCTCTCTTGGTCCTGTCATTCTCGCAACACTCCCCTCCAAAGACTTGTCTAGAGGTTGGATTGCCCTGCTCCCTGCTGGCACCGCTGCCTCCTGAAGTCTTTCCTTGCTGCATTCTGTGCTCACGCTTTGAAAGCTGCTCTCTTCTGCTTTGCTTTGTTGAT
The DNA here is from genome assembly GCA_015847255.1 of Hyparrhenia diplandra. NCBI lineage: Eukaryota > Viridiplantae > Streptophyta > Magnoliopsida > Poales > Poaceae > Hyparrhenia > Hyparrhenia diplandra. The sequence continues at coordinate 252,455 of JADLZK010013126.1, forward strand.
TTGTGCACTTGGATTCTCTTGTCTGTGCACTCAAGCTTCTCTCTTCCTGGGCAACTAGTGATCTCCTTGAAGCATTAAAGCTTTTGTCTAGAGGTCTCTCTATTGGTGTTGAAGGCAAAAGAAGCTTTAGGGTGATGGCGCAAACTAGCCTGCCTCCTGGTTTTCGTTTCCACCCAACTGATGTTGAGCTCGTTTCCTACTACTTGAAGAGGAAGATTATGGGAAAGAAACTTATTGTAGATGCTATATCAGAGGTTGATCTCTACAAGTTTCCTCCCTGGGATCTCCCTGGTAATTCATTTGAACATTAGCCTTCTTTCTTTCTTTGTTGTTTAACTGGTGCTTAGATGAATAGAATATTTAGCGAGAAACATAATTTTTGAACAGATTGATGTGAACTTGTGTTTTATACCTGTGTACTGATCTTCTTTTTCTGTGCAGATAAGTCCTCTCTTCGAAGCAAAGATCTTGAATGGTTCTTCTTTTGTCCTCGTGACAAGAAGTATCCTAATGGGTCTAGGACAAACCGTGCCACACCAAATGGTTACTGGAAGACTAGTGGAAAGGATAGAATAATTATGCTTAACTCTCGCACTGTTGGAATGAAGAAAACATTGATCTTTCATGAAGGCAAGGCCCCTAAGGGTGACAGAACTGATTGGGTGATGTATGAATACAAAATGGAAGATGAGGATTTGGTTTCTGCTGGTTTCTCAAAGGTGATGCTACTTGCCTCGTATCGTTTTCAGTTCGTATTTTACAGACAGTTTATTAGATGTTCTAATTGGATGTTGTACTGGATTGTTGGATTGTTGAACAGTCTAGCAGTCGAATGATTCCGTGTAGGTCTCTGGATGATTAATAGCTAACAAAATTACTCAAATAGTTCTTATTGAAATATGGTGTTGCATGTAGTTGCTTCTGTCTCATAAATGTTATGTTTAGTTAAGTTTAGCATTGCCGATTCATATACTTCCTGTTATGTATTCAAGTTTTGTGAATATCTTATGGGTTGAATCTGTATTCTGATGAAATGGCACAGAAAAGAAGCCTTAATTAATATGCAGTATATCTGAGTTAATGTGCCTTTTGATTATCCAATATGTGTTCCATGAGACACAAAAGTTACCGTGCTGAATCTCCTTTGTCTTGTTGAATATCCAGGATGCTTATGTACTCTGCAAAAATTTTCAAGAAAAGTGGCCTTGGTCCAAGGATCGGGGGGAGCAATATGGGGCTCCGTTTAATGAAGCTGAATGGGATTATGCAGAAGCTGAAACTTCTATGTTTCCTTTGATGACCTCTTCAGAAGTAGTGAATCCAACAGAGGGAGCACACATTCAGCCTGCTGCCCCTGCTGGTGCTCTTCAGGAAGCACCCCTACATAATTCATCTGCTACTTTTGCTGGAGAGGAATCATCATTTGATCCTGCAACTGCAATTACTTGTGCTGAGGACGTAGCTTTTGGCTATACTGTTGCTAGCTCTGCTATCAAAGATATACCTGCTCAGATGTCAGGAGATGGTGTTGTTTCTGTGAACAACATATCCAATGAGGCCAATGATACGTACAGTCCTCATGAATGTGATGGTTTTCTGTTGGAGGAGCTGTCTAGATTTCTGAATGATTCTCCTGTGCATGACACTCCTTTTGGAGAGGTATAAATCAGTCTTGTTCTTTCACTAGTTAACTTGACGGCACATTATTTTTCTTCTGCTTTAGATTAGGAAATCTTTTTATCTTCTTAAGATTAGGAATGTTTTTTTTTTATCTTCTTTAGATTAGAGATTCCTTTCAGATGCTGACTAGCTTTGATGTCTTTCACAGTGCTCTGGTCTTCCTCCGATGTCTGAAGCTGAAGCTCATGCTTTTGAAGTCAACTCTTTTGGCCTCTACAATGAATTTTCAGGGCTTGTTGGATCAGGAGGCGTGGATAACAACTTCAACACCAGCAATGTGGACACTACAGATTACCCTATGCTGCCAGCTGACAGAGAACTGTCTGCTGATGATTACATGGAACTAAATGATCTCCTTGCTCCTGATCCAAGCTTCCCCATTCCTGCTCAGGACAATCAATATATGCAGTATCCTCTTGCCCAGTACAATGGACATTATGATGTCCCTACTCTGTCAGGTCCTTTGGAACCAACAATGCCTAGCATTTTCGATGCTTTTCCTCCTTCCAATAGTGGAGTCCTTGCCACAGATGAGGCACCCGACTACTTGGACCCAACCATGCAGTTCCCTTTCTTATAAATTGGTCTCCAAGTTAAGGTATGTAATAGTTATTCCTGCTCATTTTTTGGTGTCCTTGAACATGTCTGAACAGATACGGGTTGCAACTTGCAGTTCTCTGTCGCTACTACAACTCTATCCATCTTGGATGTGGGGGACGTCATCGATGTCACGTGTGGGCTCATGAATTCGTCTGCTGCTCTGCTGAACGAAGCCGATCAGGGCTCATGAAATCGTCTGCTGCTCTTGTGAACCAAGCCAACCTTGGCTTGTATTTCGTGGAAGCACGGTGCATGGATCAATCTGCATCGACTACTGCATGCTCCCGACTGGTTGAGCTGACCGCCAATGTTGGCTCACTCTGCTGAGTATCAATAAGACTTGGCGTGTAAATCTTTGCTTATGTTATTGCCTGTGTGTATTGCAACCTGCATGATTGCTATCTTCTCAAGCAATTTGTCTTGTGTGTATTGACAATATGCAAACCATTAAGAATGTCGTAATATGGATGTTTAATTAATACATTATGTTTGCCCCTTACACGTTATGTACTTCGTTGGCTTTTGGATCGTTGTTCTTTGCTCTTGTGTTCTTTTCTGTGCTCTTGCGTTCATTGGCTTTCGGATGTTAACGCTTTGGTTGCTCGTTGCTGTTGTTTAAAATGCGGCCTGGCACACGTTTGAAACGGGAGAAGTTAATGGACTGCTGCTTTCGAAACTTAGAATTTTAATATCTGATACTCGAGCCTTTCTTGTTTCGATTGCTGGAGATGTGGAAAACCACATTTGCAGATGATTGATCTAAGAAGTCCGATACCCTGCGTAATTGTGCCCCATGTGAGGTAGGAAGTGCTGATTCTGGTTTGGCCGCTGCTCTAGCATTGCCAAGGCCCCCTGCCGCATCATCCCGTTGTGGCCGTACTGTCGCCACATCTGCTGCTCCTGCGTCAGAAGTTGCTGCTTCGTCTGCATGTCGGACATCTGAACATAGGTCGGGGAGGCACCAGCGCCGACGCCGCGAAAGGATCCGCGCCTACTGCGGTGCTGCTGCCTCCTGGGGCCGCCGGCAAGGCGAGCATGGGCGCCCCTGGCGGCCGCAACGCCACACTGCTGGCGCTGCCGGGAGAACGTCTGCGCGTTGTTGGCCACCGCCGCATGGTTGTACATCCCGTCCAGCACCATCATACTGAGGCCGCCGCCGAGCTCGGCGCGCTGGCTCGCAAGCGCGCTCGCGGACTGGACTAGCTCCGTTTCCCAGTCCGCCGAAGCGCCTTGGAACACGTTGCCTTTCGGCGCCGAGCCGGCGATGCCGCCGTCGAACAGCGCCAGGGCCAGCTGCTGCCCGTGCTCTTCGCCGGACATGGCGTCCGCCTTGAGGTTCAAGAAGTCGGCCTCCTCCTCGACCGGATCGGCCACGACGAGCGGCGGGGCCTCTGGTTCGACTTGTGTCGCAGCCGGTGGCTCCTCGGGCGCTGGAAGGGCCTTGGTGGCGTTCATTTCGTCGTCGTCCTCTTCCTCTTCGAAGAAGAATGGCTCTGGGCTTGCCATCATCGGCTCCGGTTCCGGCGGCGGGAGCCTCTGCTGCGCGTCCTCCGCGGCGTGCCTGTCGCGGATGAACTCGTCCATGAGTTCCAGCTTCTTGTGCGTGATGACTTCCATCTCCGGGATGTCGGACTGGCGGCACACGCAGACGACCTTGCACCACGCGTAGAAATTCTCGAGCTCCTCCAGCTGCTTGGCGAGACCGCAGAAGAGGGTGTGCACGCGCTCGCAGTCCGCGGTCTCCATCTCCGCGAACTGCTCGATGAGCGTGGCCATCACCTCCGTGAGCTCGCAGTAGAGCTGCACGCTCTCCTTAACCAGCGGGTACAGAGACACGGCCACCACCGGGTTCGCCCTCGCCGCGCCTGTGACAATGCCATTGTCATTCGAAGCCTCGAAGGTGCATCCATGGCGACGACGATCCAACTTTCCTCACCTACAGGGCGGCAGGCGATGAAGCGGTCGAGGAGATGATGCAGCTGGTTGGCCTTGACGAGCAGCTCATCCACCGTCATCTCGCTCGTGGGCGGGTCCCTGGTCACGAGCGCCGCCGCCGCCCTGCTGTTGTGAGCGTCGGCGGCGTCCTCGTGCGGTCTCCCGCTGAAGGCGGCGGCGTACATCTCCTCGTGGAGCGGCCTACCGGGTGACGTCCCGTACATCTCGTGGAGCGGCGTGCCGCTGCCCTGCTGCCTGCCCTGCATCCGGTACTCGAGGCGGTCGTCGAGGTAGGCGGCGTAGGTGCGGACGAAGGCGGAGAAGTCCCAGGCGTCGGCGCGGGAGCGGTCGCAGAAGTCGGACATGTTGAGCATCCGCGTGCCGCGCCGCGTGGCGAAGAACACCTCCTTTTCGAACGCCGGGTGCCCGTCGGCGAGGAGGCGGTGCACGATGACGAGCGTCTTGAGCGCCACCGCCCAGCTCCGCGTCCGGCCGAGGCGGCGCGACAGCGAGGCGACGCAGGAGCCGACGTACACCCGGGAGAGGCAGGTGAGCGTGATGATCTCACGGATGTGGCGCTCGGCGGCCGGCAACGACTCGCTGTGCCTGGTGGCCTTGACGATGGCCACGTCCAGGTCCGCCTCCAGGGCGCCGCCACTGCCGACCTTGGCGAGCCCGATGCTCGTCTGGTCCTTCACCGCGCCCAGCGCCTGGCGCAGCTTGCTCGGAGCCATGTTAGTACGTTCTCGTCGTCGTCGTCGTCCTCCTCCTCGCGGAGGTAGGGTAGATCGCTCGCCCGCGATAGATTGCGCTTGGTCGGGATGGTCCTGTCGACGTGGTCTGGACGTGCAAATGGACGTGTGGTGCTGGTGTTTGGGCGCGCGGCGGGTGATGGAAATGCGCGCGCGACGAAAGCGGGTGGCGGGAGGACGACCGAGGAAGGAGGAGGCCGTGGACGGCGAGCAGAGCCGTTGACAACACAGCGGGTGTGTCGTTGACTTTTCTTATCATTTTTAGGGGATTTCTTACTATCATCTTTTTCATGAAATCTGGTACAAGTGACATAAAATTGTTCTCGGATGTCCAACATTGCTAATCCCTTCTATGTAAAAATAGTAAATGGGCTTCTTTTAGTGGGCTTATTTCTATCCGCGCTTTAATTCAGCCTACGTGTTGACAGCTATGGGCCCGAACGGAAATTTAGAACAGAGCGAAGCACATTTTTTTGCACGACTACGACATATTGGGTAAAATATGTAGTGCAAATCATAACTTTCGTGTAAACTCATGTAAACCATGATAAAAAGTCGTTTAAACTCATAAAAAACCACACATGTAGATGATATGATGATAAATAACCTTGTAAAATATCTTGTCCCAACTCGACTTCGTTTTGTCCCTCTGTCGTCTTAAAATAATTCATCATGTTGACTTTAAGACATCATGTTTGACCATTCGTCTTATTCAAATTATTTATACAATTTAGGAAATAAATAAATTATTATTAAAGTATCTTTAATAATAAAATAAGTCACATCAAATTGGATGATGTTTATATAAAAATTTGAATAAGACGGCGGTCAAACATGACATCTTAAAGTCAAATGATGAATTATTTTGAGACGGAGGGAAATAAGATAAAAAAATAGAAAATTTCAAATCAGGAAGTTGTCCAAATGATTTGTTAGAAATTTATTATTTTTATATCTTACAAACGAATTCGAAGTTTAGATAAAATATTTTACAATGTTGTGTATCATCATATCATCTATATGTGAGATTTTTTTTTGACGAATTTAGACGACTTTTTTTTTTGTTGATTTTGCAGTGCATGTATATAGGTGCAGTAGTTACAATTATACTTACTACTGAAAATTGTAGCACTGCTGCCATGCCCTTGTACATTACATTGCTATATCAGGCCATTCTTCCGTTTGAATTTAGACACCTTGCGAAAGCTCAGGGAGAGGCATTTGCACTTTGCACTTAAACTAAACAACACGTGCCAAAGGTCGATTCCTTCTCTTGCAGAATTCAGCACTTGCGTTGCGCAGGTTGGAACCTTGCAGCTAGCATTCGCACATTTTTGTTTTGTGAGCACGTCTAAGCACATTTTTCATTAAACAGATAGAGTATTACAAACCATAATCGATCCAGTAACACGACGATTACTGGGATCACCACCCCTACTTCTACTTAGATCAAGAGCTATTGAGCAAACTAGCATTCGCACATGCAACTATGCAAGACGTCTTGACTCTTGAGGACATGGAAAGGTGGAAACCAACGAAAGAGACATGCACTCACTCTCGCAAGGCCGCAACTTATTGACTTCTTCAAAGGTTTCCATATATCTTCTTGCAA
>JADLZK010013128.1:0-149580 GCA_015847255.1 Hyparrhenia diplandra
GAAATTTAGTAATTCGGTGAGCACTCATTAAATTTGCCCTGCAATTCGGAATTTAAGTACAAAATAAGTCTTAAATTCAACAGAGAAGTTCCAAAATTGCATAAGTTCCAATAGAAAAGTTCAGATAACATGCTAATAGATCGAAAATATTTATACATAGGACACCAAATACTTGAGGATGAATTGGTGTATTACCGCAAATAATATAGGTTAGGTTACTAGTGGTAGACGTACTAGTGTCAATGTAGTGCTAGCTAATGCGATGCTAGTTACTCCTGTCATCTGTGATGCTTTTGCTAGGGGTTAGATTAGCTAAGGCAGTCTGGAGGTGACATCCTGCTGTTGCATTATTTAACATCACGTCATCCATCCACCTATCCGACAACGAGGAGAGAGAGCACACAAGCTAGAGTTGAGGCAGTTGTGGGTACTACTCGGCGGCGAACTAGGCGAAGAAATTTTCTTAGGGTATGCTGGACCATACCTGAACACCGCGTTGGATCGCCCCGTTTGTTCCCTTACCGTGTGTTTGGATGGGTGAATATCTCCAACGGACGGAGCTAACCTCGCTGGGTGTTTGGTTGGGGGAGCTCTGCGGGGATGGAGCTTCGAACGCGAAAGTGGAATATTTCAGCTCGGATGCGGGTTAGCTCCGTGGGCCCGCCGAAATCTGGCGCCGGGCGAACTCGCTTTCTCCCTGCTTCGTTGCGTTGTAAGCGGTCGTCTCCACTCTTCGAGCCTGTGCGCTGCGACCAGCGGGCGGCCCAAGATCAGGCTTCTGAAGCTCCTGCAAGGCGGCGGTGTGTCGAGGCTTCACTCGCGGCTGGCAGCCCCCTCGGCCGACGCATTTGCCCTCGCTGCCCGTAGCGGCCTCGGCCTCGCTGGCGTGGCGGGTCACTCACGAGATCCAAAATCTGGGTGCAACCAAGCACGTAAGCATCAAGCGGTTTCATCCAGCGAGGGTTGGAGCCATCCCAACCCAGGTGATCCCGCAGATCCAAACACACGCGTTGGAGGATCATTATCAAAAACATGATATAAAACTCTTAAAGAAGCCCTAAAACGCCGAGCCGCCAGCGGGTGCATGCCACCAAGACAAGTCGGGTTGCACTGGTAAACTAATGCCATATCTTTTCTCGGTGGAAAGATAGCATCGTAGCTTTTGGATCTTGTGAGAGGATTTGCATAATGCGTGATTTCGCGATGGTGCAACTATGTATCTTCGGTCAGCAGATAAGTAGATTGCACAATATCGCGGTGACAGAGAGAGCGGCAAATGGATATACTCTGAAGCGTAGTGGTGAGGCTGAGGTATTCTCTTTCACTGAGCATGCACTGCTCTTGATGGGCCAATTTCAACCACCGGCTACCTTAGATATCCATGGAAAATACTTGCTGAAGCATACAGAGTAGTGATAGAGAGTTCTGAACGAAGGATTCGAGATAAGGTGCCCGAGTGGCACCAATCGAGAAGAAATTGATTCAACATCGGTTGGGATGGTTTTGTGCATATTGTCCAGGTGGAGGCTCCGTGGCCGGATGCGCGTGAGTGGGGGTTTTAGCGTCGATAATGTAAAGAGAGGTAGAGGTAGAGGTCTACCTAGACTAACTTGGGAAGAGAGACGGTGGAGAGAGACCTTAAGGAGTGAATATCTCCAAAGGAATTAGCGCATCGATAGGGCGGCTTGGTGCTAGCAATGAAGTGTCTCTGCTTAGTAGCGTGCACCTTGGTTTAACTGTTTCCGTTTACCCTAGCTGCCTACTGCTACTGTCTTTGTGTGACTATATTTGTGTGCTTCTTTTATACTTTGTTTCGCATGGGTTTTCATCTACTAGCCTCTGCGGCCCACGAGCTTGGGATAAAAGGCTATGTTGTTGTTGTTGCTGAACAAAGACATAGTGTTTTGTTTTTCCTGCTTCGTGGTAGGCTCGATACTAGAGATATGCTGAACAGAAAAGAAAAAGAGAAACCATTTTTACCTATATCTTGTTGCTCACAAGCTACTGAAGAAACATCATGCCATCTCTTCTTTTGTTTTAAAATTTGCACAGCAGCATTGGTACTGGGTATATCTGCAAAGGAACAGAAAAGTTTCTTAAATAAGAGTACGCCATGTTATACGTGAAAAGATACAGTTTAATGTGGTGCTATGGGAAAGAATTTTCTAGCATTTATATGATGATTTTTCCCACCATGCAAAGGAAAATCTCTTAATAATGTAGTGCAATCATGGCTAGACAATTCCTGTGAAAATCTTGTTTGTGAACCTATATGTACCAGTCTGTACCGGCACAAGTGCCATTTTTAGGTAGGAGTGGGCCATGGGGTCACCTAAAAAGAGCGAGTAGACGTGCAATCATCTTTATGTCTCAAATAGTATCAGGTGGCATCTATCATCTTGAGTTTGAAACAGGAACCATGTGGTGTTTTATTATATTTTGCGCTTAAATAGTTGAATATTTTTGTTGCAGTTGATGACATTGAATTTGTAGCTGGCAGGTTGTTGGGACTTTGTTTTACACACCATCAAAAAGTGTGTGCTGGTTGATACACAAGCCTGGGAAACAAGAGGAAAATTACAGCTTTCATTGGGGGCCCTGAATGCTGTATGATGGCGGCTATGACACACCTGAACACAGGCTTTTCAAAAGATCTTGACACAGTATTCCAAAATGATTATCACTTAACCCTACATTTTCGAGTGGGTTCTTTTGTGCTAGCGCTGTTCTAAGTAATTTGCTTTGTAGAAAGTTTGATTTTTTCATGTACAGTACTAAATTACATGCATCCAGATTTTGTTGTTCTTAGAATCATGTATTCGTTTCTAATTACAGGCAGGTCTTGAAGGACAGAGCAACCATGGCATGATTTACATTGCAGGATTGATGGCCCTGCCTATGATGTCTTGACAAATTTTGAGCAAAAGGTGTGAGCAACAAAATGGCGTGACCGGTTTAGAAGAGTGTCTCATTGGAAAGATGATGCTTTAATTAAGCTGGAGCGTATCTCATGGATTCTAAGCCCTTCACGCACTGTTCAAAATGACCATCCTAGTTTGTGGTTTCAAAAGAAGAAGATGGTAAAAATTGGCATGTTCAGGTTCTCATACTGCCTTTATGTTCTACTTGTCAAAAGTAGTTTTGAAATTTTCAGGAGTATTTAATGTATTTTGACTCTGCAGGTATTCCGTTCAATTGACTCTGGTTCCTAAAGTTTCCTAATGATAGCAAAAGCAGCTTCAAAGCTGGTTAGTCTACATTCTATTTTCTGGACTTTTCTTGCGCTGAAAGCCTGACAGAGAGAATATACTATTTGAAAACTGCTGTAAATTTGACTATTCAAATCATTTCTGCAGAATCTTGTGTGCGAAAGAACCTGGTGATTGATAAGGCATCCACACTGCATATATGTCCGAGCAATCAGATCTGCACAACATTTCATTTATATTGAACCAGTACTTTCTTGGTCTCTTCATTTGCTGTGGCCATCCTACATTAATCCAGGTTTTAACCTGTTTTCACTTTCTTCGCTGCTTTTCCTTGATCTGTAGTTTTATGGTAGCTATACATAGCTTCTCCTCTGTCCTGCTCCAAATTGTAGAGTCGCTTTTGGCTTTTCTTACATGATCTTTTACTATGTTCTATAGATAATGTAGCATATAGCAAACCACTATGTGTACCCAAAATACTAGAACAACTTACAATTTGGGAAGGAACCAAAGGAGTATATATGTATATTTTCTCTATTGCAAAGTGATGGGAGAACTACAGACAAGAATGTAGGTAGGATCTTAAGCAATTCTAATATTTTAGGCAGGTTTTACATTCTCTTTGTTCCTTTGACTTAACTGTTGATGCTTACTGGCTGCATGATAATATGTGGCAGGCGCTGATAATCTGATACCAATAGGGCTGCCCTCAAATTGCAGAAGTAAGATTAAGAGCGCGGGAGGAAACACTTTGCAGTGTATGCAGCATTACCAATGTGGCCTGAAGGAGTCCTCTACTGCAGCATCTGTGCAGAGAAATCCTTTTTCTTTCAGGTGAATTCTTTTATTGATGGTCACAATTTGGCAGAATAATGTATCCGATTGTGAGGTCTTCTGAGTTCTTTCTCTCTTGCAAACATACCATGTTCCTGTGTTGTAAGGTTAAGTAAGTGTAAAACCTTGAGGATTATATATGGGACTGTCATCATCTTTCTCTAATGTTGAGGATGCAGTATATTAAATTTCACACTGGTGAATATACAATTAGACTTAGGTGTATTAACAGTTGGTGTTGGTGGTGTGTTTTGTGTGTGTGTGTGTGTGTGTGTGTTGATCTTTCCAGCTTGTATTAATCAAAGTCTGTTCTCTACTTCCAGCTAAAGAGCAAACATTGTACACTTCCAGAATAGATTTTAGGTGTCACATTTGTAATGTATGCTAGCTTTCCTTTAAAGGTTAAAATAAGTTTTAAACCTTCTATTTTGAAAGAGAGTATCACACAATGCCATAGAGAGGTGGGATTTAGTAACTATGGTCATGATTTGTCTTCATGTTACAGGCCCAGACAATGGAGATGATGTATAAAATAATTGCGCAGATGAGCTCAAGGCACGGGACAGTAAGGGATATGCACCACGAAGATTACTTTGAACTTCTTTTTGTCTTGGGAAATTCGGGAAGAACCACCATCTAATGGCAGCCCAGAATCAGAGAGAAATCTACAGACAAAAGTGCAGCGGTAATCTGTTGTTGCATACTTGCATTTCTTTCCTTATTCTTTTAAAAGATAAAGAAAATAAAGTGTCTAGTTTACTTGCTACTAAAACTTAGATAACTGCTTGTCATGTTTTCTAGCATCTACTCGACTCCTCATGTACTACATATTAATACTGTTAGTCTTTAAATCTTCTCAGAAAATGGTATGTAGGTTCATAGAGAGGAAGGTTTCCAGGATGCTGATACATTGTGGCATGACACGAATCGCTTCTTGCAGTGAGCTGTTGTTAAATGCAGTCTTTAGCTAGAATGGATTTGCATCAGTATTTTTGTTTTGCTTGCATCAATACATTACTCAACTTTAGGATTGATGGTAGATTACTGATGTTATCTTAGGCTCTAGCTTGTTGGCCTTGTATTTTTGTAGTGTATTTTTGTGTTGTTGCCCTTGGTTTACATTTTGCATTGACTCTGGCTTTGGTTCCTGTTGTGATTTAGGAAGCCAGGAAATAACATATCTTAGGGCCAATGAAATCTCGCGTGTTTATACAAAGCTTTTCCCTGTTCACTGTATTTACTATGTGAAATTACTTACTTACTGTGTTAGACATATTGTTACGCCTAGGCCCTTTGAGGCCATCATATAGAGCCACTGTGGTTTCTCTAGATTGGTTGTTGGTTACATGACAGGGCAATGACTACTATTATACTGCTTATAAACCAGCCCAGATCATCCTTGCCTATGCGCACCTGTGTTCCAATGAGTCCTAATCAATCTATTGTTTTCCCATCCAGTTATCTTCCTTTCATGTGATACTGTGTCTCATCATTCTTTGAAGAAGCCGGTAGACATGTCATGTTGTATCTTGAGCCTAGCTTCTATCTCATTTTTCCTGTTAATAATTACTAAGCAGTAGCATTCGGTTTATCATTTCTTCTGCTAAAAATCTGCAGGCCTTAGCTCACAAAATGCTCGACGGTTCATGATCTATGTTCACGCAAAGGGATGATTGCTGTGGATGATGAGATATGTCATCCTTGGAGTTCAAGCAAAGCATCAACCCAGAGATCCCTGGCTGGTTCTAGGGTCACCTAGCTGAAATTGCAATGGGTGCATACCAACCCTTCATTATGCATGGTCTACAAAGAATGGACATCCTCACGGCCAGGTTGACTTCTTTCTACCAAATTTGCTTACTGCAGTTTTGTTAATGGCTACTAGTAACTTATTTGCCCCCTATGTGATTCTACAACTCCATATTTACAAAACGATGCTACCACTTCTAGCTAGCTTTGCCTACATATCATTTTCCCTCCAGGTATATGGTTATAGAACGCTCTCTGGGCAGAGCACCTTTGGAACGGTTCATGATCGCTCAAGGATCCTTCGAGTTTGGAGGTGTAAGGTTTTGTGGAATGAAATAGCTGTAGATAACTGGAAAAAGGTTTACAACTGAAGAAATGAGTACATTACAAGGGCACCTCCTCAAGTACCCAGTTAAGGTGGAGGCTGATGGTAGATCAGCCCACTGCAAGACCAAGAATGCTTTCCTGATGTTGGTGGCAAGATTCTGGGAGCTTCAACTTCACTTCTGATTCGCTGACCATGTAGAGATTATTACACATCATTTTCTTCAGAGTTGAACTTTGTAATGTCTAAATTGGTGGGTTTGTCGCTGAACTTGTACTCAATCTGTAAATCATCCATAGTTGGCGCAGTGAAGGAAAGCTCAAGGTGTTGTGCTCCTGTAAGTTTCCCCAACGTTTGTAAATGAACCATACGATAGGATCCTTTGACAATGCTTCCATTTCCATTGCGATTAGACCACTGTTCTCAACATTTTTGTTCAATAACTCTGTACTTTGGTCTGTTTTTATTATCAATAAAAATTCCAGTAGGGGTGCAAACCCCTCCGGTTTTCATCTAAAAACCATTTTTGATTCAACCCTATATTCAGACTGTTTCTGTTCTATGGTCTACTCTGCATAATCGCCGTTGTCCGCGCACGCCTTGTACTTGAGCCCTTGCCGCTCGCCCTGGCTCGCCGGGTTCCCCGTCATTATGGCAGGAGGTGGCGCCTCGACGCGTCGCACCCGCAGCGCGCTGAGGGCGAGCGGCAGAGCAGGAGCCCTCAAGCTACAAGGCGTCGCGCAAGTCTGTCCCCGGTCCGTGGGCCGTGGTTCGACATTCCTGTCGAGCGGCTCGTGGGCGCATGGCCAATCGCACGCCCATCTTGCAAGGTGTGCAGATATGAGTTCGCTGTCGGTTGAACTGATGAGTGAGTACGTCTTATTTAATTACTTGCAAAATTAGAAAATGGAAGCCAGGATACGAACAATTAAATTAGAAATCAACTAATTCTCATTAGAAATCAACTAATCACCATGGTAAAGAGGTTGCAACATGGTCACGCTTTCCAATGTCTCTCGTTGAAAAGAAATCATCCAACTCCATCTTATGACGGCGTGTTAGTTGCTGATTTGGTGAGAACACACACCTTTATTTTGCCCTTCGTCTTTTCCATAGATTGTTAGTTGTGATTTACAAATATATAAACCTAGGCTAGCTAACACTTTATACGCATAGAGTCTTGATGACGCGATCTCACCCCTGAATGATGATCTAAGGGTATAGCAGCGCTAGAAGAAAATGGTTATTTTTCTTGTAGAGTGATATGCAACTCCCTGGTAATCTAAATTACTGATGAGAGTGCAATTGTTTTGCTGATCTAAATGTTAATTTCTTTAGGCAATGACGACTTCAGTGTGCTGATCTGAATGTTAGATCCTTTTTAATATATTCTATACGGTATCATCAAAACATATGAATAAATACCAAATTCACAGATTTTGGAAATAGATGCACTACAATTTTGCACACTGCAGTCATAGTACTCGATATCTAACTCTACTAACGCATCAATAGATATGATAACGAAAAGAAATGATCTATCAAGACTTAATAATGTACATTATCATATTATACCAACATTGATGTACATTAAACATTGAGTTGCTCTGAGACCACGCCTCACCTAAGTTGAGCGTGCTTTTTCATTAAGCAAATAGTGTTAACACAAAATACAAACGAACCTCTCGGTAACACCACGATTAGCCCGAGAGGTTGAGGGGACCAGTAACCGGTGGTCACAAGCCCAACCGAGCAACAGCTCGCGCGTGATTGTGATTACAAATAAACAATTACAACTAAAAACCAACACTCCGGAAACGCTACCCGGCCCCTCCAGCCTCTTGTAAGTTCGAGATCCAAAGGTGCATTGCGCCGAAAGCGTCGTTCAAAAAGAATCTAGAAGCAGCTCCTTCTTTCGTTTCGGGACCAAGTCGGCGTGTCTCGGAAGAAGGCCTTGAGCTCTCTTTCGTACCCACCGAGCTCATCTCTCGACTTCAATGCCCATCTTCCTCAACAAACACGACTTTGGGCTGCCTCGGTGGCATTATCTGCCGCCCAGCGCGCGTAGCAGAATGCGCACGCTACAGTAGCGAAGTCAGGGTGGGCACCGGCAGATCCTAGAGCGACGCGAATCGCGTACTCGAGAAGTGGTGTCTCCAGCGGTCGAAACCAATTACACACATAACATTGGACGACTTCCTATTCAATCAAACCGGAACAATTACACACATAACATTAGTCCCTGACCCTGACGTTGTCGACGTTGGCGCTCAGCTGGAGTAGGCTACGTAGATCTTTAATGTCCGACGTCGCGTAGCCGTTGAAGTTATGGAGCCGGCTCCGGTGCTGTATGCGCCCATGTCGTCGAAGACTGTTCCACGCTCATCTCTGGTAGCTGGGTAATGCTGACCACCGTGTCTGGTAGTTGGGGAACACCGTGGAAGTGTAGGTTTGTCATGGGGCGTGGGCTGTCGACCGGCCGTAGTGGTCCATGATGAGAGTTGAGCAGGCCAGGCCGTCGTCGATCAATTACTCGCGCACCTTAGTCGAACACCGTGAAGGCGGTCTCGGCGTACCGGCCGGGCTCGCCGATCACCTCCACACGGGCAGGTCGCCGAAGTGCTGGGCCGAGTCGGACCGTCGCCGCGTCGTCGAAAGTGGGGCCGGACACGAAGACCCGCCGCCGATGTCGGTACATGGGCGGCATCCCAAGGCAGCCGCGGCGTGGACGCGGCGCGCGGCCCTGAATGCCGACGCCGAGTTGGACGCGCCATGCCGACGTGGAAGAGACTCCGGCGACGCCGACCCCGCGCGCTGGGCGGCGCGCGGAGCGGCACGACCTCGTCGGCGTGCGCGCCGTACTTGGTCCCGAGGTCGACCCTGACGTCGCCGCCGTCGGGGCCCTTTTTAGCAGGAGCTCTCTCGCAGCCCGGGTGGCAGCGTTTGACCCAGCCACCTCCTCCTCCTCAGGTCGTAGGTGGCGAGGTTGGCGCCGACCTCGGCGGCGTACTCGAGTGCGCCTCGGGCTTGCAGGGGTTGGCGTAGACAATGTCCCGTGCTGGACGCCGAGCGCGAGCACGGCCTCGATCTCGGCGCGGCTGGCGCAGTCGAAGCCGGCGCCGAGCGCGGCGAGCGCGCCGAGGAGCGCCGGGTCCGGGTTGCACTTGACGGCGTAGCAGGGCCGCGCGTCCGGCGGCGCCCGGCGCCACGCCCTGAAGAGGGTCGACGACCTTGGGCGAGGTCGAAGACGTAGAAGGCGCTGCGCTGGGCCGGGCTGGTGGAGGCGAGGATGGAGTGGACGAAGGCCGGACGCGGCGTCCTGCTTGTCCTTGAGGGGGTCAGCGAACGCAGGCACCTTCCGTCCCTGACGCCAGGCGCTGCCAGCACTACGGCCTGCAGGGGCTGCTTCAAATCCCATGGCGGTCAGTTGATGACGGTCGCGATAAATGAGCAGCGTGATCAGCTTGTTTGATGGACCTGTTTCCTGGAAAATAAAGGAGCACGTTAATAAATGATGAAGAACTGAAGATGAAAACGTTTGCAGCAGCTTCCTTTATTTTCGTGACGTCTGGTTGGCTGGGTCACATGTTTTAGTTTTGCTGGTTTATTTCATGCCTTTGCACAATGATGAACTAACTCACCGAGGCGAGACGATGATGGTTCTACTTCTGCTGGTGACGCCAAGCAAGCAAGCAAGCGAGATGGTCTCGTTTGGTGAGACGCGTCTCTTGGTGCGCGGTTGCTCCCGCATGAGCGGGGGCGACCTATAGAGGTCGCGCCGTCGTGGGGAGGAAAAAAAAAAAGAAAACTGGGAATGGAGTCGCGGGGTAGAGCGGGCGGGCGATGGTTTGGTGCGGTGCCACGGCTGCCCAGTCAGAATCGATTACACAACTAAACTAAACCCGTACGTCATGCTCTTTGTAAGATCCCTTAGTTTTGATGGTATTTTACTCATGGATTTAACGTCACTGCGGTCTTTTGTTCATATAAATTGTGTTTGACACTTTCGCCTTATTTTAATTTTTTTATGTAAATTATAAACAAAGAAAAACTTCATTACAATATCTTTTAGTGATGTAATAAGTCGTAACAAAAGTGGTAATATTTATTAAAAAAGTTAAATAAGACGGAAGTGGCTGCTTGCATGAGTTAGCATACAGCGAATGAATAGAAGGAGATACAATAGTGTTATCTGTAGGTTTATTTCTTGTATTAGTTGAGGGAATTTGGAGAAATTTAAGGTGGTGAACCGGAACCTAAATTGTACGGGCCTCTTTGGTATCATGAACACGGTTTTGTTTATCTTGCATCACTAGGATCTAGTAGAGAGCATATCTCCTTTACAAAAATATTAGTCCTAGTGCTTGTATTGTCATTTTAATAAATTATCAAACTAAAATGAACAAACGCACGGTGGCGCCAGTGTCGGCCCATACATGCAAACGAACAAAACCATTTTCCCGGCTAGTGCGGTGCACCAGTCACCAGTTGGCCACTCGGCCTGGCAGGCAAACGCGCCGGGAACTCACAGTTGGCGATACAAGGCGGGATCCGGTACTTCGTCCTTGACTCCATGTGCCATGCGAATCGATCTCGATCCGTCGTCGTCGTCGCCGTCTCGTCATCTGTGCCGGTGCGGACGGACGGATCGACTGCCCGTGCGCACGCGCGTTGCGCGTGTGTGTACGATTCCTCTCATCTACTACTAGCTAGCTCCACCACCGCAACCTTGGGTGTTGCGAGGTCGAGTATTGAGGCCACATGCATATCGATCGATCTTGCGTTGTCAATTTGCTTTGCGTTCCATGTATCTTGTCAGACTGGTTACTGGCTAGAAAAAGCCCTGGCCAGTTTGGTTTTCTTTAGGCCACCCCGCGGTGGGTGCGCAGATAGTCTTTATCGATTTGACATCCACCGGCACGCTGAGTTAAAACAGCCATGTCTCTAATCCAGCGGTTACACGGGCTCAAAGCAACACTATATTATATTTAACTAATTATTTATGTTATTTCAAACAAGATGGGTGGTGTAGAAACGCCAGGAAGGGAGTGGCGTATCGGTGGCCTGGGGCACACAAATCGTCTAGCGGCGAACTCCTCGCTTATGGCTGAGGATTTTAGCACTTTCATCCATGTCCCGGGTTTCCCCTGGCTACCTCCTAGGCTCTCCTGAATGGAGCCATTGGAGACGCCCTTATGCGTCCCACATTCTTGTGGTGGTACCTACGGGTCTACACCTACCTTAGGATCGCTCAGACTAGTATGCATTTTCGTTACTTACGAATCCGTGTGTTTGACTTCACCACTGGGCATAAAACCCCGTTACCCATTACCCGACCCCAAAAACCCAGACCTAAACCCGAAAACCTGAACCCGGTTTTTTGTGGGTAATTCTGTAGCGAATCATAAAACCCAAAAGTTTTTTGTGGGTAAGTGGGGTTGAGAGCTCGGTGCGAAAAGCCGAACCATATAGATTACCGTCTGGACTCGACAGTTGGTCCACAATCCACTAGTCAATTCCCTTTTCCCCATGCCCAAGCCCAATGGTCTTGAGGTTGGACTATTTTTTAGTTAGTAATTGTTATTCTTTTGAGTCGGGTTCTACCACGATTTGTGTTGAGTCCGCGGGTCTTGAGGTTTCCTACGCCACTAGTTATCTTTAGTTAACGCCACTAGGAATCGTTATTTAATCGTTAGTATTTTATTGAAGGTCACGTAGTGTTTGACACTAGCGTCACTGCACTTGGCGGTTGGCAACTTAGTGATGACATGGGTGAAGGCGTGAAGTGAAGGTCTGTCAGTGGTGTCCTGTATTTACTCTCAATTTTATTTGAGATAGGAATGTTTTGCACTTAACCAAATTATGATGATTAAGTATCCTGGGCAATGGCCGAATGCCTCAAATTTAAATATTTATTTTTTTTCGGTTATAATTCTATGCCAAATTATATGATGTTTGAGGGTTTTGCCGTGATTTTATATATTTCGGGTAGAATGATTACTCGAACCCAACCCGAATTTGCGGTACCCAAGTTTCTTGGGTAACGGATTTTCGAGGTTGATTTTAGCGCATTCTAATCCGAACTTTTTAAAACGAATTACCCAAGCCCGATCGGATCGCAATGAACGCCAGGTGAGTACGGGCAGGAACTAATTCTAAATTATGAAAGACATACTTTCTCACAAGTTGCTCCTTATGTCACTGTGGGCTCTCTCCCTCTTCTTCCATTGTGTCTTTTGCATCTTCCTCTCTTTTTGATGGCATGGCAGCCCCTGCATGTCTTGGTTTTGCGGCGTGCCATATTTGGGCTTCAATTTGCAGGCACTCTGTCCCCTCAACAACATATTATCGACATCCAACAACAATGCTAAACTCATTGGGTATTGTTGGAGATTGATATTTTTTTTCCATTCAATACCGTTGTGAGAGTTGCTAAACTCATGAATATTGGGACAAATTTTGGGTACTTGTTGGAGATGCTCTAAGATGAGATCATTGATCATTCGCGCTCATCTTGAGGAAAAGAAGATCGAGGACATGAGACAATGATTTGTATCCATTAGCCCTAAGCCTCGAAAATTTTGGTGAGTTGGCACCGAGATAATAAAAAAATGCTTAGGGGCTCGTTTTTTACGCCTATATTCACCCCTCACAAGTTTGGGAGTGGGTTGACGCTTGAAATAACATAAATGCACCGAGGTTGTCTTCGCAAATCGCGGGAGATATCTTCGCCTCGAGTAGGTGCATCGACTTGAACCGTATTGTCCCAAGGAAGTAGCGGCGATCATACCTTCACTTTGATCGAATATACTTTCGCTCCTGGAAGGTGCTTTCTACAAGTGAAGCGTATCGGTTGAAAGTATCTGAAATAAGTATGTTAACAACAACAATAAATAATAAAAAAATATCATTAAAATGGACTTCAAAAGTTCATTTAGTTCATTGATCTTCTAGGAAAGGGTCCCGCGCCGCCTTTGACACCTTACTAATGTTTCAAAGATGAAAAGACATCCTTGACATCTTGAGCGTCTTCGCTTGCGTCTTCAAACGAGGTATCACAAACGCCCCCAAAAGGGAGTTGAAAATCGATCGCGCGTGAGCAAACAATTACGGCCGATGGTAAGGACTTAAGCCTAGCCCGTAGGAAAGCGACGAAGAACAACGTAATCCTCTACAACCATTTTGACAACATCAATCTGCTACACATGGCTTTCGGCCGTTTCGCGAAGCAAACAATCAAGGGCGCCCAAAGTAGCGGCCAAAAGGACCCATCAAAGGCCGGGTCAAAACAAGTCAAGACTACAAAAAAGACGAAGTGGCCCCGAAGATATTTACGTGAAGACAAAAAACAAGGGGGTGCTAGGAAGCCGAGCTACAATTATAGGACCGTCACACATTGTATTTAGCTATTGAATTTTATACCTCCCCTCAAAATCAAATAGCTAAGGGGGCTTTGTGTTTTGGACACAATTGTAAAGATTAGAGTTTCAACATGTAGAGAGTAGGCCCTTTTGTAAACCCTCAATAACACTTTTGTAAATACTAATATTTTCTAAGGGCAATAAAGAGGACAACCCCCTCCCACCTTCCCTATAAAGGAGAAGAGGGGGAAGGAGAGAAGGGGCTCTAACTTCCTACTAATGCGCTGAATTCTATTCGGTCTCGTGTCTAATTGGAATAAGCCGTTAGGTGCATGCCATACGCCTCCCTCTTCGATTGTCTAATGAAATTATCATCTCAAAGCTGATTACTGGTCAAACAAAGCAATCTCTCAAATCCAGATATTCTAGAGAATAAACAATTTCGATGACTAACATCAAAGAATTATAACTCTTAAAACCATTTAGCATTAAGCTATGAAAAAGTGAACACAAGCAAGATAAGTAAGTTGTCTATTGCTTTGTTATAAGAGCTAAACTATAAATAAAGTAAATAGTTCACTTAACTTAAATCAAAACTCTAAACCCTTGCAAAGATGATCTTGGTGAAATCGAAGAGGGAAATTCCAAACTGCACGGAAATCGAATCGGAGCCAAATGTTTTTTTCTTCTCCTCAACATTCACATGATCTCTGTCAATGTGGGGCTTCGATTAGGTCGTGCATGCCATGTTCCTCCCCGGCCCATGGGTGGGTTGGTAGGGTTAAGCGGGATCTCCGATGGAGACATGAGGTGCATCGGGATGTCCACGCCATGTGTCCTCCGTCCATGGGTGCGATAGAGCTGCCCCGACCATCCCGGTCATGGGCATGGAGTCATTGAGCATCGATACCCCAAACCTCTGCGGTTGACCCGGCTGCCGCCCGCCTCAGACCTCCATTGGCTACTACAAAAGCGCCGTGGCCTCCCCATCGCTAGGGTCCCTTCCTAGGATGCTTTTTGTCCAGCCGTGTCTTCCAAAGGTCTCGTCCCCTCGGGGGTCATCTTCAGACGCCGAGTCCTCTAGCGCACCCCACGTCCGTCATGGACTCGTCCCCTCCCCGCTTGGTCAAATGCTTGAGTTGGTCCCTTCCTCCCCTCCATTGCTCGTGAGGCGAGCACATCGACGAATCAAGGCTAGGGTTTTCGGGAGGCGGGGGAGGGGGAGGAGGCGCCGGCGCCGGACCGGAAATGAGTTTAAAGGCGCCACTCGAGCACTAACCACCCCGGAACGGATCTTGCACAATGAAAGAAGAGGCATCAAAACAAATAAGGCAAACGACTCACGTCGGTGAGCAAAAAGCGGATCGATTTCAACCCAACTCTCTAGAGGCGGAAAATAGGCGACCAGGGGCTTCCGCCCGTCGGCCGATTCCTCCCTCTCGGCGTCATATCCGGGGCGGGGGGGGAGGGATTTCAGTACCGGCGGGCCTGATTTGCGATTAGCTCCGTCCAATCGGTAGATAGGCTAGTTTGTTGGTTAGTTGCTCATGGTGTTGTCATGGCGTCGGGTGGAGCTTTTGACGACGACGTCCCTGCAGAGTCCGGCGAGCATGTCCAACGCGGTTCCGCGGGGAGGCGATCCCGCATCTCCTGTGCGGGCGTAGGGCGACGGGCGGCATCTCCGTCGCGGGGTGCAGCGGGCTGGCCTCTCTCCAGCGGTGGGCGGCGTTCGGCCTCCTAGTGTTCGCAGTCCTCGTCGACGACGATGCCCTCGCTGCGTGAAAAGTGGATGAGAGTTTCCTCCATGCTATCTCCGGTGGTGTGACCTAGTCATTGGTGGCGGCTCCATGAGGCCTTGCTCTTGCTCGCCATTTTGCGGCGGTGGAGTTATGGGTCTCTGTTGTTTCGGCTTTCTGGGCGACTACGGAGAGGTTTCTCCGCGGTTTCCCCGCCCTTGATGCCGATACCATGAGGTCCTTTGTTTGTGCAGGGAGGTTGTAGATTCCTCGACGGCTTGTTGTTCTAGGCGCCGCAGTGAGAGTAGAGGTGTTGGCGGTGTCGTTGAATAAATACCCCCGATTGCCTCTTCCCTTTGTTGGCATCTTTCTCCGCCAACCGGTGCGGTCGGAGTGGATTGTTCAGGAGTCTTCGCGTCGCGCCGCTTGTGGCTTTGTCCGGTTGTCCGGGCAGCGGCGACAAAAGGGTGGATCTTTTGTTTAAAATGCAAGGTCAAGCGGTTGTAGATGGACGACCCTTCATATTTCTTGTGGCTATTGGAGATGCAAGGTTCTTGGTTTGGGGGTGTCCGGGTTCTTCCTTGGCCGACATCTTTGTAGAGATTATGGCTTTACCACAGGTAAACGATTCACAGCGGCAGAATTTTTTGGAGCTTTGAAAGCTTCGCCGGATTGCGATGATGCATCCTCGAATCAAAGTGAAGCAGTTTGGTTTTATTTGTTGTATCGGAACAGTGTTTGCTCCTGTTTCTTTCTTGGTTGTACCCGTATTTGTACTTTCGGATGTTTGTTTTACTTAATACAGGTGTGCCTTGTCAAAAAAAAAAAAAAAAAAAAGAAAGAAAGAAGGCAAACATGATCAGTAGATAGTAACTTAACTGAGAGTTTAGGAATCTGGAAGGATAGAGGGAACAGTAAAGCAAGTTCAAGCGATAGTTGAGTTTGATCAATATGTTGCACTTCCCCATAATCAATAGATGCCTTGCAGAATATATCGATTTAGGGGAATCAGAGGAAGAACAAAAGAGAATCCCAAGTATAGGGTAATATTAATGAAATTGAAGAAGAGATAAGTGAAATAGTGAATCTACATCAAAAGAAACAGCTAGAGCTATCTGGTTGGATGCAAGTACTTAGAAAACAATTATCCTAACAATAAAGCTTCATAGGGTCTTTCTATCCAGGTGCAAGTAGTCCACATCTTTACAGACATGTCTATTTTACCGAGCCTCTCTCCGAGACAAGTGCCCAGATCGTTCGCCTGTCGAGCGAGGGCTAGAACTTACCTGACATGGAATTTCACTACCTTAGGACCGTTATAGTTATGACCGCCGTTTACGGGGCTTCGGTCACGGGTTGCATGTCAGCAGTTCACCAAATGCAAATAGGTAGGGTGATCTAGTCGTAAATCTGTTACTACGGTATTAGTTGGTGATGATAATAGTACTACTGTTGGTTTTTTTTTTTTTGTGGTTAGCTTTAAAATATGTTTTCTAAAACCTAAGTTTTGGACCTGTACGAGGACCCATCTGTGGTCCTCAACCTTTTTGTGATCAGCAGCAATGCTGCATTTCCAGGTGTTCTACTTCTACAAGAATGTATGGTGTCATAGTTTCCATTTGACCTTAATTTTGTGGTCACTGTCACCGACTCACACACTGTTGCTAGTGTTGTAGGAACTACTCCACTGATTAATCTCGTTCCATTTAGCTTCTGGAACAGAGCAGGAGAGAGATCTAGCGTCAGATCGATGAGACCAGATAGGAATCTGGCCGACTTGCTCGATCGGTTAGCCCGGTTGGTGCCAAGTAGCATTGACTTTTTTATTTGGCGTGGCCATGGGACAAGACATTTCCTAGTTCGTTTGCTTTTTTGCAACAAACTATCAATGTAGCTCCAACACGCGGCTGAGTGTGACATCAGGTGTACTAAATCATCACAAAACGATCGTCAAAACCAGCTAGGGTGTGATTTGTTGTATTAAAGATCTTTTCATAATGTAGAATATATAAGAGTCGCTAAAATTTTAGGTGCCTAAATTTTTTGAATCTGGGAATAAAATAAACTGTTAGAAAAAATTACAAACCTTGGCGCACAAAACAAATAACAATTTGGAACCCGCCCAGATTCACGCGGCCAGCACGTCGTTCACGCAGTCTAATTTTTCAGGCACATCACTTTAGAAAAAGTGATATATATAATATCTAGCTTCGTATAGCTAAATATAAGAAAGAAAACGATACGTGCAGCGAAACAAAAACTGGTTTAGTTAAAGTTTCGGGCCGGGCCGCAAAAACGCCGAAGCGTCGAGTTCGCCCAACTCCGGGCCTCGATTAAGTTAGTCTCATCAGGCCCGATTAATTCTATCACAAAACTAGATTAGTGTGTACCTTGAGAGCAATCAGTGACCAAAATGTAGCCTGGCCTTTTTGTGATCAAACAAAGAGTTAAGCGTAATACGTCTCAGTCTCAGCCAAGCGCTGATGTAATGATGAACGAGGCTGTGCGCACACGGTGCACCACCAAACCTAGCTAGTAACGACAGAGGCTGGGATCTGTTTCCATTTCAAACTTTTTCGTCGAAATTAAAAAGAATGGATCATGTAGTACTAGTAGCTCTGTTTGCTGTCCCGATTTCAAACTTTTCGTCGAAAAAAGAATGGATCATATAGTACGTCGTACTAGTAGCTATATGTTTGTTGTCCGGAGATTTCAAACTTTCATCGAAAAAAAGAATGTTTCATATAGTACTAGTAGCTATATGTTTGTTGTCCTGCCGGGGTGGGGGTGTTGGACTTTGTAATTTCTGTATATACTACTACTACTAGGAGGCAGGAGACTGTCACGTTCGTGTATGTTATTGAGAGCATCAACTGACCAACTCATTCTTTTTTTCAGAATAAAAGTAAAAAAAAAAAAATCACCAACTCACAAGTCACAACTCAGTGTGCAATAGGGCCTCGTTTTAGTTGGCTAAAGTTTCTAACTCTTTTTTCACTCTCTCTCCATCACATCACATTAAATACACCAAAAACACATATGTTGAATTATGAAATGTAGGTAAAAAAAAGTAACTAATTACACAGTTTAGATGTACATTCATGGCGATCCATTCTTTTGAGCCTAGTTACCCCATGGTAGGATAATATTTACCACAAACAAACGAAGTGCTACAGCGAGTGCTACAGGAGTTCAGGAGTTACTTTTGCTAAAATTGCTAACATCTAAACGAGGCCTAGGTCTAGAGAAGACCAGCAGGCTGCAATTGGACAGACTTTGGAGGCCGCTCTGAACCTTGCCATGCGTGATGCGTCTCGGATGTGTTGACTTCCGTATCGAACAAGGGACAGCGTGGAAGGTGCCGGCCAACCTAAATATAGGCATGCGATGCGGCATGGACGTCGTCGCGAGGAGGGAGATCGACATAGATCAGGGGCAGTTAGTTGGTGCTGATTTGATTGGAAAATTGTAATGCTGATCGATGAGCAACTACATGCTGCATCAACCAATGGCGACGAGTAATAATTAATTAACTCGACAATTAATACATTAGTCGTCACTGCAACGCATGCTTTCGTCGCTCATCGATCAGGGACGACGCTTGGTTTGAAGATGTGCATGTGAACTGGTCGATATGCGAGACAAATAAGGTTCGCTTTTGCAACCAAAAGCAAGCACGTCGGTGATCCTCCTCCTCCTCTCTGCTCTACACAGCTCGCGGTTAACTTTTTCCAACCGGTGTTGTGCTCTCTGGATAATTCACCTACCAAAATGGTTTGCTTTTTTGCAACAAAAAGAGAAAGTAGACCAACTTGTGGAACGATCGATATGCATGTACATGGGTAACACTAACATGTATGGCTGCACTAGCGAAGGCACTACTTATGCGATGGCAAGCTGATCCCTGAATGCGCATGGAACTCTAGTGTTGTGTCTACACATGGTGGCGATGATCGATGTGTCGCGTGAGATAAACGGATCAGATAGACTAGCCACCGCCAGCTCGCGAGCGAGTTCCACAAAGTTAGTGAAAAAAGACACGGACGCAGCCACAGATCGACCTACTCCCAGAAAAGTAGTCACGGTCGCCCAGCTTATCCAGACAACAACGTACAGGAAAGAAATCGTCGAGGAATCAGACTCCAAATCAGGGATCATGTACGCACTCCTCTGCGCCGTCAGGAAAGAAATCCATTGACAATAGGATTGCGCTTTAATTTGCACCTCCCCACTCCCTTTTCAGATTAATTACTTTTTATACAGGTGGCGCCTCGTGTGTTTTTAATGTAAGAGCAAGGCTAATAATATAGTCAACTTGTCTTCCTAATTAGCCCATCCATATAGTAGCCATTCACAATTAACATATAGTTCACTTGTTTCTCACACAAACTTTCTTAGATCTTATGCCTTCTCTTCACATCAACATTTAGCTAGCCCGCTTAGAATCTGTTATTATAGGTGCTCTTTTGATATAAAAAACACCTATTACACCAAAGTCAGTGTATGCTTTATATATATGTCAGATTTACTCTACGTTAGTGAAATTTAGAAATGTTTAGAATGCTTCAGTCAAGAAAAAGAATTTTTTTCTAGTAATTAACAAGAGAAATAATCAAACGCAGTCGCCTGATGGTTTGAAAAATCCATCAGTCACCTGCCCGAGAAATGTTTAGACTGCATTAGGGACCGGGCCGGGGAGAGGAAGCGCGCGTTGGGCAGCGACGCAGCATTCTGGGCACAGGAAGAGCACCGGGGCTGCATGCCGCTGGGCAGCGATGCGTTGCGGAGAGACGAGGAGCAGGCGCAGGTGCGACGGCTGTCCATCAATCACCTGGTGTGGAGATATTCCTATAAAAATACACTAGAACTTTCACATCATTATTAGTAGGATGGAGTGAGTAGCTCGATGCATGGTTGGAGTTTGCACGGCATGCCGTCCGGATAGAACATGATTTCTTTGCCGAGAAGCTTGAGAAGGAAAGCAAACCGATTTGTTATTGGCGCTGATGCACGCATGCATGGCTTGGTACGGGCGAGTAAGCAAAACTTGAATAAATGCCTGTTCATGGCAGACTTGGCGCAGCATGTTACGTGAGTGGATACGCTAAAGGCCATTCGGGATGGACGTTACGCCTGCTTTTGAAGGCTATTTAGACCAAACCCAGAAAGTTATGAGGCTGCATGCGTATTCTGTTTGGGGATTAAAGAATTGTAAAGAATCAAAAAAAAAAAAAAAAAAAAGAATTGGAAAGAAGGGAGTTCAAACGAATGGCCTTTTTGAACTCCATACGTATATATTCTGTTATTATGAGGCGGCATGTACACATATCCTATCCTTATAAGCACCTCTAAAGAGCTGAGTTGAATCGGTAAATTTCAAAATTAGCGAAGTCACCACATGTGTCGCTATCGACGCCTACTACCAAAGAGTAGCGCTCTTAAATCATGGAATAAATCTAGAAACATGCAAGCACATAGGCATGTCAAAGCTGAGGCTATGTTTATGTTTTTTTGTCGATTTTGTTAAGATTTTAAACCTCGACATAAAGCAGAGTTGTTGACAATATACATCATAGCTGGAATTTCAACTATTATTGATTTAACTTAATTTTTTTCAAAAACAGGCTTGGCACGTAGTGCATTAAGAGAAGTGGGAATGTTAAATTACATCCTAGCCGGCTTCCTTAGCGAGATGCCCGGGAAGCCAACTAGGCGGGAACACGAACACAAGGCACCGGCTAGGACAATGGTGCTTCGAGTGGTGTACTACGAGATAAACAGATTTGCGACGCACAACATCTAAAGCCGGAGCTAAAGCGAGGCCCTGTAGGATGCAAGCCACACCGCGGAATCATGCGTCCACCCAAAGACTCGTCTTCGACCCAGATGGCCTCCACGAACGCTGTTGGCAGGACTCCCAAAGCGCCCCGTTGAACGTCGTTCTGTTCCTTTTCTTCCAGATCATCCAAGACACGAACGATTTAACTTAATTAAGTGCCGCGTGCCAAGCTGTGGCACGGCGTTACTAACCTCCGCCTGGAAAGCCTCGCTTGATCGCAAAAATGGCACTCGTTTGGTGGCCCTTACTTTTCTATTTTGGATAATAATTATATAGTATATTCACAACCAATCCTCGCATTAGAAGCCACGGGAACCATCTCGGGCGCCATGAGTGTGTTCCTCACGTACCTTAGCTATACACGAGGATGGATTTAAATTACTACGTACTAAAGTTTCGTTGATCAACACACAGGCAAATATATGTAGACACGACACCTGTGGCTACGCACACCACCAGCTGCGTTCGATCCGATCGACCAGCAATGATGCCGACCAAGACTTGCGAGGCCGTAGTCGAGCAGTGAAGCACAAATAAACCAGAGGATTCGTTGAGCGATCCACCCTATCCATCGTGCCGCTGCGGCGTAGCACGCTTTAGCCTCAAGCGTACGCGTCGCGCGGGGCCGGCACAGATGTGATCGGTGTGCCCGCATGCGGCTGCGGCTGGCCCGTGGACTACAGCGCGCCGCCGGCCGAATGACAGTCAAAATATGCATGGTGTGGCCTGATGCGTTGTCCATAGACACAACCACATGATGCACAGCAGATGGTTTTCCACATGTCTCACTGCAGCAAAGGAACACTTAGGCCGTTATTTCTCATTAGCCCCGCCCTAAGTAGTGAGACATTGCCCGACATGTGGATGGATACGTGTTCCTTGTCATCAATCTCTTGCTAGAGGGCCAAACAAACGATGTAATTGTAACGTGCGATGTCGATACACCACTTGACGGCAGTGTGTGCTTCTTGCAGTGGCAGGTGGTTTCGCGCAAGTGCAGAAAGGGTCAAATATGGACACGGTTACTATGCCGTGACTGGTCGTACGCTTAGGGAGACTGCGACCCGGCTGCAGCCCACACTCATCTTTCCTCCACGCACGCACCACCCCTTCCTCCTCCCCTGCTGCCCCGGTCGGTGGCCAGCCGCCCTCAACCCTCCTAGCCGCTCCGCTCTGCCCCGCCATCTCCTCACCCTTGCCCTCGCCGTCGACCACCTCCCCGCCACAGGCGCTAGGGTTTGATGGAGCTCCACCATGGACAAGCTCACCAAAAACGCCGAGCTTCGACCATGGCGCCTCCGCGCTTTTCTGGTCCGCCCTCATCTACCCCCACCAGACCCCCTAAACCACCTCGCCTAGCCTGCCTCCTCCCCTTGGCCTTTTCTCTCTCGGATGACCTCCTCGCTAGAACCCTAGCAACTCTCGTCGTCATCTTTGTCTCCGGTGCCCACATGTCGGTAGGTGGAGAAGGGTAGGGAGGCCCGCCTTTGCCGCAGCCAAGCCACCGGAGGAGAGGGAGGGAGGAGCTCTAGAGCTCTACGAGGGAAGATCTTCGACACTGGTGTGGGGGTGTGGGTGGGAGCCGGTGCAGACGCAGACACGGGAATGTGAGCATGAGCGGAGGGTCATGCCGTCGTGTGATGTCGCGATGGTCGCGAAGTAGACTTTTCAGTCAAATTTACGGCCATGCGCCCTTGGATGCCCTTATGTGAATAGTTCTTCCCTTATTATTTGGGAAATGGAAACAGGTAGGGTGATCTAGTCTAGCGTAAATGTGTTAACGTGTTAGTTGGTGATAATGATGTACACGGACGGCATGGTAACTGCCATGTCAACTCTATATCCACCCAATATAATGAACAATGCTGAACGATCGAGTCTCCACGTACTGATCGATCGATTGATTCATTGCCCCTTCACCAACGCATGCACGCACACCTTCACCTACTCCCGTGCCCGCGCTGCCTATATTTATAGCGCGCGAGCAGAGCCAAAAGCCGAGCGAGCAGGGCAACACAAGTATATATAGAACAAAACCTGCAGCGCAAGGCCGCAAGCTGACAGAGAGTAGCTAGCTAGCAACTTTCACTTCACTGTCACTCCTCAGAGGTGATCCATCGGTCGATCGATCGATCTCTCCATGGAGGTGAAGGTGCTGAGCTCCAAGCTCGTGAAACCGTCCTACCCGGCGGGCGCGCCACGGCCGGACACCACGGAGAGCACGTACCGTCGTCGGTGTTCGACAAGGTCACGTACCACATGCAGATGGCCATCATCTACGCCTTCTCTCCGCCGGGTCCCTCCCCAGCCGACATCGAGCGCGGCCTCGCCGCGGTGCTGGGCGCGTACCGGCTCTTCGCCGGCCAGGTCCGCCCGGGCCCGGACGACGGCGCGCCAGGGGTGCTGCTCAACGACCACGGCGCCCGCCTCGTCGAGGCATCCGTCGACGCGTACCTCGCCGACATCGCTCCCCACCAAGCCGTCGCCCCTCGTGCTGCGCCTGCACCCGGACCTGGACGGCGATATCCAGGAGGTGGTGCAGGTGCAGCTCACGCGGTTCGCGTGCGGCTCCCTCGCCGTGGGGTTCACTGCCAACCACGCCGTGGCGGACGGCCACGCCACCAGCGACTTCCTCGTCGCCTGGGGCCGCGCCGCGCGCGGACTCCCCGTCGGCCCGTCGCCGCCGGTCCACCACTCGGGTCTCTTCCCGCCGCGCCACCCGCCGCGCGTCGAGTTCGAGCACCGCGGCGTGGAGTACTACAGGCCCACCGGGCCGGTGCGGGCCCATGGCCACGGCGACACGGAGCACAGCATCGTGATCCACAAAGCGCACTTCACCAAGGACTTCGTCGCGGGGCTCCGCGCCAAGGCGTCCGAAGGCCGTGGCCGCCCCTTCAGCCGCTTCGAGACGATCCTGGCCCACGTGTGGCGCGCCATGACGCGCGCGCGCGGGCTCGGCAACCCGCTTCAGACCTCCACCATTCGCATCTCCGTGGACGGGCGGCGGCGCCTCGCGGCGCCGGCCGGCTACTTCGGCAACCTGGTCCTCTGGGCGTTCCCGCGCGCCACGGTGGGGAACCTCCTCAACCGGCCGCTGAAGCACGCTGCGCAGGCGATCCACGACGCCGTCGCGCGGGTGGACAGCGCCTACTTCCAGTCGTTCGTGGACTTCGCTAGCTCCGGCGCCGTGGAGAAGGAAGGGCTGGAGACGACGGCCGTGCTCAAAGACGTGCTGTGCCCGGACCTCGAGGTGGACAGCTGGCTGACGTTCCCGTTCTACGAGCTGGACTTCGGCGCCGGCAGCCCGAGCTACTTCATGCCGTCCTACTTCCCCACGGAAGGGATGCTGTTCCTGGTGCCGTCGTACCTGGGCGACGGCAGCGTGGACGCCTTCGTGCCGGTGTTCGAGCACAACCTTGAGGCTTTCAAGCAGTGCTGCTACTCCATGGAGTAGCTCTCCAACCTTTGGTGCATGCATGCATGCACAGCGGCACTACAAAAGTGTCAAAATGAGCTATGCTATACGCTTCTGCGTGTATACACATACATATACTTGCGTGGGTGCGTGCAGCGTTGATTGTTACTATTATCACCGTAAAACCGTATTCGGTATTACTATTTCCACAATTATATATGCACCTAGTATTTCCATATCCCCGTACGTACACGCATAAACTCCCCGTCTTCAAAGCCCTGTTTGGCACAACTCCTCTTCACCGGTGAATCCGTTTTTTAGCTTTAACTTCATGAACAACGTCATAAGTGGAGTTGGAGACGTTTTGGTAAACCGTTTGATAAAAACAGCTCCACCCTTAAAACATGCTCTCACAAATTGCCACGTAGAATGAGGTGAAGCCAGAGCGGATGATGCTACTATTTTTGGCTCCACCATATTTCAAACCTATGTGAGGACACGATTTAAGGAGCTATTTTGTTTTACCCCATTTGGCACAAAAACGGCTCCAACAGCTCCTGAAGCCACTGAAGAAGCTGTGCTAAACGGGACAAATCAACTACTAGAATCCATACAAATCAGTTTTATTAAATTTATAGGGTATATTAGTTAATATGAAAAAAATTTTTAGGGTATATATATATATATATCTAAAGATACTATTTTGATATCTTAAATCTTGGTGGGTTTTTTCTAAAAATTCTGTCAAAGTTTAAAAAGTTAGGCCTAAGATAATTTTATAAATCTAATTATTCATGGACAAAAGAGAATACATATTTTCTAAAAGGATCATATATAGTACTACTGATAGGTTAGTTGTTGTGGTGAGCTTTAATGGTTTTCTAAAACCTAAGTTTTGGACCTGTACGAGGACCCATGCATCTGTGGTCCTCAACCTTTTGTGACCATCGATCAGCAATGCTGCATTTCCAGGTGTCTACTTCTACAAGAATGTATGTATGGTGTCATAGATTCCACTTGACCTTAATGTTGTGGTCATTGTCACTGACTCACGCACTGTTGCTAGTGTTGTAGGAACTACTCCACTGTATGATTAATCTCTCGTTCCATTTAGCATCTGGAGCAGGCGAGATCTAGCGGCAGATCAGATGAGACCAGATAGCTAGGAATCTGGGTGACTCGCTCGGTCGGTTAGCCGGAGTTGGTGCCAAGTAGCATTGACTTTTTATTTGGCGTGGCCCTGGGACAAGACGCTCCTCGTTTGTTTGCTTGCGATGTCTTCTACGGCATGGGCCAATCGATCGCCACTTAACAATATCAGTTCCTACCAACTCTTGTTTAGAAAGGAAAACCCACGAACAGATCCTTTCCTGGCGATGACCATGGTTCGTGATTCTGGTAATCGTCAATCGTCATCGTAAACGACAGTCTTGAACCTATGTTAGCAACTGGTAGTTGTAGGGAGAGAGTATAGTTTATAGAAATATATACATATCCAAATGAATCTTGCGTGCCAAACATCACAAGGGACAAAGGAGAAGGCAGAAACGTTGTTAGCCGGCCGGTAATCGATCCCTCCGCGTCGCGCGTTTCCCAGGGCCACGGGAACCGGGGAAGGGGGTGCCCGTCGCCGCCGGAAGCTCCCCACCCACTAAATACACTACTCACTACGTACAAAGGATGTTGGATTGGATTAAATAGAGGTTGTCACTTTAATTAAAAAAACTTGTTAACTTGTTCCACGTTGGAGACGTGAGACATCCCTCAAGCATTGCCCTTAAAGTAGAAGATCTTCCATGTAGGTTGAGAAAACCTCCAAACTCCATTCCGCACCCTCACATAGAGGCACATGGGTCAGGCCTTACCCGTCCTTTTGAAATGCAAAACAAGTTAGGTTTTTTTTTTTTTATCTAGCACACGAGGATGCAAACTGGGTCATCATAATCAACTGGTCCAAGCGTGCTCCAAACAGATGTCTACTCGTTGATCATTTTCAGATATGAACATTCTAAAGTGACTAACTCGTTAATCAACTATTAACGGTGGATATATGGTAATCAATTGGTAGAGTCGAACCTCTTAAAATGTCGGCTTCAAGAAATTAATATTTTAGAGCATATCTCTAAGAGATTAGCCTGATCATTTTCTAAAGATAAATTTGGCTATTATTAGAGAGAATTCTCAAAAAAAACCTTTGTAAATGACTCAGATTTAATAGTTCTCTATCTCACCTCATTCGCTCTCTACTTTTGGATAAACTACCTCACGAGAAGATTCAGCTACTGCAGCTCCTGCTTCTTCAGGCAGAACCCCGAGGCTGAGGAGTTACTCGGAATGCTGCCAAGATATCAGTATCTTTGGTTTTCAGTACTCGGGGTGTAGTAAGTCAATTTATAATCCTTAACACCGGCTTTAAATCCAACACTTGCTTTAGTTTCTGTTTGTGGTGACATAAGTCCCTCCCTACAACTCATGAATTAAGAATTCTCACAACGACAAGGTCTACTCGATATGGATTAGGCGTAAATGAAACCTTTGCAAAAATAAAAAATATTCAATTAATATCAACTCATTAAATAAAAAAAAAGAGTATGCTTAAGTTAATAAATATGTTTCATTCATATATAATGTGTACACCCTGTGTACGTTCTATCCTATAGGAATTTGATAGGAAGGAAGATAGGAATTGAGTTGTTGTTATGGTAAGTTAACACAGTTCGTTATTAAACCGTGGATTTGATTCACCAAATCCATCATTATTTCATAACGGAGAGCATGACATTCCAATTAAGATGATTAATATCCCTACAGAGGTATCCACACAATGAAGAGGCCACCGCCCACACGGTGCAGCGGTGCATGAGGGGTAGTTCATTGATGGCTTTTGTTATGATTCATTATTTGAACTGCATATGATTTTCATGTTTAGTATTGTGTGGGGGTAGTAGTCCCTCCATACTCATAATTCAAGTCGTTTTTGGACAAGATTTGAGTCAAAAATTGAGAATTTAAATAATGAATAACTTTAATGTCATTGAGTTTGGAAATTTGAAAACTATATGAATAGATTTGTTTTCAAAAGTATTTTCATAAGTATACATATGTTGGGATCTAACTTTACATATCAAACTTTCATCCTAAACTTTGAAGTTGCAGGAACAAGAGCTTTTTAAGTCCAGGCTAACAGGCGAAGTTAACTTCGCACATCAACGACTTCACAAGGAGGAGTGACTTTCAATTCTAAAGACAAATTTTGAGAACTCGGGGAAGACCGGCGCCCGGTTGAAACGACTTTCTTTGGAGACTTGAATCAATGATTTTACTGTTTTGATCATTCGGGCGAAGGAGGCGACAACGACTTCGCCGAAGAGAAAATTAGAAGTAGTTGCATTTGTAAACTTTTGAGTGTCCATGTATTTTGAAGTCAAGGGAGCTATAAGTACCCCCTGACATCTCTTATAAAAGGCATGTTGAATAGCCACATTGTAACCATATCTCATCAATAAAGTGTTGTGACGATATTTTCACCCAACAACATATATCACTTCCTAATAAATATTTTTAGGAAAATATGAAGTCAAAGTTAGGGTTTAAAGAACGTACCGTTGTCCTAAACAACTTAGCTTTACCGGTATAGAGCGAGTACCTTCTTCTTTGTAATATATAATTTGGCCAACGTCTTTTAATGAAAAAGTTTAGGCTCGTATTTCACCTGGCGTAGTTCTATACTAAAAACTATCACAAGAGACTGTGTGCTATAAGGAACAAATTAAGTGGGTCCTAATCCTTCTAGCTACACGTACTATGTAAGCACCGAGCAATGTTGCATAATGCAGAGAACATACTGCCTCCATCCCAAAATAACTGTCGTTCTCGCTTTCCAAGAAATAATTTCATCGGAAAAATCTTTTAATCTAGTTTTTAATAAATTTATTTGGAGATACAAATTTTATACGTATTTTTATAAATTGAGTCAAATTTGCGATACAAACAATCAATGACATTTAATTTGGGGGCGGAGGGAGTACGTAGTACCAGTAATAAGAGACTACTTAGCTAGCTAGCTGAGGTGTAGCAGCAACATTCGAAGAAGCTAGCAGTGCTAGCTAGCTATGTGGTGGCGCTGCCTGCGTTGCAGCACTTCGCCCTGGGTGTTTTTGTACGGTGAAAGATGTGGACGACGGTACAGCCGGCGAACGGCTCCCTTCATTCTAAATTGTAGTTTATCTTAGATTTTCTAGATCTATTTCTTTTAAGTGTATAGTAAAATTAATGTATTTAGAAAAACTAAAATAAACTATAATTTAGAATGAAAAGTCAAAAGTAAACTATAATTTAGAACGGAGTATTAAACATATATCATGTGACACGTCCGGCAGCTGTTGCATTGGGTACTCTCCGTAGGTGCAGTTGCCAGCGCGTGGTGCGTCAGCCGTCAGGTGGGGGAGCTCGACTTTGACGTCGTTTACTGGACGCCGGCGCCCGAGCCCTGATGTCAGGTGTGCTGAACCTCCTATGTCACCACGTTCTCGTCGTCGTCCCATGCATCAGCCTGTTAGCTTTCAGATAGCTTACGGACTTCGGGTGTTCCTACTATGCTACTGACTACTGTTGCACACTCCAGGCGGCAGCTTTCAGTTAGCTTTGTTAACCTTAAACCTATTTAACACTTTCAGTCTGTTTTAGTGCTCTGTTTTCAGTCTTCTGTTGTGTTCAGAGCTGGGCAAGCTATGTTGGCGTGTAGGAGTGGTGGAGTAGTGCACGTTGTATCCCCTGGACATGGCCGGGATGGCATCACCTGTAGTGCCGTAGTGGTGAATGTGCTCCGGTACTCCCTCCTAAAAAAATTGCACGAATTTTAAAACAACAAAGTTGGGTCCCGCATGGGCCTAGCCCGTCCGAGAGCAGCCGGAGGCCAGAAGGGAATTGACGATGGAAGTAACTCCGTCTCCTTCGCCTAATAAAAAAAAACTCCGTCTCCTCATCCGTCGCTCATCTCCGTGATGGCCTTCACTTCGTAGCGAGCCACAGGACTGGAGTTGACGACCCGCCCCCAACGCCACTCACTTCGTGCCTCCTCGCGTACGACTTTGCGAGGCGCCGGCAATTCCCGGGCAGCATGGACATCAGCGTACGCAAGGATTGAAGGCAACCAGCTTCAGCTTGGGCTATTCCACCATTGCAGCAGGTCACCAAGCAGGACCGTGGCAACAAGCGATTGTTCGGTCGGAGTCCTTCCGCGCTTTCAGAAGAGACCACAAGCGCAATGCTTATCCAGAGGCTCACATTCTCAAGAGCGAGAAGGCCCTGTC
This sequence comes from Hyparrhenia diplandra, assembly GCA_015847255.1. NCBI lineage: Eukaryota > Viridiplantae > Streptophyta > Magnoliopsida > Poales > Poaceae > Hyparrhenia > Hyparrhenia diplandra. The sequence continues at coordinate 29,781 of JADLZK010013128.1, forward strand.
GCTGGAGAAGCCGGTGAGGAATCGACGATGACTGATGCATCTCTTTCAACAGTACGCTAGGGCATGGTTCGGTGGGGGCATGGACGGAGGGGGAAGGAGGTGCGGAGGGGGCGATGGGGGTGCCACAGATCTTTGATCAAACGATAGTTGATTAGATTAGGTGATCCCTTAGTCTAAAAAATATGCAATTCTCGTTTCTCGAGAAGTTAAATGATTTCAATTTTGAATAAATTTATATAAAAGATTACTGACACTTATATAATACAAATAAGTAATAGATTAATGGTGGAATATATTTTGAAAATAAATTTTATTTGAGACATAAAAGATAATACTATATTAATTACAATAGATCTGGCCAAACTTTAGTCAAATTGGTGACATGAATTCCATAGTTGCGTGTTTTTGGGACTGACGGAGTTCAACCTGACAATGGTTTGGGCCAGAACCAGTTTCTCTAGTTTGGTTTCCTTGTTAGGCCAATTCGATCTGGGTGAAAACGGACCGAGCAAGCCGGTGGGTTGGTTTGGTCTGAGTTATTACTTAGAGTAGTTTAGTTTGGTTTGAGTTTGGATTGAGTGTTTCGGCTTGCTAATGGGCTAAAACTGTGGTTCCAACCCAACGTCACACCACGGTCCAGCAGCAGCCCATACGTGTCTAGTATTCCTATTGTATATTACTGGATTTCTTTTACTATAAGAAAACAGCCATAAACCGTAGCATGATGTCATGATGATGTCGATAAGCTAGGAAGCAAGCAGAGTGCACCCACCACACTCTGCTCCGCCGACGGACGTCGGCAAGGTGCCGAACCATTCCTCGGTAACAGTTTGAAGTCGGTTTCAAATCCGGGTTTTAAGCTGTGGATTCGCTTTCTTTGGACTTAAGAACACTACAGTTCGGTGTGGATTGGTTTTAGAGGGGGAACGAGTCGGGTGGAGTGGATTTGGGATTTAAGACAAACATGATTGGTTTGGTTTGTCTATGTCTGGATCACAGACCATTACCAAGTTGAGATGGAGTACATGCATCTCTGAGCATCCCATCTTGTCAAGCTGCGCAATGCAATGGATCACACAGTGAAACCAGGAGCGGAACCGGAGTAGATAATCATTGGTTTCGCTTGTATTAAGAACTTGATCGTTAGCCTTATTTTTCCTTAATTAGTTGAACAACATCCTACATATATCCCTTTAAACCTAGTGATCGGGCGAATAGTAAACCCGTTAGGATCCAAGACACGGTTCACTGTTCAGGCTACAGTACGACCCGATAAGCAACAGTAACGGGTTTGTATGAATAGTAATGGATCGGGTTCTATAAACAGTAAAAAACCGATAGACAACAGTAACAGGTTTTGTATAAACAGTAACGAATCCATTACCAACGTGACCAGTACCCGTTAATGATGACAGTAACGGGTACACAAACCCTACCCGTTACTTGAGAGTACAGCCCTTCAGCATGAAAATGCTACGCACACACGATAAACGACACACGGACGAGTAAAATTCTATTTTCCATGCAACAAAAAAAAAATTCCAACAAAGCTCTTACATTCCAGTTTAATTAATCTAATTTCAATAAGTAATTCCTAAATTATAATCCCCATAGTAAATCCCTACTAACTCCAAATTGCATATTAGTCTCCAAATTTTTACCCCATCCTATGATATTAGTTACTATAAAATTTGCCAAACTTTAGTCAGGTAAACCCGCACGATTTCCATAGTTTTATTTCTTAAACAAATGTAATAATAATTCACTTGCTTTCCCAAATTTAGCTCCTCACTTGCTACCCGTGCGAAAGCACGGGGGCACATGCTAGTAGCCTTTCATTTCAAAAATCTATTGTTGTCAAGTGACAGCACTCTGCCCCCTGAGTGAAGAGAACAGACTAGACAATTGAGATATTTAATGTACTCTATACGTACATTCCAAGAGCAACATAATACTATACAGCTCATTATTATTATGCAAACCTGGGCCTCCTTTTTATATGAGGGTCTTTAAAAGGCCATGTGCACGCCTTCTTTATTGGGCTTGGGCTTCAAGCCATTCCGATTTAGAATGACACGAAGTAAAAAAAATTTAAGAAATGCTATATGTCCTGGTTGTTTCATTGGCCTCCATCAGCCGGTTTGCTGTGCGTCCGATCCGGGTAAGAAAGCCAATTTGTCGTCCCATCCGTCACAAACCTAACACTAATCCTAAACACTACACCTAAACACTAACCCTAAACTCTAAACACTAAATACTATACCCTAACACTAAACACTTAACACTAACCCTAGCTAAACTCTAAGAGTGGAGTGGGGGACCTCTTGTCATAGAGATCAGGAGGATATGTGTTAACACACAGTTGTGGCTTTGATTTTCCCATATACTGACGACTCGCCGACGCCGACAGTGTCCAACATGGCAAGATATGTCATGTCTACAGCGGCAAGCTATACATGGTGTCGGTTTTTGCAGTCACCAACGTAGGTACGGTGACGACGGCACATTCTGTTCCGTCCCTAGCTACATGCATAATGCAGCATATAAAACAGTCTCTTGTGTCTCGTCCATGTATATATTACGGAGAATACGTACGTACGTAGATATAGACACACCGCACTGCTCTCTTTCGTAAACCCGATGTGCCATGAAGGCGGGCACTGTAAAATACAAGACCGGATCGATTGCTTGATTCTGGCTGATATGAACCAACAACTAGGTAGGAGGAAAAAAACATATCAAAGTGTTATGGGTATAAACCCTAGGTTACCGCCATGGGCCCTAAGCACAGGTGGCCCATCAGGCGACTTCGGCCAAATCCGATGGGCAATCGTCCTCATTTCATCCGACATAAGGGGTGCGAGTCCGTCTAGCCCGACGTGGGACTCATGGTCACCGTCCTGCCTGATGTAGCGGACTCTGATGTAGCGCACTCGAGTCCGCTTCCCCCGATGTATGGCTAGAGACTCGTTGCATTAGGAGCAGGTGCACCTTCTCGCCTATGAAACGAACAAGAGCACCGTCAAACTGTGAACGATGGAACCCATACGAGCGGTACACAAGACAGACACGACAAGCCCCCAACCGGGGAAGATGGCAGGGGGTGTCACCTGACGTGGTGATGACCCGCACAGAAGCGTGCCACCGTCCCCGGACAGACATGTCGTGAGCTCCCGACGCGTGGACAAAGAGGTAGGGCGAGCTACCGGGCCCTCGGAACCCAGTACAAGGCATGGACGACAAGGATCTCAGGGCGGCTTAAAGCGGATTCCTGACCGCAAAGCTAGCGCGCGCAGTCACCTAAGCTACTATGGCACGTCCACTTGCTCCTGATTTGACTAAGAACGGACGCGGACAAAGACCGTTCTACCCTTGGAGAACAACTTGAGAGCCTACGTTTTTCAGTAAGACAAGGCCTTCACGATGAAGCAAGGCACCGACGTAAACGTGGACGCTACTCAACCAAGCATTCCACGCCCTCCTCTCCATTCAACCTTCACCGTACTCGAACGTGTAACCACACACCTCCTGAGCTATAAAAGGAGAGGCGTGGCACGAGCCCAAGGCATATGCAATAATATCAAACTAGATGATATCGAAGTCTCTCCATACGAAGCTCTCCCTTGGTAAGCCATCGAATCCCGGCATGCCATTCTTAGAAGCTCACTCGTTAATTGGTGGTTTTGTGCGCGTCGTTCCGCAAATCCGCATATTTCTGGTGATGGCCATGGCTGCCATGCAGAAATCCAGCCACGAGGGCTCACGCTTCGGATCGGTTGCCCTCACCTGAGACCATTCAGGCTACGTACGAAGGCATGCGCTTCGGCAACTTCGAAGGCAGCGGGGGCCCAGGCAACAAGAGAGGCAGCGCCAGCGCGTGGTGCGTCAGCCGTCAGGTGGGGAGCTCGACTTTGACGTCGTTTACTGGACGCCGGCGCCCGAGCCCGATGTCAGGTGTGCTGAACCTCCTATGTCACCACGTTCTCGTCGTCGTCCCATGCATCAGCCTGTTAGCTTTCAGATAGCTTACGGACTTCGGGTGTTCCTACTATGCTACTGACTACTGTTGCACACTCCAGGCGGCAGCTTTCAGTTAGCTTTGTTAACCTTAAACCTATTTAACACTTTCAGTCTGTTTTAGTGCTCTGTTTTCAGTCTTCTGTTGTGTTCAGAGCTGGGCAAGCTATGTTGGCGTGTAGGAGTGGTGGAGTAGTGCACGTTGTATCCCCTGGACATGGCCGGGATGGCATCACCTGTAGTGCCGTAGTGGTGAATGTGCTCCGGTACTCCCTCCTAAAAAATTGCACGAATTTTAAAACAACAAAGTTGGGTCCCGCATGGGCCTAGCCCGTCCGAGAGCAGCCGGAGGCCAGAAGGGAATTGACGATGGAAGTAACTCCGTCTCCTTCGCCTAAAAAAAAAAACTCCGTCTCCTCATCCGTCGCTCATCTCCGTGATGGCCTTCACTTCGTAGCGAGCCACAGGACTGGAGTTGACGACCCGCCCCCAACGCCACTCACTTCGTGCCTCCTCGCGTACGACTTTGCGAGGCGCCGGCAATTCCCGGGCAGCATGGACATCAGCGTACGCAAGGATTGAAGGCAACCAGCTTCAGCTTGGGCTATTCCACCATTGCAGCAGGTCACCAAGCAGGACCGTGGCAACAAGCGATTGTTCCGGTCGGAGTCCTTCCGCGCTTTCAGAAGAGACCACAAGCGCAATGCTTATCCAGAGGCTCACATTCTCAAGAGCGAGAAGGCCCTGTCGCTGGAGAAGCCGGTGAGGAATCGACGATGACTGATGCATCTCTTTCAACAGTACGCTAGGGCATGGTTCGGTGGGGGCATGGACGGAGGGGGAAGGAGGTGCGGAGGGGGCGATGGGGGTGCCACAGATCTTTGATCAAACGATAGTTGATTAGATTAGGTGATCCCTTAGTCTAAAAAAAAATATGCAATTCTCGTTTCTCGAGAAGTTAAATGATTTCAATTTTGAATAAATTTATATAAAAGATTACCGACACTTATATAATACAAATAAGTAATAGATTAATGGTGGAATATATTTTGAAAATAAATTTTATTTGAGACATAAAAGATAATACTATATTAATTACAATAGATCTGGCCAAACTTTAGTCAAATTGACCGACATGAATTCCATAGTTGCGTGTTTTTGGGACTGACGGAGTTCAACCTGACAATGGTTTGGGCCAGAACCAGTTTCTCTAGTTTGGTTTCCTTTGTTAGGCCAATTCGATCTGGGTGAAAACGGACCGAGCAAGCCGGTGGGTTGGTTTGGTCTGAGTTATTACTTAGAGTAGTTTAGTTTGGTTTGAGTTTGGATTGAGTGTTTCGGCTTGCTAATGGGCTAAAACTGTGGTTCCAACCCAACGTCACACCACGGTCCAGCAGCAGCCCATACGTGTCTAGTATTCCTATTGTATATTACTGGATTTCTTTTACTATAAGAAAACAGCCATAAACCGTAGCATGATGTCATGATGATGTCGATAAGCTAGGAAGCAAGCAGAGTGCACCCACCACACTCTGCTCCGCCGACGGACGTCGGCAAGGTGCCGAACCATTCCTCGGTAACAGTTTGAAGTCGGTTTCAAATCCGGGTTTTAAGCTGTGGATTCGCTTTCTTTGGACTTAAGAACACTACAGTTCGGTGTGGATTGGTTTTAGAGGGGAACGAGTCGGGTGGAGTGGATTTGGGATTTAAGACAAACATGATTGGTTTGGTTTGTCTATGTCTGGATCACAGACCATTACCAAGTTGAGATGGAGTACATGCATCTCTGAGCATCCCATCTTGTCAAGCTGCGCAATGCAATGGATCACACAGTGAAACCAGGAGCGGAACCGGAGTAGATAATCATTGGTTTCGCTTGTATTAAGAACTTGATCGTTAGCCTTATTTTTCCTTAATTAGTTGAACAACATCCTACATATATCCCTTTAAACCTAGTGATCGGGCGAATAGTAAACCCGTTAGGATCCAAGACACGGTTCACTGTTCAGGCTACAGTACGACCCGATAAGCAACAGTAACGGGTTTGTATGAATAGTAATGGATCGGGTTCTATAAACAGTAAAAACCGATAGACAACAGTAACAGGTTTTGTATAAACAGTAACGAATCCATTACCAACGTGACCAGTACCCGTTAATGATGACAGTAACGGGTACACAAACCCCTACCCGTTACTTGAGAGTACAGCCCTTCAGCATGAAAATGCTACGCACACACGATAAAGCGTACACGGACGAGTAAAATTCTATTTTCCATGCAACAAAAAAAATTCCAACAAAGCTCTTACATTCCAGTTTAATTAATCTAATTTCAATAAGTAATTCCTAAATTATAATCCCCATAGTAAATCCCTACTAACTCCAAATTGCATATTAGTCTCCAAATTTTTACCCCATCCTATGATATTAGTTACTATAAAATTTGCCAAACTTTAGTCAGGTAAACCCGCACGATTTCCATAGTTTTATTTCTTAAACAAATGTAATAATAATTCACTTGCTTTCCCAAATTTAGCTCCTCACTTGCTACCCGTGCGAAAGCACGGGGCACATGCTAGTAGCCTTTCATTTCAAAAATCTATTGTTGTCAAGTGACAGCACTCTGCCCCCTGAGTGAAGAGAACAGACTAGACAATTGAGATATTTAATGTACTCTATACGTACATTCCAAGAGCAACATAATACTATACAGCTCATTATTATTATGCAAACCTGGGCCTCCTTTTTATATGAGGGTCTTTAAAAGGCCATGTGCACGCCTTCTTTATTGGGCTTGGGCTTCAAGCCATTCCGATTTAGAATGACACGAAGTAAAAAAAATTTAAGAAATGCTATATGTCCTGGTTGTTTCATTGGCCTCCATCAGCCGGTTTGCTGTGCGTCCGATCCGGGTAAGAAAGCCAATTTGTCGTCCCATCCGTCACAAACCTAACACTAATCCTAAACACTACACCTAAACACTAACCCTAAACTCTAAACACTAAATACTATACCCTAACACTAAACACTTAACACTAACCCTAGCTAAACTCTAAGAGTGGAGTGGGGGACCTCTTGTCATAGAGATCAGGAGGATATGTGTTAACACACAGTTGTGGCTTTGATTTTCCCATATACTGACGACTCGCCGACGCCGACAGTGTCCAACATGGCAAGATATGTCATGTCTACAGCGGCAAGCTATACATGGTGTCGGTTTTTGCAGTCACCAACGTAGGTACGGTGACGACGGCACATTCTGTTCCGTCCCTAGCTACATGCATAATGCAGCATATAAAACAGTCTCTTGTGTCTCGTCCATGTATATATTACGGAGAATACGTACGTACGTAGATATAGACACCGTACCTGCTCTCTTTCTGTCGCTTCGATGTGCCATGAAGGCGGGCACTGTAAAATACAAGACCGGATCGATTGCTTGATTCTGGCTGATATGAACCAACAACTAGGTAGGAGGAAAAAAACATATCAAAGTGTTATGGGTATAAACCCTAGGTTACCGCCATGGGCCCTAAGCACGGTGGCCCATCAGCGACTTCGGCCAAATCCGATGGGCAATCGTCCTCATTTCATCCGACATAAGGGGTGCGAGTCCGTCTAGCCCGACGTGGGACTCATGGTCACCGCCCCGCCTCGATGTAGCGGACTCGATGTAGCGCACTCGAGTCCGCTTCCCCCGATGTATGGCTAGAGACTCGTTGCATTAGGAGCGAGGTGCACCTTTCGCCTATGAAACGAACAAGAGCACCGTCAAAGCGTGAACGATGGAACCCATACGAAGCGGTACACAAGGCGAACACGACAAGCCCCCAACCGGGGAAGATGGCGGGGGTGTCACGGCGACGTGGTGATGACCGCACGAAGCGTGCCACCGCCCCCGGACAGACATGTCGTGAGCTCCCGACGCTGCGTGGACAAAGAGGTAGGGCGAGCTACCGGGCCCTCGGAACCCAAAGTACAAGGCATGGACGACAAGGATCTCGTGGCGGCTTAAAGCGGATTCCTCGACCGCAAAGCTAGCGCGCGCAGTCACCTAAGCTACTATGGCACGTCCACTTGCTCCTGATTTGACTAAGAACGGACGCGGACAAAGACCGTTCTACCCTTGGAGAACAACTTGAGAGCCTACGTTTTTTTCAGTAAGACAAGGCCTTCACGATGAAGCAAGGCACCGACGTAAACGTAGACGCTACTCAACCAAGCATTCCACGCCCTCCTCTCCATTCAACCTTCACCGTACTCGAACGTGTAACCACACACCTCCTGAGCTATAAAAAGGAGAGGCGTGGCACGAGCCCAAGGCATATGCAATAATATCAAACTAGATGATATCGAAGTCTCTCCATACGAAGCTCTCCCTTGGTAAGCCATCGAATCCCGGCATGCCATTCTTAGAAGCTCACTCGTTAATTGGTGGTTTTGTGCGCGTCGTTCCGCAAATCCGCATATTTCTGGTGATGGCCATGGCTGCCATGCAGAAATCCAGCCACGAGGGCTCACGCTTCGGATCGGTTGCCCTCACCTGAGACCATTCAGGCTACGTACGAAGGCATGCGCTTCGGCAACTTCGAAGGCAGCGGGGGCCCAGGCAACAAGAGAGGCAGCGCCAGCGCGTGGTGCGTCAGCCGTCAGGTGGGGGAGCTCGACTTTGACGTCGTTTACTGGACGCCGGCGCCCGAGCCCGATGTCAGGTGTGCTGAACCTCCTATGTCACCACGTTCTCGTCGTCGTCCCATGCATCAGCCTGTTAGCTTTCAGATAGCTTACGGACTTCGGGTGTTCCTACTATGCTACTGACTACTGTTGCACACTCCAGGCGGCAGCTTTCAGTTAGCTTTGTTAACCTTAAACCTATTTAACACTTTCAGTCTGTTTTAGTGCTCTGTTTTCAGTCTTCTGTTGTGTTCAGAGCTGGGCAAGCTATGTTGGCGTGTAGGAGTGGTGGAGTAGTGCACGTTGTATCCCCTGGACATGGCCGGGATGGCATCACCTGTAGTGCCGTAGTGGTGAATGTGCTCCGGTACTCCCTCCTAAAAAAATTGCACGAATTTTAAAACAACAAAGTTGGGTCCCGCATGGGCCTAGCCCGTCCGAGAGCAGCCGGAGGCCAGAAGGGAATTGACGATGGAAGTAACTCCGTCTCCTTCGCCTAATAAAAAAAAACTCCGTCTCCTCATCCGTCGCTCATCTCCGTGATGGCCTTCACTTCGTAGCGAGCCACAGGACTGGAGTTGACGACCCGCCCCCAACGCCACTCACATCGTGCCTCCTCGCGTACGACTTTGCGAGGCGCCGGCAATTCCCGGGCAGCATGGACATCAGCGTACGCAAGGATTGAAGGCAACCAGCTTCAGCTTGGGCTATTCCACCATTGCAGCAGGTCACCAAGCAGGACCGTGGCAACAAGCGATTGTTCCGGTCGGAGTCCTTCCGCGCTTTCAGAAGAGACCACAAGCGCAATGCTTATCCAGAGGCTCACATTCTCAAGAGCGAGAAGGCCCTGTCGCTGGAGAAGCCGGTGAGGAATCGACGATGACTGATGCATCTCTTTCAACAGTACGCTAGGGCATGGTTCGGTGGGGGCATGGACGGAGGGGGAAGGAGGTGCGGAGGGGCGATGGGGGTGCGGTTGCCGGTGCCATGGCCGCCGCTGCCGAGAAATCGGATCGAGGAACCGGGAGCCGCCGGCCGGGACGGGAGACGAGCGACGGACGGAGTTACTGCCATCGTTAGTTCCCGTCTGGACTCTGGCTGGGCCTTGGGCTGCTCTTGGACGGGATGGGCTAGGCGAGATCCAACTTGGCTGCTTTAAAAGTCGTGCATTTTTTTTTAGAAAGGAGTACCGGAGCAAGATGGCAGGAAACGTTGCCAATTGTGACAACACCAAAACCTCTAATGTCTGCTAGCCTATAATCGCGTTGAGTTGTTCTTGAGCGCATCTTATGCTCAGCGGTGACAGAGGTAGCTGGTCATATCTCCAACAGCCACCATGTAGTCACAGGCAGTAGCTGACTGCAGAAGCGTTGGCCACTTGGCAGTGCTAGGCTACCATGATGGAACAAGGCTACCATGAGGTAAGCTGACCGCAGAAGCGTTGGCCTGGCGTGGTGGCGGGCCGGCGGCAGCAAGGGCATTAATTTATCACATTTTCTATTCACTGGTCAAGGTCAACGTTGACCGCTGCAGCGATTGAGCTCAGCGCCCGCCTGCGCGTAGCAACACTCTCTCTCTATTTGTTTCTTGTAATTTGTCAGAAAAGCAACTACTGTATCTGTAATTTGGCTTTTCATAAAACAATTGTTTCTTGTAGCCACTTGTGATTTGATGATACGTGATTTGTCACTTGTGGGCACCGGATGCAGATCTAAATCGACCACCACAAACGGTTTGGCAATTTTCACTGAGCAAAATTTGTAATTTGCCAAGTCCCTAAGATGTTTGTCAAATTAAATCAAGGGTCATCACCAACGATTTGGCAAATTTAGCTTAGTTTTTTTGCGATAGGGATATAGCCTGTTTTTCATTAAGTAGAAGGGAATGGTCAATAAACCTACACATAGCTGATACAACCGGGTACGAGGGTAATCCATGGATTACCAACAAAGCCCCGAAACACAAACTAAAGCAAGAAACGCGAGCGGGGAGAGGCCCTGCACCTAACAAACCCGCAAAACAAGCCTAAAATTGAAGAAAACTCAACACCAAGAAAGCCGGTGGCGATCATAGCCGTAGATGAACAGTGGAACCCGAGTGCTCCTCCGAGTCACCGAGGGGCCTAGACCGCGTGCAAGAAGCACTGACACAAAGATACCCCTCCGAGTCACTTAGGCAGGCCACGGGCGAGGAGCGCCGACACAAAGACACCCTCCAAGTCACGTGAACCAGCACCACGGTCAAGGAGCACCGATATGTCTACTGCAACGACAACCATCAACTGTACAAACCAAAATGAAGAGCAGCAATAAGTGCAAATAGGCACAGCACGACGACCAGCGCGACGAAGCAAGAGCACCGGCCAAGCACCGGCCTCCACAGCACAGGGAAAGGGCCTTTCGACGGACGCTTCCAGATGAAAATGGTTTGTTCCGTGTCAAAGTTAGTTCAGGGAGGGCCGGATTAAAAAAATGGATAGACCATGGAAATTTTGTCCCTTTATTAATAGAGTAGTAAATATGCCCGTACTTTGCAGTGAGTTTTATATCTAGTGTCATTTGTTCTGATACACTTTAGAATTAGAGACCATATATTGGTTGAATTAAATAAATATAGTACAAAGATTGGAAACAACCGTACATTTACCTACCAATAAAAAAACAATGCTTATCTGAAGCCATAGACATAAATTTAAGCATGTACATATCTCTAAATTTTATCTCAAATATTTCAAAACCTAATGACAACCTGCAAAAGGTAGCTAGCATCACATGCAAATGCAGAGAGTGCAGGCCATGTAGCAGTAGTTTATACACGCAATGACCAGTTGTTTTATTGCATACCTTCACAACGACCGATCTGTATGATGTCTCGGTCGTATGGCGGCATTCTGTGCTACTAATTTTTTTAGATATAGGTCGACGAGCGATTCCTGTGTGAAGTCAAATTAAAATGGGCTGACTGGTTAGAGGGTGAAGGTTTTTTTTCTCATCCCGGCGTGTGGCCCGTGGTGGCCTTCTTCCTTCCATGACACTTTCTGCTGGCACGCACACATATCCCCGCATGGCCACATCGCTCGGAGGGGCAACAACGCATCGCTGTCGCCGGCCTCCTCCTCCCCTCCCCACGCTACCTTGAAGGATCTCTCTGCGCCAGCCTCCACTTTTACTAGAGCCGGTGTCACTCTTTTACACGCCTAGCCCCTGCCGCTGCTAGCGTGCAATGGTGAACCTGTGCACAGACTGAGTATAGTATTTGGTACTATGGTTTTAGGGAGATACTTATGGCGTTCGGGGGATCTCAAAGCCGAGGAGATTAGGAAAGGTCTATATTTCTTGGATTTGGATTTGGATTCCTATTTGATATGTACAGCCTACGGAGAGGGCGGCCGACAGTAGGCCGCTAGAAAAACAAAATGTGGACAAGAGAGGGCAGACCAAAAGAGAGTGGACGACGGAAATTTCTTCGCTTTGTTAGTAGATATAGATATAGATATAGTATAGATTATAGTATAGATATAGAACCTCATGAGACGATTATACCCTTTCGTTTCCAAGCGTCGCGTCTGTTCGGTCTTCTCCCCGTCATGACCCTAGTCTCGAGTCCATGGCTCGCGACAGATGACGACGACACCGGCCTGGCTACACCACCTCCAGTGCAGCCACGACCACCACCGGTCTGTCCGCCACGTACCAGCCTAGTGGCGCCTAGGGCCGGCGGCTCCAGCCGCAGCCGCAACCGCCACCAGCAATGGCTGCCACCGGCCTATCCAACAACGTCGTGGTTGCCGCCCTCTGCCGTAGGCGCCGGCGGCGGCCTGAGAGGTAGCCAACGAGTATAAGGGTAGAATGGGTAGTTTGGGTGCAAAATACATGTATTAAATATTGCCAAATGATGGGCGGCATGAAAATCAAGAGCCTAATGCTTCGAGACCCACGATTCGGAGGGTAAAACTGCAAAGCGCGACGGTTGGAGACACGGATATCCATTCTCTCGTCGTACGAGCGCGCGCGAGCGTTTTTCTAGTGGTCCATCGGTTGATCGATCGATCTCGCCATGGAGGTGAAGGTGCTGAGCTCCAAGCTCGTGAAACCGTCGTACCCGGCGGGCGCGCCGCGGCCGGACACCACGGAGCACGTGCCGTCGTCGGTGTTCGACAAGGTCACGTACCACATGCAGATGGCCATCATCTACGCCTTCTCTCCGCCGGGTCCCTCCACGGTCGACATCGAGCGCGGCCTCGCCGCGGTACTGGGCGCGTACCGGCTCTTCGCCGGTCAGGTCCGCCCGGGTCCGGACGACGGAGCGCCGGGGGTTCTGCTCAACGACCACGGCGCCCGCCTAGTCGAGGCGTCCGTCGACGCGCACCTCGCCGACATCGCCCCCACCAAGCCGTCGCCCCTCGTGCTGCGCCTGCACCCGGACCTGGACGGCGGCATCCAGGAGGTGGTGCTGGTGCAGCTCACGCGGTTCGCGTGCGGCTCCCTCGCCGTGGGGTTCACCAGCAACCACGTCGTGGCGGACGGCCACGCCACCAGTGACTTCCTCGTCGCTTGGGGCCGCGCCGCGCGAGGACTCCCCGTCGGCCCGTCGCCGCCGGTCCACCACTCGGGGCTCTTCCCGCCGCGCCACCCGCCGCGCGTCGAGTTCGAGCACCGCGGCGTGGAATACTACAGGCCCACCGCGCCGGTGCCGGCCCATGGCCACGGCGACACCCAGCACAACATCGTGATCCACAAGGTGCACTTCACCAAGGACTTCGTCGCGGGCTCCGCGCCAAGGCGTCCGAAGGCCGTGGCCGCCCCTTCAGCCGCTTCGAGACGATCCTGGCCACGTCTGGCGCGCGATGACGCGCGCGCGCGGGCTCGGCAACCCGCTCCAGATCTCCACCATCCGCATATCTGTCGACGGGCGGCGACAAGTCGCGGCGCCGGCCGGCTACTTCGGCAACCTGGTCCTCTGGGCGTTCCCGCGCGCCACGGTGGGCAACCTCCTCAACCGACCGCTGAAGCACGCGGCGCAGGCGATCCACGACGCCGTCGCTCGGGCCGACGGCGCCTACTTCCAGTCGTTCGTGGACTTCGCGAGCTCCGGCGCCGTGGAGAAGGAAGGTCTGGAGACGACGGCCGTGCTCAAGGACATGCTGTGCCCGGACCTCGAGGTGGACAGCTGGCTGACGTTCCCGTTCTATGAGCTGGACTTCGGCGCCGGCAGCCCGAGCTACTTCATGCCGTCCTACTTCCCCACGGAGGGGATGCTGTTCCTGGTGCCGTCGTACCTGGGCGACGGCAGCGTGGACGCCTTCGTGCCGGTGTTCCAGCACAACCTGGAGGCGTTCAAGCAGTGCTGCTACTCCATAGAGTAGCTATCTCCTGCGTTTTTCTACCGACCGGAACGCGGTTACCGCCCGGTCTCGGTTTCGGTTTACCGGTCCGGTTACCGGTAAACCGGCCGGTTACCGGACGGTTTGGAATTTGAATTCGTTTGAATTCAAACGTCGCCGCCATCGGTAAGAATTCGGTAAACCGGGCGGTTTGGAATTTATACCGCCCGGTTTGAGCGGTTTACCGAAAGCGGTTTTGAGCAGTTTGAACGGTTTTTCAAAATTCAAAATATAATTTTTTTATAAAATGCTAAAAAATTCCTAAAAATACTTCATGATTTGTAGAATCCAATGATGTCAAAATTACTTAAATTTGAGTGTGTTTAGTATGTTTTTCGACCTTCATGATTTAATGGGCCGGCTGTGTATTTTTCTTTTTCTTTTTTCAAACTTAGATTTAAAATTTTTTATACCAAACCAACTCCAATTTGATAAATTTTTATACCATTGGCTTCTATAAATCATGAACTATTTTATAGAATATTTTCAACATTTTTTTCAAATTTTACATTTTGAATTTGACTTCTTTTTACCGCCCGATGCGGTAACCGGACCGGGCCGGTAAAACGGTTACCGCGATTTACCGCGGTAAACCGAACGGTACAAAAAAACGCAGGCTAGCTCTGCTCTCCAACCTTGGTGCATGCATGCATGCATGCACAGCGGCACTACAAAAGTGTAAACTTGAGCTATACTTGCGTGCGTGCGAGCGTGCAGCGTTGATTGTAACTATTATCACCGTAAATTCGTAAAACCGTATTCGGCAATACTATTTCCATACTTATGTATGCACATAGTATTTCCATATCGTACGTGCCCGCGTATACTCCCATATCTTCGAATGTCACCTGCAGGCTCTCTCTTCTGACGCTTCGGATCACTGCCCGCTGCTCCTGCAGACGAACCTAGCCTTGCACCACAAAAGGCGCTTCCACTTCGAGGCCTTCTGGCCCAAGGTAGCCGGATTCCAGGAGGCGGTCGTCAGAGGCTGGGTGTGTGACCCAGCTATCTCCGATCCGTTGCGACGCCTTGATGGCCTCCTCCGTAACCTGAAGCGTGAGCTTCAGTCATGGGCGGACAGCCGAAGTCGGCAACGTGAGGGAGCAGTTGTTGCTGGCGCTGAATTCATTCTCAGGCTTGACCAAGCTTCAGAGCGGCGAAGCCTCGATGATGAAGAATTCCACCTACTCAAGGATCTCAAGCTCAAGTGCCTCGGGCTCGCGTCCCTAGAGCGCACAATGGCGCGGCAAAGATCCAGAGTGAGATACTTAGTGGAGGGTGACGCAACACCAAATACTTTCACCTCTTGGCGCGTGGAAGGAAGCGGAAGAACTCCATCCGAAGACTCAAAGACGACAGTGGCACCTTCTGCACGTCCTTCGACGCAATGCAAGACGTCATCCACAGCCACTTCAGAGGAGTATTCGGCCAGCTTGGGGCAGCCGCAGCAGTCATGGACTTCGCAGAGATTGGTATTCTACCTACCGATCTACTAGCATCGTTGGACCTGCCCTTCGGAGGGACGAAGTGGCAGCAGCGGTCAAGGACATGCTAGCAGATTGGGCACTGGACCTGATGGATTCACGGGTGCATTCTACAAGTCCACCGGCAGATCATCAAGGATGACATCATGGCCGCCATCAACTCCTTCTTCGGGGACAGCCGGGAATTCAAAAGCCTGAACAACGCTTTCAACGTGCTGCTTCCTAAGAAGCCAGACGTTGCATCCCCAGCAGACTACTGACCGATTTCGATGATACACAGCTTCGGGAACTTGGTGTCCAAGCTAATGGCTACGCGCCTGGCTCCAAGGTTGGCGGACCTCATTTCAACCAACCAGAACGCCTTCATCCGGGGACGCATGATACACGACAACTTCAAGTTCGTCCAGAGGGCGGCAGTCTACCTTCGCAAGAAGAAAATTCCAAAGAAGCTACTCAAGCTCGACATCTCCAAGGCCTTCGACACAGTCTCTTGGTCGTTCCTGCTTGACGCGCTTCGAGCTTTCGGGTTTGGAGAGCACTGGCGTAGATCGGGGGCCTCCCTACTATCTTCGCAACGTCGCGGATTCTTCTAAATGGGCAACCCGTCAAGGCCATCATACACGGGAGAGGTGTCCGCCAAGGAGACTAGCTTTCCCCGATGCTTTTCATCCTCGTCATGGAAGTCCTAGCGAGATTGCTGGCAACGGCAAGGGACAAGTGGGCTCCTACGCCCGAGTACAACAGCCATCAAACATCACTACAGCCTATACGCGGATGACGTCATCATTTTCTTACACCCCCACGCCGCTGATGCTAGGGTGATTAAGGAAGTACTTATGATCTTCGCGCGGACGTCCGGGTTAAGTACCAACCTGACTAAGTGCTCCATCACGTCCATCTTCACGCCCGACGTCAACCTTCAAGACCTAACAGAGATCATCGGGTGCCAGAGCGTCGAGTTCCCGGTCACTTACCTGGGACTTCCGCTTAGCACCAGGAAGATCCCCAAGGCCAGGATCCAATCCAGAAGGCTGTCGGCCTGCCATAGACCGCTCATGGCAAGGAGTGGAAGGCTCATCTGGGTAAAGTCGTTCCTCTCGGCAATCCCCATCTACACCATGTTGGCCGACGGACTCCCCACGTGGGAAACCGACGAGATCAACAGTATCTGCAGGAGATTCTTCTGGGCAGGCAAAGATGGCGACGTACGAGGGAAGTGCATGGTTGCCTGGACTACAGTATGCCGACCCCTCGAGCTGGGGGGGCTTGGGCATCCCAGACCTGCGCCTCACATCCATTGCGCTACAGACCCGGTGTCTTTGGTTGCAACAGTCGGATGAGAACCGGGCATGGGTCGACCTACCGTTGACCGTCTCCAAGGAGGTACAGGACTTCTTCGCCAGGTCCACCTACACCGAAATTGGGAACGGCCGCTCCACCATGTTCTGGACAGGACGGTGGTTACAGGGGAAGGCAGTGCGGGACATAGCGTCGGCATTGCTGGAGTACGTCAGCCACTGGTGGATGGCCAACACCATTGTCGCAGACGGTCTACACCAGCGCACATGGACCACGCAGATTACGGGGGGCATGCAGGTGGCAATCATCCAAGACTACCTGAGACTATAAGACCTCGTCGAAAGGGTGCAACTCAACGATAATGCCGACCGACCGGTGTGGAGATGGGCTTCTAGTGGCAAGTACTCCGCCAAGTCGGCATATGCGGCTCGATGACCAACACAATACCAATTTCGGGATGTAAGAGAATCACGGAAGACATGGGCACCTCTCCGAGTCAAGATCTTCATGTGGCTTGCGGTTCGGAGGGAGGCTGCGGGGCTGCATTTAGCGAAGGACACGACCACGGCTGCGCCGGCGACCGACAACCGCTTCCTCTGCGACTGTGAGCCCTGAATCCATTAACCACATCATAGCCTCCTGCTCCTTCTCGTGCGCGTATATGGTGGACAATGCCTGGGGCGGTGCTTGAGTCGATTCTTCCGGTGTGGGGACGCCACGTTGACCGATTGGTGGGAGCGGCGACAAAGATGGCACGGAGACAAAGAAAAGAAGCCGACACCCTATTCATGCTTGGGGCGTGGCTCGTCTAGAAGGAAAGGAATGCCGATGCTTACGCAATGAAGCCGCCACTACCAGCCAGCTCCTCTCCCTCATCAAGTGTAATCGCTGACCTATGGATCGAAGCCGAGCACGCAAATTAAGTTGTCTAATTCGCGAGTAATCAGCAGAGAGAACCAAATTGGGAGGAAGCGCTTATTGTAAATCTTTTATTTCCTCAAGTACGCCGCGCATTTTTGCGTGTTGTAACAAAACCCTCGCTTAAAAACAATGATGCGCAAAACCTTTTTGCGTATTCGAGAAAAAAAATTCAAACTATCAAACTATCGTAAGAGCATCTCCAAACAGTTTTACAAATGGAGCTGTCATCCTAGGCCGAAGTCACTCAAAACACCCCTCAAACAAGTTGGCAAATCAGCAATGCCTATCTATTTCACGTATTCCAAAAAAATCTGAGAGAGGATCAGGTATGGGTCCACTTGAGTAAAAGGTATAAAATAGTCAAAAAAAATTTGTCTATCGCCTCCCTATCAGCTAGCTACGTAGATAGCATCATTGCGGATGCCCAGCCTTGTTTAGTTCCCATGTCAAAAACTTTACACCTATCATGAATGTTTGCGGCACATGTATGGAGCATTAAATGCACATGAAATGAAAAAAACTAATTACACGATTTCAGTTTGCTTGTAAATTACGAGAGGAATCTTTTAAGCCTAATTAGTCTATGATTAGACACTAATATACTACAGTAACACATGTTTTTTTTTTTTTCTTAGAACACGAGTTCATGTGTATTTAATTAAGAAGGAATGACAAGGTACAATAAGTTCGCTATCGGACCGAGAGGCTAGGATAGCAGACAACAACAAATAAAACGAGATACAAAGGACTAGAAACACGCTACCCACATCCACTAGGTGGAGTCAAACCGCAGACCTAAGCTGCCACGGACGCGCGACGCCGAATAGCTTCATCGCTGAGTGAATGGCCACGCGCTTCACGGAGGAGAGAGGCTCCCCAAAGGCGTCATGGAACTTGTCATTGTAGGAGTTGTCAAGGACATCTGGCGATGGAGGGTCGGACGCGCGGCCTCCACTTCCTGAGAAGAACCTTCTTGGCCGAATCTCGGCCTCGGGTCAAAACGATGGGCCAGCGTTGGATTGCGCACTCTCGCGCCATGGCACCAGATCGAGGAGGGTTGAGCCTGCGAGAGATGAGACGGATTGGGGTGGCTTCTTCCCTACAGAAACATATGTGCTAATGATAGATTAATTAGGTTTAATAAATTCGTCTTGTAGTTTATAGATTGATTATATAATTTATTTTTTATCTGTACATGTTTAATGCTTCAAATTTGCGCCTTCATTCTGATTTAACACCAAAAACTCTTCTTTTAACTAAACACAAAGCAGCAACGTTGGAAGAAGCTACAGCGGCGCTAGCTAGACTAACAAACCCGCGCTAGATTATGGTGACGTGTCTGTCTGGGTTACAGCATTGGGCCTGGGTGTTTTGTACGGTGAGCCATTAGCGTCACAACGGGAGACAACCACGTCTAGGACACTCGGCAAACCACGGAAAACACTCGGTAAATAGTACCAACGGTTGCACTCAGCAAACGACTCACGCTACATAAAATATTCGGCAAAGGTAATTTGCCGAGTGTCAAAACCAGTGCACTCGATAAAAATTTACCGAGTATTTTTTTTCAACGCTCGGCATAATTAGTTGGCATGACGGCGACGAAAACGGTAATGAGTGGTTTGCCTGATGAGTGTCAAGCCTCGACATTGGCGAACTGTGATAAAGCTTTTGCGTAGGTTTGCATAGTAAGCCTGCATGAAGAATCGATATAGAGAGTGGCGAAAAGGACGTGGACAATGGTACAACCGGGCGAATGGAGAGACAGGCCACGTAATCTAACGGCCGGCTGGCGGCAGCTGTTGCATTGGTGTACTCTCCGTAGATGACAGACAGGTCGTCGATCGAGCTGCGAGACTGCGCGAGAGAGGAAAGGCAAGCAAAACTAGGCCCGATCGAACCTTGGGACGTTGCGACCGGCCTTTAGCAACGTCGAGAGGCACGTCCCATCATCATCTATTCATCTACCTCTCGATCACGCACATTACGGTTAGGTACGGTGGGGAAGGCAGCCGCTGTGGAGCCATGGAGTCATTGAGAGCGAGCTAAAAAAAAGTCAGAAGCTAGCAGGTCTTTTTTTGTTTTATTAAACCCCTCTCCTGTCAATCCGCGCCTGGATACATACTCCCTCAAAAGAAAAAGTCGTTATCGTTTTCAAAAAGTCAACAATCTTTGACTCGGACAAAAAATAAAAAAAATATTGATATTTATGATACATAATTAGTATAATTACAAGACCTTTGAATATACTTTCATAGTAAATTTATTTAGAGATAGAAATATTAGAGTTGAGAAAGTTTTACCAAAGCACGTATCCCATAGCTTTTCCTAGGACGGAGGCTGGGAGTAGATGTTTGATAAGGACATCACTCCTTCCGATACACCCGCTGATCCTCTAACCAATATGTGAGGTCCAATGACCCGAGCACGAAGCGCAAGCTAAATTTAGAGGTGAGTTCATTCTTATGTGATTCGTTTCATACTTTTAAGAATATATTGCTACTTAATAATTTTATATTGCTTAGGAACATTGGAGAGGGTCAAGAAGTGCTTTGTGATGCTGGAAGGAGAAGAGGTGAAGCAAGGGCGTGCAAGCTGGAGGTCCAGTACAACCAAGACTGAGGTTGTCCCGACCTCCAGGACAGTCTGCACTAAACTTGGTCTTACGGACGCATCCGGACTCTGATTGCGACACAACACATATTGTTGGAAAGATAATTTTATAAAGAAGCCAATGAAATTTGTTTCAACTGGTCTACCTTTCGGAATCATCAAAAACAAGTCAGCATCTTGAATCTGTCTTGATGTTGTGTCATCAGTTTTGGTTTAATAGGCTGTGTATCGTGTTGGAGCGCATTAGGGACGGCAGCTGCCCTTTATTAGCAGCTGCTGCCGTCATTAGATTTTAGGTTTTGATTAAATTATTCTGTTCCATCCCTAGCTACAAGCGCGCATACGGCAGCATGCATATATACTATAATATAACGTACAATCTCTTGTCCTGCCGGTATATTCGGAGTATAATTAACCTGCGTACCTAGATATACATACCGTACCTGCTCTCTTTCGCTTTCGATGTGCCGTCCAGGCGTGCACCGTTCACCGCGTCGAACAGACGACAGAATTATCACCGGTGCCACGTCCACGTTCATCAGCATGCACACAACATGTTTCGCTAGCTTATCTAGTCAATCGTATACCCTTGCTTTTTATCAAGGGGGGAAAAAAAAAACAAGTGTTGTCGTTCTCTGGCCAAACAATACTGTTGATCCAATTTAAGGCTCTGTCTCGAATGCGGGAATCTCTATTTATGCTTTTCTCTACGAAAGTATATAAACTGATTCTCATGAAATTTATGCGTTCTAAACGGGTATAAACCGGCCATAAGTTGTAGAATGCATGTGCATGGTTAGGGCCACTACTACAGAATTGAACTTGCATGGTGTTTAGTTTTTATTTTCCGTGGCGGGCATTTCAAAAACCGCCACGAAAAATAGGTTGCCTGGCAGCCCCCCGGCCAGGGCAAAAACCGCCACGGTTAATGTCGGGGGCGAAAATAATCGGCCCATAAGGAAAATAGGCCCATGAAGGATGGCGCCGCCCCAAGGCCCAAAAAAAGAAGGACTGATGAGAAGACGACGCCCGGTTGACGCACCTAAGACGCATTTTGGGCCCGAGAGACGACCAGGAGGACGAAGGCCGGCTCCAAGCCCCGCAAATTCGCTAAGAAGGACTTAATATACGGAAAGCTCTCTTGGGCCCCCTTTAGAAGCCCAAGGCAGCCCCTCTCCAAACACTCGTTGGCAAGGCCCAACTTACCAAAATTGCTTGCCTAAGCCGAGAGAGCCCGGGGTAAAATCTCTGAAATAAAGAAAATGAGGACCAACGGAGTCGACACAAATCTAGGGAAGACAATCCCCAATAGGCTTATTGAAGCCCATCCACATACGGGCCAAAATCCGCTGCAGATACGACGCCGGCCCGGGGATAGCCCGCTTTTACCACGACTTACTCCCTCGACCCGAGGGGCAAAGCCTCGGGGACTAGGTTCCGCCGCCCGAGGACAGGGGGTCTCGGAGGCGATCTCGCCTCACCCGAGGACCACAACCCTCGGGTGAGACTTCTCCGCCTCGCCCGTGGATAGAGGGACCTCGGCACTGGCTCCTCTCTCTAGGAACGCCACCTCGGGCGCGCCTTGGGAAGCCGAACCAGTAGTGGGGCAGCCGCATTGCATGCGCCGCTTCACGAGCCACGATGAGGGGGCAATCGATTGCCCCGCCGATTCATCTAACCTCGTTATCTCCTCGCGTCCCGTTGATGGGACATAAAGGTAACATTTATCACACACGTCACCCCGCACGGGGAAACACAACTCTTGTTTATTTGCTTGCAGCTTCATGACCGCGACACGAGTTCAAGGACCCTGACGTTGACACCACGCCATGACACGGGCCAAGCCAACCGTGGACCATAAGGGGATCCGAGGGTCACCATTTGGCCCTCGGGGAGACCCTCCCTCGGGCGGCGGACACGAACACAAGAGACTCCAAGACACGCGTCCACACCCGGGGTACTCCCTTATGAGAACCCGAGGTCCAGGCTCGGGCATGGCATGCCTAATGCTACGGATAGTAGACACGGTAGCATTTGTACATGACACGTATTGTATACATTATCTCTCCTTTTACACTATAAAAAGGGAGTAATGCTACACTAGAGGGGATCTCTCCCTCGCCTAGGTTTTCACACTTAGCAGTTCATTCGGGATTGAAGTCTTACTTCATTCCCAAAAACATCCTCAGAACCGCTTTGGTTCTTGTGCACAATTGGGCGAGTAACACGAAGAGACACACCCTTTGGGCGTAGGGCCCCATGACTGAACCGGGATAAACGCCGTCTTCCGGCTTCGCGACACGCCATCGCGGGGAGCGCCACGGCTTATATATTATTGCCGGTGCTTGGGATACCCCGGTTCTCAAACACCGACGGTTGGCGCGCCAGTAGGGGAGCGCCGCGGCGAAGATCACTTCCAAAAAACCTAGATGGCGACATCGGGCCACCTTCCCGCCCTATTCATCGAATCACGAGGAGGACGGGAATGTTGCGCGCGATTCGGGCGGCCTCGAAGTTCGGGCCGCTGGATCACAACATCCAGGGCAATCTCCCTTCCGAACGGATCAAGACAACCGCTCCCAAGCACCAGGGGGCGCAATCGACATCATGGACGCCGCCGCCGAGGGCGCAACCACACGACGACGACGCAGCGTCGCGCAATTTCAACTACGACCTCTTCCCCGTGCTCGCCGACACCGACGGGGAAGAGGAAGCGCCTCGCGGTGCGAGCAAGCGCCGCAATGGCACCCATAGGAGGAGAACGGGCAATGGAGAGCCCATGAGCCCCACGGCGAGCGCCCATTCGCCCATCGGAGAAGCTTACATATGGGCGTAAGCACCGTATGACAACAACGCCCCTGCACATCCACGAGGCGTTGGGTACGGCGACTCACCACCACGCCGCAGTCCATCACTACAAGTCGCGCGAACCGGGGGTTCCCGTGCCGGGGGTGCACGTGCCGGTGGCGCGGGACACTATGAAGACTCCCTCGTGCCGCTAGTCCAAACCGGGACGACTTTGTTCACCAATGGGCCGAAGGTACCCCCTTTCTAAGGGATGGTCGGCTCCTACTTTCGGGAGATCCATGATGAACATCTAAGTTTAGGGTATCCCCCTAGGACGACCTGTGTTGTAGATTTTGAATTCAGTTTTTTCAATAATGAATATTGTGACCTCCTTCGGGAATGCTATAACATTGAGCTCGTAGATGGTCAACTTATCGACTCGAAGAAAGTGATGACAACGCCGAAGTCCCGCCCGCGACGGCGTCCCGCCCGGCACCAGCCTCGGCTCCGGTGACGTCTAGTTGCGGCCCCGCCGGCAAAACACACGCCTACGAGGACATTGAAGCCCGACTTCAAGCCGAGGCTGAACGCGTGCGGCGACGATTAGAGCAAACCATCCGCCGGGAACGCGCTCAACGAGCAAGAAACCCCGAAAGCACCTCAAGCCCCGAGCGGCCAAGGCCAATACCGGGAACAACTTGCCCCCCCGAGGGTGCCGGCTCCCTTCAACCACGCCAGCCTTTAACGTAGCTGCAGCTGCAATGCTTGTTCGAAATGCCCGAACCCTCGACCACCGAAGGGAGGAGGCTACGTGATGGGCTCAAGGAACTCCTTGATAGAGCCGCAGCCCAACAAGCCGAGCTCGGGCCGGGAACTATGCCACCTCAAGACATCAAGAGCCACGCGCGGCCGACAAGCCTCCCGAACCCGAGCAAAGCCGAGCCCCGAAGACGATCCGATTCGGGAGCGACTAGCCGACAATCGATCCAATCGCGATGTTTGGCAACGCCTCGAGGAACACCGCCCAAACTATAGCCAAGAAGAGGACAACGGGACGGCGGGACGATAACCAACGGCTCCCCGATTTAAGGGAAGAAATCGGCGGCGCCGAGGCAGCAAACGAGTTTAAACGGCTCACCCGACCCCGGGGCCTCAAGTCTTTACTAGGGAAACCGGCGGGCGCTTCCCTCGCGTTTCCGACCCCCGAGCCATATTGAAAAGTACTCCGACGAGACATGCCCCGAGGTCCGGGCCGGATGATTATCGGTTGGCTCGCCGCCGGGCGAGGAGCCCATGACGACAAGGTCATCATCCGCAACCCGCCCCTTTACCTCTCCGAGTCGGCACGAGCATGGCTCGAGCATCTCCCACCTAACCAGATTTGGGGTGGGATGACCTAGTAAGGGTCTTTAGAGGAAATTTTCAAGGCACATACTTGCGCTCGAAACTCCCGGGACCTCGTGAATTGCCGTCAAAAGCCCGACGAATCTTAACGCACCTACATCCGGCGTTTTCGAAGCAAAGAAACGAACTCCCGAATGTAACAGACTCGACGTCATTGGAGCCTTCCCCGGCAGGCACCACTGCCGAGAGCTTGTCGGCAAATTGGGGCACCGAACCCCAACCGAAGCCAACGACGATGGACATTGCAACCAAGTTCGCAAGTGGCGAGGAGGCCGTCGAGCACTCTTCGATCAGGTTTCCAAGAAAGGGAAGCGTCGAGGACGAGGCCGAGGGGTCAAACCCGGACGCTAAAAAAAAGAAGAAAAAGAACAAGGGCGACGAGGTAAGGGTTTGGCGCAGAGTGACTTCGAGGAGGATCTTGTCGCGGCCGTGGACAAAAAGGCCTCGCGCCCCGTGCAAGTTCGACGACATGCTTAAAAACCCCGCACCAACCATCAATATCCCATCAAGCATACCTTAGAAGAATGCAAGACCCTCCGCAACACTTCAACAAGCTCGGGACAATTTCGAAGATGAAGAGAAGAAAGAAGAGCCCGAGATGGAGGATGGAGAAGATTCCAAGTTCCCAAAGGTCAACAATTGCTTCATGATCTTGAGGCGTAAGCGAGCAATATGATCGCGACAAAGAAAGAAGGAGCGACGCGAGGTCTTCTCTCAAGGGCCGGCCACCCCCAAGCTTCGTAAATGGTCGATCAAGCGATCACGTTCGACCAAAAAGATCATCCGCACCACATCCCGAACCCGGGGAGCATACCCATTGGTGGTAGATCCAATCATCGGCAACACAAAACTAACCAAGGTCCTCATGGACGGAGGGAGTAGTCTCAATCTCATCTACGAAGAAACCCTCGACTTGCTCAAAATTGACAAATCAAAGATCCGCAGAGGGGGGCCAGCCTTCAACGGTATTGTTCAGGGAAGCAAGTGAAGCCCCGAGGCGATTGACTTACGATGTCATTTCGCACCCTTCGAACTTCGGAGAAACCCTAACTTTTGAGGTCCCGGGTTGAGGGTCTACCATGCCGCGGCCGGGGCGGCCATGTTACGCCAAGTTCATGGCTGTACCTAACTACACGTACCTTAAGTTAAAGATGCCGTGGCCTAACGGAGTCATCACTACCGGTTCGACATATCACCACGCCGCATAATTGCGATGTCGAAAGTGTCGAAAGTACGCCGGAGGCACCGCCATATCCGAAGCACTTATCGCTGATGTCTCCAAGAGTTTCGACAAGATGTGCGAGGAACCCGAGGCCAAGCGGCACACGGGCAGCTTCGAAGCCTCCAAGGCAACCAAGACCATTCCACTGGATCCCAAACGTCCCGGGGAGAAGCTGCTGACCATCAGTTCGTAGCTCAACCAGAAATAGGAAATGCTGCTCGCCGACTTTCTCCGCAAACGCCAACACGCTTTGCGTGGAGTCCTTCTGACATGCCGGGCATACCGAGGGAAGTCGCCGAGCACTCCCCTAGACATCCGAGCCGGCTCCAAACCAGTGATGCAGCGGCTGAGGCGATTCGACGATGCCAAGCGCAAGATCATCGGGGAGGAGATCTAGAAGCTAATGGCGGCCGGGTTCATCAAGGAAGTGTCCCACCCTGAGTGGCTAGCTAATCCTGTATTAGTAGAGAAAAAGAATGGAAAATGGTGTATGTGTGTTGACTACACTAGTCTTAATAAAGCATGCCCCAAAGTTCCTTTCCCATTACCGCGGATCGATCAAATCGTCGACTCCACTGCAGGATGCGAAACGCTATCCTTTCTTGATGCATACTCCGGGTACCATCAGATAAAAATGAAAGAGTCCGATCAACTCGCGACTTCGTTCATAACACCCTTCGGAATGTACTGCTACCTTACCATGCCTTTTAGGCTAAGGAACGCAGGAGCCACTTACCAGCGATGCATGCAACATGTGTTTGGCGAACTCGTAGGCCGAATAGTTGAAGCATATGTTGACGACATAGTGGTAAAATCGAAAAAGACGTCGAACCTAGTTGGAGACTTGGCAGCAACGTTCAAATGCTTAAACGAAAAGGGTGTCAAGCTCAACCCAGAGAAATGTGTGTTCGGGTTCCCTCGTGGGATGCTCCTCAGGTTCATTGTCTCGCAAAGGGGTATTGAGGCCAACCCAACCAAGGTCGCGGCAGTAACCAACATGGAGCCAATAACCAATCTTAAAGGAGTCCAGAAGCTCATGGGTTGTTTAGCGTCCCTCAGCAGATTCATCTCTAGGTTGGGAGAGAAGGGATTTGTGGATACAGGATCACCAAAGAACTCTACCGAGTTGTACGCAGGGTTCTATCCAAGCCTGCGGCCACAAACAACTCCCTGAAGGTAATGGAAGCATAGCTACGGTGACTTCTGTTGTAACTAGGATAGAACACTAGTCAGGTTACCTTGTAAAGGGTTTGGGTGTTCGGTTCCTCTACGGACAACCCTCTCTGTATCCGACTAGGAACGTAGCGAGTTCCTTGGCCCCTTGGACTATAAAAGGCGGCCAAGAAACACCTCATAGAGGAGAGCGAGTACGCACATACAGGACACAAGCTTGGCTACGACCATGTGCTGTAAGCTTCACGGCCGATTCTCGGCTAACCCCATCAATCAAAAACAGGCTCACGCCGACTGGACGTAAAGGTCTTTACTCGATCCTTGATCGAGGGCCCGAACCAGTATAAAAACCCCGCTCTCCATGTCATTTAGCAAGAACAAACCGCCGGGCTCCGGGTTCGCCGAGGCCCGAACAAACCGCCCGGTTCACCCCGTGGCGTGCTCTCGGTCGAAAAACATCGATACCGGTGCGCCAGTAGGGGCTCTCGTCGAATTTCAGCACACGAGTCCCGGCGGACTACGACATCATGAGTACATCGACGAGGAAGACGATCATCTTTGTTCATGGGCTTGCGAGATCGACGACGACGGGCGAATCTCGAAGCCGCACCATCAAGGATTCCGAGACCGAAGAACCAGAACCGTCGAGAAGCTCCAAAGAATCGACGATTGCCGCCGCCGCCAAGACGGAGAACAAACTCAAAACTTGCTCGGGGAACCAACACGGAAGGGCCCGAACCCAAACCAGCTCGGGGAAGGTAAGACAACCCGGGCTCGAGTACGAACTCCGGAAGCAACTCGGCACGACTCCAACTCGCTTGGATAAGGGAAGCTACTCCAACTCGGAAACTTTTTTCGACCAATACCTTCCAACTCCGGAGAATGGAGGCGAAGTTCGATATAACCCCCGACATCAGTCCAGGTTACCTTTTCAATTTCCTACAGATTACGCAAACGCAAAGACATGCGTATTCGAGGAGCGCCAGGACTACTCAAAAAGAAGACCGAGATTCCTTTAGAGGGCGCGCAAAGAGGGCTCATATTAACAAGAACCCCGTGAGGAGTGCATCATCCATCGCCAAGAACCCTCAACTGGGCCGATCGTCACCCAACGGGACAAACAGGGAGGTCCATCATCATAAGGTCCGCCCCCAGCGGAAAGAGTGGCGACCTAAAGCTACAAATGCAAAGGAAGTCTTCATGGTGGCTACTGACCCGCACCCGACATCGTCCATCGACGAAGGCCTATCCAACATCTCGGCGGACGAAAAGAACCCTCGACGACGAAGGAGAACACCAACGCCAAGAAAGGCTAAGAAGAAACAAGCTGAATGGAGGACGTCGGATCGGGGCAAATGCGCCGCATGCAAGCTCGAACAAATATCGCCGATCTACACTTTAATACGAGAGGTCGAAATCGAAAGAGAAGTTGAAGACGATCGAGGGCAACAGGAGAGACTACAAGGGTTGATTGACCGCTCAAGACCGCCACGGCACTGAATGACGAGGAGAGACTCATCAAGGAGGCATTGCAGAAGGCTGTCCGAGAAAGAGACCCCAGGACGTCACAGTCGAAGGCAAACAGCTCTCATGTTCCAAGAAGTCGATCCAACATCTTTGAAAGGCTGGGAAGGCCAGAGGGTTCCAACAACTCCAGGCCACCTCGGAGGGATGGCAGACAGTACCAGAGACCCCCAAGGGAAAGCCCCGCACCAAGACTAAGCCGACGAGAAGAAGTCGCAGAATCAACATATCGACCTACTGGAACCCATCCAAGAGGAGGAAGAACCTTAGGAGGATTTGAAGAAAGAACGACGGAAAGCTACGACAGGTTTCCTTGCTTCGCCGAAAGATTGCAAGAAGTCAAGCTACCCCCAAAGTTCAAGCCTTCAAACCATTCAAAATACGATGGGAAAACAGAGCCCAGACAATGGCTCAGAGTCTACTCACAATCCATTGAGTCGGGGTGGAGGAGATGATGACGCAAAAAGCCGTCTTCTTTCCCATGGCCCTAGAGGCTCTACCGCCCAATGGTTCGACAAGATCGAAGAGGGCTCAATCCGACATCTTTGGGAAGACCTACGTAAAGCGTGCAGAAAGCAACCGCTCAGAATCATCACCCATCCTATTACCAGCTGAGTTGAAAAGCCTCAAGCAGAAGCCAGGAGAATCTCTGAGAGATTACTACCGAAGATTTGGGGAGATGAGGTCCCAAGTACACGACATCACTGAAAGAGAAGTGATAGACGCCTTCGGCAATGGAATTTTCTCAAGATGGCAGTTCTCAGATTTCTACAAAGACAACCCGAGGACTAACGAGCAGTTCAAGCTTACTGTCGAGAAGATGATCGGAGCTGAAGAAAGAACTCGAGATCGCTTTCCAGAAAGAAAGAACTCGGAAGCCCCGAAGAAAGATCAGAACAACTCTCAACAAAGAAAAGAAGCGAGGACCGCATAACAATGCCGCAATGGCGGAGAAATCAAAGAAACCTTACAAACAGAGGTTCAACAACAACAACAATGGCGACAGAATGAAGCAACATCAAGCTAGAAGATCTACCCTGCATCTACCACCCTGGAGCTCCGCACACGCTTGGAAACTGCACCACGTTCCAGGAGAAGTACAAGGGAGGAAACAACTCTACTCAGAAAGGAAACAATCAAGAAAACAGAGAAGAAGCCATTGAGGAGCCAAAGACAGGGATTTCGTAAAGCAACGAGATCCTTGAACGTCATATTCTCTCGGAGTACACGGATCAAAGAGCAAGAGACAAAACAAGCTAGCACTCCGATCAATCATGGCAGCAGAACCCGCAGTACCACGCTACCTCAATTGGTCCCAATATCCAATTCAGTTCACCAGGGAGGATCAATGGACAAGTGTGGGCAACGCCGGCCTATATCCTTTGGTGCTAGAACCCACAATTGCTGGAGTGACCGTTGTTGACACTTGTTATAGTATAAAATTACAAGTTAAAAAAACATGAATTAAGGGCTAAAGTCAAAGACCAAACATAAGTCTAGGGTCTAACTAACATAATTCCATGAGTTTTGGTATTCTGTGACTTTCCGGGGACTTGATAGATAATTGCGGAGAACGATGGAGAAAGTTAGAATATACAAGGCATATGAAGACAAGACTTAACCATGAAGCAACTCAACCCGAAAAGTGAACTAAAACATTCTAGAAGATACCAGAGGACACGAGAAAAGACGGGAAGCCAAGGTGGCATGCCACCACGGCGGCCGCCAGTGCCAAATAGGCGGCCGCCGGTGGGAGCCCCCCCGTCGCCCTCCCTTCCTAGGTCGGTTTACTACCGACATTGAGGTTATTTCTACACAATTCTTTGAAGGTCGGTTTGATCCAAGGGTTGACGTTCACCACCAAGTACTATATAAGAAGACCAGCTGACCCCAGGGCTGAAGAGAAGATCATTATCATACTCATTCATCAACTCATACCCATCTAGTCCAGCCAAGTCTAGACCTAAGCCCTAGTTCATACTAGAAGTAATTAGCTATCTAGCTAGTTCTAGTTGAAGATCAAGTTCATCTTGAGTTCACGATAGTCAAGAAGTAGCAAGGATCATTGTTCTTGAGACTTCTCTCTTGTATTCGATCTGTAAGTACTCTTATATTTAGAATACAATTGTTATGGCTTTGATCTATATAATTATTATATTCTTATTGATATGTGTTTATGCTTGCTATGATTATATGTTTAGTTTAGTAAGATTGCTTTATATTTTATGCATGGAATTGTATAGCATCCATATAGATCATCACTATGTGGGTGATAAGCAATGTGTAAACGTGGTGTTTATACAACGTTTATCCGCAATTGCACCCTACATTACGGGGCGTGTGGTAGATCGCAGGAGTGACAGACACTGTTGAGTCCTTTGGAATCCACCCTCCGAATGTAGGACACGCCGAAGTTTATTATTACGATAATGACCAAGTTTCGTCCTTGGTTGTTATTGGTAATGCTTGCCATGTGTAGAAGTAATCCAACCTTGCCATGATAGCTAGATGTATTGCACTAATTGTAGTATTCATTGACATATATGATTAGGAGTATCTTAGGAATATTCATTCTATTCTTTCTATAACATGTTAATAGCTCGTATGATACTAGTGGCATATGATGATCTTAGACTTGGGTATTTATCATTTATATAATTATCTTTATCCTGTGACTTATCCTGTTGAGTAATGTTAGATACTTATGGCAACTCTGCATTACATTACTGTAAAGTGGATGATCTCATAACTAAATCACAATATAAATCATTAGATATCCTTTTCTCTCTACCTTTCCATTGACTCCCTTCCCTGTGGTAAAATATAAATACGATACCTGGATTACTCCCGGTGAAGTGCTACAATTGGTATTTCTATCTGTACGCTTGCAGATATCATGTTCATTCTTTTATCAAGGCCAATCAAGAGTACCATGCCCCGCATTTCTTTGAGCGTTATTGCTAGGGTGACAGACTAGTGTATAGGTAATGCCTAGAAATGAGTGGTATACCTTGAGTACGTATCCTGGTGAGATTAACTCCACTATGGATAATGATACTATGTTACATCCCACTACTAACACCGCCTAACTTCGCTTTGTTGGATCATGAGGTTAATCCCATATCCAAGCTAACATGATTAGATAGATATCCCATATATATTTCTTTCGCCTTCCTAATTGGGATCGTGTAAAAAATATCAACAACCGTTACCAAGGTATTGATCGACGGAGGAGCTGGATTAAACATCATATTCTCAGAAACACTGGACAAGATGGGACTCGACCTCTCCGGACTTATCGCTCCTTCGAGCACCCCTTTCTATGGAATAGTACCCGGACGAGCAGCTATACCAGTTGGACAAGTCACCTTGCCAGTTACATTTGGATCTCCATCAAACTACCGGACGGAGTACATCAAGTTTGAAGTAGCGGATCTCGAGTCGAAGATACCACGCCATTATGGGAAGACTGCGCTATTGCAAAGTTCATGGCTATTCCACACTACCCGTATCTTCTACTAAAGATGCCGGCACCTTTGGGGTTCTTACCATCAAAGGAGACCTCAAGAAAGCTTTCGAGTGTGACGTACAAGCCATGGAAATTGCAAACAAGACAGGGGAGCTCTTGGAAAAAAAGGAACTCAACCAGATGGCAGAGGATACAAACCCGGAAGAACTCGATATACCGGCCAAGAAGCAAGCAATTCTCGATTCCACCGAGAAGAGGCCGACATCAAGCACATTGATCTACAAACAGGCGATCCATCCAAGACGGCGATCATCAGCGCCCACCTATCTCCAAAATAGGAATTCACGCTCACCAGCTTCCTAAGGCAACACAAAGATATATTTGCCTGGAAACCGGCAGACATGCCCGGCGCACCAAGAGAGCGGCCGAAAGCAATGTAATTGACATCAATATGGGATCCAAACCCATCAAGCAAAGACTAATAAGGTTTTCACGAGAAAAAGAAAGAAGCCATCAAAAAGGAGATTGCAAAATTACTCGCAGCAGGATTCATCGAGAAATCCTACATCCTCGACCGGGCTTGCCAACCCGGTTCGGGTTCAAAAGAAGAACACCTCGATTGGCGAATGTGTGTGGACTACACGAGATCTGAATAAGCATTGCCCCAAGGACCCCTTCGGGCTACCAAGGATTGACCAAATAGTGGACTCCACAGCAGGATCAGCCCTACTATCATTCTTAGATTGCTACTCAGGATATCACCAGATTGCTCTGAAGAAAGAAGATCAGAGCAAGACCTCTTTCATCACCCCCTTCGGTGCCTACTGCTACAAAACAATGTCCTTCGGATTGAAGAACGCCGGAGCAACGTATCAAAGAGCGATACAGACTTGTTTGGGAGAGCAGATTGGCAAAAATGCCGAAGCTTACGTAGACGACGTGGTGGTGAAGACTAGAGAACCAGAAACTCTGATTCAAGATCTGGAAGAGACTTTCAAGAACCTCAACAAGTGGAAGTGGAAGCTCAACCCAACAAAATGCGTCTTTGGAGTGCCTTCGGGACAGCTACTGGGATTCTTGGTCAGCAACAGAGGCATTGAAGCCAGCACCAAGCAGATCAAGGCCATCAACGAGATGACACAACCCCGAAGTATCAAGGACGTCCAGAAGCTCACAGGGTGCATGGCGGCACTCAACAGATTCGTATCCAAGCTTGGAGAGAAAGGGCTACCCTTCTTCAAACTTATCAAGACAAAAGGAGAATTCAAATGGACAGAGGAAGCTGACAAAGCGTTTGAAGAACTCAAGCAGTACCTTACAACAGCTCCAGTCCTAACACCTCCAAAGGATCAAGAAGAACTACCGCTATACATAACAAAGAACGAGTATTAAAGTGGTCGCCCTCAAAGAATCATCGTGGAGAGAGAAGAGCCCGAGCAACCTAACAAGGTCCAGAGGCCAGTTTACTACGTGAGCGAGGTTCTATCTGAGTCCAAGGCTCGGTACCCTCACGTACAAAAACTACTCTACACCATACTGATCACATCAAGGAAGCTACGACACTACTTCGATAGTCACAAGATAACAAAGGGTAACCGACTCACCACCGGGTGACATCCCGAGGAACGTAGATTCAACAGCCGAATATCAAAATGGGCGTGGAACTCTGAGCACCGAATCTAGAGTTCACCCCAAGAAGAGCAATCAAATCCCAAGCGCCACCGGATTTCATAGCAGATGGACGGAGCTCCAACAACCCATATCCGGCGACATCAAGAAACATTGGAACATGTACTTCGATGGATCGTTGAAGCTAGGGGGGAGCAGGAGCCGGGATTTTATTCATATCTCCCGGAAGGAAGACAACTCAAGTAATGCGTCTTTGCAGATCATGTGGCAAGCTACAAACAACGAGGCGTAGTATGAAGCACTCATCCATGGCCTCAAGATAGCAAGAACTCGGGAATCAAGAGACTACAAGTATACGGCGACTCAGCTTGTCATCAATCAAGTCAACAAGGACTGGGGACCGCACAAAGGACAATATGGGCCTCTATTGCGCTGTACGCAAAAGCCGGAA
Organism: Hyparrhenia diplandra; assembly: GCA_015847255.1. Taxonomy (NCBI): domain Eukaryota; kingdom Viridiplantae; phylum Streptophyta; class Magnoliopsida; order Poales; family Poaceae; genus Hyparrhenia; species Hyparrhenia diplandra. Next base: position 63,830 of record JADLZK010013128.1, read on the forward strand.
AAGAACTTCCAAGGCCTTGAGATCCTACATGTGCTTAGAGATGCGAACGTGGCGGCAGACGTGCTAGCCAAACTCGGATCTGACAGAGCCCAAGTCCCACCAGGAGTATTCGTCGAAGAGCTCTCGAAACCATCTATCAAGGAGAACCCAGAAGAATACAACATGGAGCAATCAGCCCTAAACGGAGTAATGATAATCTCTCCGTGTCGAAGAACAACTCCCCGGATCGAAGACATCATAAACTTCATCAAGAACAAGACACTACACGAAGACAAAGTGAAGCAACCGGGATCTTGAGAAGAAGCAAGAACTACGTGCTCATCAAAGACAAGCTTTATAAGAGAGCAAATCATCATCGAGTACTACTCAAATGCATAAGCTCGAGGAAGGAAAAGACATCCTCCAAGAAATCCACTCGATCTTTGTGGAAACCACGCAGCGTCAAGAACCCTCGTGGGAAAAGCATTCGAACAGGATACCACCGCCAACAGCCCTCAAAGACGCAGAAGAACTCGTCGAGAAAATGCAAAGGATGCCAGATGTTCGCAAGACAAGCGCATGTGCCAAAGACACAACCGATCCGCATACCACCATCATGGCCTTTCTCATGCCGGGACCTGGATCAAGTTGGACCACTCAAGAGAGCCAAGGGAGGATATGAGTACATCTACGCCGCCATCGACAAATTCACCAAGTGGATAGAATACAAGCCATTGGTCACCTTCACTCAACCAAAGCGGTCGAGTTCATCCAAGAGATCATGCACAGATTTGGGATGCCCAACAGATCATCACCGACCTCGGATCACCGTTCACGCCAGCCAGAGTGAAGATTGGGCACAAGATTGTGGCATACGGATAGACTACGCATCCGGAGCACACCCTCAGGCTAACAAACAAGTCGAAAGAGCAAACGGACTCATCCTTGCCGGACTAAAGCCAAGACTTTATGAAGAACTCAAAGACTACGGAGCCAAATGGATAGAAGAACTCCCAAAAGTTGTGCGGGCCCTAAGAACTCAAATCGCCAGAGCAACAGGCTACTCACCCTTCTTCCCGACCTATGGATCGAGGTCGTCCTACCAGCCAGACCTCATATGGAGCTCTCCAAGGATCGAGCAATTTGAAGAAGGAGAAGGAGAACAAACAAGAAGACTAGAAATCGACCGTGCGAGAAGAAGTCGAGCAAACGCCATCCTCCGTAACGCAAGATATCTACAAGGACTCGTAAGGCACTATGACAAGAGCACACGCCCAAGAAAACTCAACCCGGGAGATCAAGTACTCAAGAGAAATCAAAAGACGGAAGGCAAGCACAAACCGCTTTCGGCCCATGGGAAGGACCATATATCGTCAAAGGAGTACCGGGACCGGGAACCTACAAGTTGATGACAATGCAAGGAGAAGAAATCGAAACTCTTGGCACATAAACCAGCTCGAGAAGGTTCTATCCATAATCGAGGAACTCAAGGCAAATGTAAGAGAAGCGTAACGTAATAACAACTCTCTCCGATACTTCAAGAAGAAAGAAGATCAAGCCACGAGAAGAACTCGGACCATCCAAAGAGGTCACAAAATACGCAGACCACCGGGCACCTCAACAAAAAACAAGTCGCCCACGGTGAAGCCGGATGCCTCCTACGGAGAAGAACAAAACAGCCCGAATTGGCACCGCAAGAAGAAGTTGACCAAAAGAAGGCAAACCCGACCACGTAACGGAGGTCAAAATTCCAAGGGTGGAACCACGCGAAGTCCTAGCTCGGAATAACGTCCACACCTTAAATCCTAGCGGAAGATCGTGAACTTCGACTCTTGAAGAAAGAGGACGTTGGGATCGGCCCGCCTAGGTCGCAGAGGCCATCGAGGGTCCGAAAGTGCCACTATGTCCAATGACGGTGGACGGCCTTTCGAATCGGGCGTGAACGGTGTAGTGTTATGAAATAGAAACCCATCGTCTCACACAAGTCTCTCGAAAGCGAGCAGCCCAAACCGGGCAAGGTGGATTGTAGTGTTATGAAATAGGAACCCAACCATCTTGACCTTCGGTCCGCGAAGTGCACTTAAATGGGCCCGGACCGAGAACCCTTCAAGGGGACGTCATGCGATAGTCCACGGACTCGCATGGGAGAGCCCTAGCCCAAAAGAGGCAACCCCGAGTTAGAACAACTCTTTCAGGAGCTCGACTCCACCAAAATACACTAGCAAGTTCAAGAAAGGACAAATGCTAGAGGGCCTAAAAGGGGAAACCTAACGGCCTGGAGTAACCCCCGAACAATCGTGACAAGTCTCAGAAGAAGACACAAGTCACATGCCAGAGGAAAATAACCCCGCAAAACGGGGACGCCCCAACAACCATCGGCAAGTCTACGGCAAAGACGAAGCTGATTCTTGAAAAGAACAACTCAAGACCGGGAGCAAGACTCCACAACTACTCAAAGCAAGCCTACGTGAGAAAAGACAATTTGAATCTTCGGAAGAACAACTCAGAGACCCGGGAGCAAGACTCTACAACTACTCTCGGCAAGTCTACGGCAAAGATGAGTTGATTCTTGAAAGAACAACTCAAGGCCGCGGGAGCAAGCCTCTACAACTATTGTCGGCAAATCTACGAGAAAAGACGAAGTGATACTCGAAAAGAAGAACTGTGGAATTCAAGAACAAGCCTCCAATCATCATGACAAGTCTCAAAAAGAAGACAGAAGTCATTTGTCAGAAGAAAACAATCCTGACGAACCAGAGCTAGACTCTGCAAATATCTCCAACCAAGTCTGCGAAAAAGCGGGTTGACACTCCAGAAAGACAAGATGGATCTCAGGAGAACTTCAGGACTATCACCAGCCAAGTCTACAGAACTAGGCAAGCTGATCCCTTCAGAAGAAAGAACTCTGAAGCACTGATGCAAAGCTCCAACATACTACGGCAAGACTTGTGAGCAGACTAGCCGACACGTCAAGGGAGAAACAACCCAAAGACGCACAAGGACAAGAACCTACGCTACCCTCAGCAGATCTACAAGAAGACAAAGGCGACCGGTCGGAGAACAACCCCGGCAACTCGAAGCAAGACTTCAACACTATGAACGGCAAAGTCTACTGAAAGGCAATTTGGGTCATCAACCGGAACAACGCTGATGTCACTACGAGAGACTACAAACAACTCGTCGCGAACCTACACAAAGGGACATAAGAGCTGGAAGCCTAAGGAAGAACTCTAAAGGCGCAATCACATCAAATCATCCGAATAAGAAGAACTCGGAAGACAACAGCAATGACAAGCAGAGGACAAAAACTGCAACAAGTCTGCACGAAGGCAGATCAGAGTCATACAAAAAGTACAAGTACAAGACAGATAAAGGGACAGATCTCTTTATTCAACATCTTGAAGATTACAAGTTACATGGGAAACAACTCCCTACAAGATACAAAGAAGACTCAGATGCACGGGGAGCCTAACAGAAACTCCCGCGTACAAGATACAAAGAAGATCCGGGGGACTATAACCCTAAAGAGTACAATACTGCAGGCAGAAGAATCCGGCATCCAACGGCGAAGAAGATGGAGCGCTCGGACCTGTATCTGAACCCCAAGAGTCTGAGTATTAACAACCCAAGGCTACTTCAAAGTCAAGACCCTTGCGCCCAAGTCCATAAACACCTGGAGCTCGAAGAATCCCGACGACGGCAGCGAATGAGCCCCAAGATCAAGATAAGCGACCTGGCGAAGAAAAGAACCCTCTGCAGAAGGCTCCGGAGTTCACCATGTCGCAGCAGGATGAAAAGAGCCCGAGGGGGCGCTTAACTCCACAAAGAGTAGAAGGAAGCGCCCAAAGAGCACCATCTTCAAACAATTCCTCAAAAGGCACAACCTTCCTCGAAGACGAAGCGGCGACCAATGCCGGTTGGAAAGCCGCATATGTCTACCCAAGTAGCAAGAAGGTACACCAAAGAGGATCAGAAGGGCATCCGGAAAGAACCCTACCTGACCCACACCAAGAAAAAACGAAGGAGAAGAGGAGATCATCTTAGGTCACAAGACATCCCGCACTCACCCCTCAAACTTTCCCGGTGTGAAACCACCGCCGGAGTAGTCCCCTTCTACTCCATATCACAAGACATCCCTCACTCACTGAAGAACCCTAGAAAGGCTAAAGAAGACGCCCGGGGGCTGATCCAACTCACTCAAAGGCACCGCCATGGATCCGAAGCTCAGAACAAAGCTTTTTTCTACGAGAAGGGAGACTGTCTAGAGGAAGAAGAAGCAGAGAAGAAGAAAAAATACTCTGGATCCTCACCGAAGCAAAATGAGGCATATTTATAGGCGGAACTAGCACGCCTATGGACCAAGTCCACGGAAGACGAGGCAACCACCAAAAAGGAGCGGTCACCTCAAATCACGCAGAAGGGAATTTATGGCAATGACTGCCATGCACTGACGTTTCCGAAAAACGGAGCGCAAGATAAAAGCGCCTTTGTGACTCCGTGTGAAAGCATGGAAAAAGAGAAACGGTCAAAAATCCCGGGTAAGACGAAGAACCTCTAAGAGCTCCATCTGCGAAAAGAGCCCTTAGACGCTCGGGGGCTACAAGATACCCGGAGCAAGATTTTTTCAAAAGTGCTCCGACGACGAGAAGAACTCGAAGACGGAGGAGAACTCAAAGACCTTCCAGCTCTTTGTGCCAAAAAGCAAAAAGCTCGGGGGCTACACCCTACGGGTGCACTTTTTTCAGCAAAGTGCACACCGTATGAAGGCGACAAGGACCGCGTCAAGACCGCACCCGAGGAGAGCAGACGGCTCTCGAGATACTCGGGGGCTAGCGGAGCAAGGCTCTCCTATCGAAGAAAGAAGAGCCCCGACGACGAGAAGAACTCGAAGACGGAGAAGAAGAACTCAAAGACCTTCCAGCTCTTTGTGCCAAAAAGCAAGAAGCTCGGGGGCTACACCCTACGGGTGCACTTTTTTCAAAATTGCACTCCGTAAAGATGATCTTGAAGACCATATCAAGGCCTCACCCGAGAAGAGCAAGACAACCCTCAAGACTCGACCTTGAGATGCTCGGGGGCTTGTGGATACAGGATCATCAAAGAACTCTACCGAAGTTGTATGCGAGGGTTCTATCAAGCCCTGCGGCCACACAAACAACTCCCGAGAAGGCAATGGAAGCATAGCTACGGTGACTTCGCGTTGTAACTAGGATAGAACACTAGTCAGGTTACCTTGTAAAGGGTTTGGGTGTTCGGTTCCTCTACGGACAACCCTCTCTGTATCCGACTAGGAACGTAGCGAGTTCCTTGGCCCCTTGGACTATAAAAGGCGGCCAAGGAACACCTCGTAGAGGAGAGCGAGTATGCACATACGAGACACAAGCTTGGCTACGACCAAGTCGTAAGCTTCACGGCGATTCTCGGCTAACCCCATCAATCAAAAACAGGCTCACGCCGACCGGACATAAAGGTCTTTACTCGATCCTTGATCGAGGGCCCAACCAAGATATAAAAACCCCGCTCTCCATGTCATTTGCAAGAACAAACCGCCGGGCTCGGGTTCGTCGAGGCCCGAACAAACATGCCCGGTTCACCCCGAGGCGTGCTCTCGGTCGTAAAACATCGACAGGATTACCCCTATATAGACTTCTAAAGAAGACTGAGCACTTTACTTGGACTGTTGAGGCAGAAGAAGCCCTCGGGAACCTGAAGAAAACATTGACCAACCCACCAGTGTTGGTGCCACCAAACCCCGGAGAACAGCTGCTCCTCTATGTCGCCGCAACCACTCAGGTGGTAAGCGCAGCCATAGTCGTCGAACGACGAGAAGAGGGACACTCTTTACCAATCCAACGACCGGTCTACTTCATTAGTGAAGTACTCTCTGACACCAAAACCAGATACCCTCAGTTGCAGAAGTTACTATATGCTGTGGTATTGGCACAAAGAAAACTCCGCCATTATTTCCTAGCACACCCAATCACGGTGGTATCGGCATTTCCCCTCGGAGAGATAATAAACAACAAAGAAGCCACTGGGAGGGTGGCCAAATGGGCGGTGGAGCTCATGAGCGAGACATTGACATATGCTCCACGCAAGGCCATCAAGTCCCAGGTCCTGGCCGATTTTATCGCGGAATGGACGGATACACAGTTACCTTCGGCGCCAATCCAATCAGAATGTTGGACGATGTTCTGTGATGCATCTCTGATGAAGACCGGGGCAGGAGCAGGCCTACTTTTCATTTCACCCCTCGGGGAACACATCCGATATGCCATCAGGCTACACTTTCAGGCCTCGAACAATGTGGCAGAATACGAAGCCTTAGTCAATGGCCTCCGTATTGCGGTAGACCTCGGCATCCGACGCCTAGAAACAAGAGGAGACTCCCAACTAGTGGTGGATCAAGTAATGAAAGCCTCGGCCTGCCATGACCCCAAAATGGAAGCATATTGTCGGGAGGTAAGGAAGCTAGAAGAAAAGTTCCATGGTTTAGAGCATCGACACACCCCATGGAGGTATAACGAGGCGGCCGACGAGCTTGCGATGGTTGCGTCCACAAGAACCGTGGTACCCCCGAATATCCTGACACTAGACCTTTACAAACCTTCCGTCAAGTACCGAGAACAGGACGCTCCCTCGGGGGTCGACCTAATCCCCTCGGGGGCTGAGGAACCCCCTTCGGAAAGTCAGAAGCAGACCCCAGGGGAAGGAACCAATCAAGACGTCCAACAACGGCCGGAGGCAATGCAAGTCGATGAAGAGACGCAAGATTGGAGGGTACCTCTAGCAAACTATCTTCTCCGGGAAGAGCTGCCCGAAGACAAGACCGAAGCAAGAAGAATAGCACGCCGGGCTAAATCTTTCGTTGTGATTGGCGATAACAGAGAGCTATACAAAAAAGCAGCCTCCGGGATATACCAGAGGTGCATCCCCCGGGAACAAGGCAAGGAACTATTGGTGGATACCCACGGAGGAGAGTGCGGGCACCATGCTGCCCCACGTACCCTAGTGGGGAAAGTCTTTAGACTAGGCTTCTATTGGCCGACAGCAGTCCGAGATGCAAACCACATAGTCCGAACCTGCAAGGATTGCCAATACTATGCCCACAAAACGCACCTTCCAGCACAAGCTCTACAAACCATTTCGATCACCTGGCCGTTCGCGGTGTGGGGATTGGACATGATTGGACCCCTCAAGAAAGCACCCGGGGGCTACACACATGTGTTGGTGGCAATAGACAAATTCTCTAAGTGGATCGAAGCCCGACCGGTTGTTACGCCTCAGACTGAAGAAACGATAAAGCTGTTCGAAGATCTGCTCAAGATTTGGTGTCCCAAATTCAATTATCGCGACAATGGGACCAACTTCATTGGAAAAAAGTTCCTTGATTTGTTGTGAAGATTACAACATCGAGTAGACACGGCTGCGTAGCACACCCAAAACCAATGGTCAGGTAGAAAGAGCCAATGGCATGATTTTGAAAGGACTCAAGCCAAGAATCTTCAACAAGCTAAGCCAATATGGTAAAAGATGGTACCAAGAGCTACCGTCAGTACTATGGAGCTTAAGAACAACCAAGAGCAGAGCAACAGGGTTTACGCCTTTCTTCTTGGTCTATGGATCCGAGGCCATACTCCCTTCTGATATAGAGCACGGGTCCCCAAGACTCCGAGCCTATAACGAACAAGACGACCAAGGGGCCAGAGAAGACTCATTGGACCAATTGGAAGAAGCAAGAGACATAGCCTTGATCCACTCTGCTCGATACCAACAATCACTACGGCGATATCACGCTAGAAGGCTTAAACCCCAAGGCTTCCAAGTCAACGATCCAGTGTTAAAGCTAAGAAGAGACAGCCGAGAGCGTCACAAGCTAGCACCCCCATGGGAAGGTCCATATTTCATAGCTGAAGTACTCAAACCCGGGACATACAAACTCAAAAATGAGAAGGGTGAAGTGTACTCAAACGATTGGAATATAGAGCAACTTCGTCGGTTCTACACTTAGAACTGAGAAACATGCAATGTACACAACCATCTTGTACAAAGGCAATAAAAGAAAGAACTCTTTTTTTCCACAAAAGCTATGAGTCAAAGTATTATATTAGGTAGGTTTTGTCTTTAATCACATCAAAAGACAAAAACCTCCCTCGGGGGCTACCAGAGGGGGAATCCTCCCCTTATAATAACCTCTTGGAAAAATTAAAAAAACTCTCTGTTTTTTCTTTTTTCTTATCATGCTTAAAATCACGAGAGCCTCTCGTAGAGATCCTGGAACGGAGCAAGAAAGACTCAAGGACCACCCTCGGGGTATCCATTGCCAAACCGACTTCGGGGAAAGAAAAATACGAAAGCAACTCGGGACGAACAATTGAGCTAGATAGAGACGAGAGGTTAACATGTTTGCTAAAACATCAAAGCCTAAAAGATCCCGGTAGCCTCTCAGGCCATCTAGTACAAATCACTTGCAGACTCAACCTAAAGGAGCTTACGGGCCCGAGGCATCCTCCGAGCCGGCATCTGGCACAGGAGGTTGGGGATGGAGGCCCCCTGGGATACTCGATCCTTCATCATCTTCCCTCAAAATACACGCAAAGATATCCTCGGGGAAGTATCCATAGGCTCGGGGGCTACCTCATATTCAGATTCCATGGGCGAAAAAGGGGGAGCGACTTCATCTTCGAAATGGGTGGCGGACGCTGCCGGACCCTCCGCCCGAGCATGAAAGTCGGCGCTCTTACGCTCATCTGTCCTCTCATTAGGAGCCCCTCCCTCATCTTCCTCGGGAGGTCCTAAGAAAAAGCCCTTGAAAGGATCTCAAGGGTTTCATCCGACAAAGGCGAAATGCGAGCACATCACCGCAAAGGCACATCGCACCCGTTGCGGAATGCGCCCCGAATCTCGCTTCGGATGAATCCAAGAAACCTTCGGCCCGCTCACGGATAGAGTTACCCGGACACCGGGTTTGAAGGCCCGAACGTTGAATATGATCTCAAGCGACCGCCTCCAACTCCCTGCGAGTTTTCCTCGGTATTAAGACACAGGACATGTTGGTAGCGGCTTCCACCGCCTACGCCCGCGGCTTCTCGCCTCTACAAAAAGGAAGAACAAGGTTACAAAACCACGGCGACATCAATCCTCCAACTACAATCGAGTCGGAGAAATCATACCTTCCCACAATTTCTTCCATTTGAGCATCTCATTATGCTCGTTAATGGACAAATTCCGGGCCAGCTCCACATCCTTTTTCGCTGAGTCCACTTCCGGGTTAACTCCTCCACCCGAGTGTTCAGAGCATTTGCCATCTCTGATTGTTTCCTGGCCTCCTCTCGGGCCCGGTCACGCTCGTTGCGAGCCTCCTCTAACAGCTTCTGGGACTCGATCAGACCCTCCTCGCAGTCACGGATGGCCTGGTCTACGTCCGACTTCGCCTTGGCCGCCATGGATTTGGCTGACTCCGCCTCCATCGTCAAGGACCGGAATCGGCCCTCTTTCTCGATGATGAGCTCGGAGAGGCAGGTCGCCTCCCTCTTTGTCTCATTCAACTTGGCCCGAGTTTGACTAAGGGCATTCCACCCCGCGGCATTCCTCCTTGGCAACTCGGACTTCTCACGAGCGAACCGCGGGGCTCTCTGAACATCGGGGCGTATGGAAGACTAAAAGCAGGGGAAAGCAGTCATGCAGTAAGGAACTCAAACGAAGGACAGCAAACCTCGTCGATGCGGGGCCGGCGATGGCGAAGAACTTGACCACCGATCGATCCTTTCCAAGCCCTCGGTTGCCACGTCTTGATCCGATCATACTCCCTCCAAGCAACGACCTCGGGATGATCGTCGATCACAAGCCCCGGGGGACCTCCTTCCAACGGCCTCCCAAGCTCAATTGCAGGACCACCCCAGGCGTGGGGATCGTTAGGGAGCAGCATGTGACTCGAGTCCTCTCCCATGCTGGGGAATTCCGACCAAAAGAAATCCCGGGGGCCTTTGCAGATCGCCACAGGTAATTCGGGATCAAGACCTTTGAAGTGTCCCTCGGGGCAAGAGAAACGCCTAAGTCAGATGACAAACAGATCGCCAATTGAAGGTTGTTGATTGGCGCCAAGGGTGTTAGTAAGGCGTCAGCCGCATCAAACAGGACATCTTGAGGAACTTCTCCGAAAGGATCAGAGAATGACCCTGAGCCGGGAGGATTCAGATTGTCAACAGGATCGTCCCTCGCGACATCCGTTCGAGGGCCCCTCGGCTTGAGCGATTCGGGGACTAGGACTTCCTTTGCCGCTGCTTGTGGTGGTGAAGCATGAGGAGAAGAAGTCGGCTCCAATCGAACTGTGAAGCTTCCTCGCATGCGGTCGGGGCCTCGGAAGATGGCGCCCCACGTAAACCGGAGCCGGGGGTTGGGCCAAGGCCAACATTAGATCCCCGAATCATTTGGTCACCCACGATGGGATCCACGGTAGAAGACGTCGGTGGCAAAAGAAACTCCTGTCATGACAACCGGCCGTCCTTGACCCGCCGAAGCTTGAGCGGCGGACTTGAGCCGCTTCCGAGGATGGAGAGCGGCGGTTTAGAAACTCTTTTCTGTCACATAAATACAAAGAAGGTCAAAAGACGACCAGCCCAAGAATAAGAAGATTCAAGACATAGCGGGGAAAGGAGGGTCAACTCACAAGGACCTCGGAGCGACCTTCGGGGTAGGCTGCCGCCCGAGACTACAGAGACTTAGGAATAGACCGGCTCCCCGTGCCAGAAACCGGATCGGCCTCTCGCTGTATCGGAGCCGGAGTTCCCGGGAGGGGTCTCCGGTTCCCTATTTGTTGCTGCAGGCTTGAGTAGCGTTTGGTCGCATTTCGAGAGATCCCCGGGCTCACCCAAGTTCCCGCTGAGCGAGGAGGAAATCGGAGCGGATGGAGCGGCGTTCCTTTAGGAAGCTCCTCGCCACCGTGACCCGATGTCTAAGCGTATTCCATTAACATAGACCGCTCCTCGGGCCCGATGCGGCGACCCCATAGCGGCGTCTTGACGAAAAAAAGCGTCACTCCCCGAGGGACGAGGCGGAGTCGTCGCCGAGGACTCGGATTGACTCGCGCTTTCGGCGCCCCGACGCCAATTGTTTAAGGCCACGCAATGCGCCTTCTTCTTATCCCTCGGGCCTTCCTCAAACACTCCCGCTCGTTCCGAGCACGATTGGCCTCCCGACGGGCTTGGTCCTCGGGCGGGGGAAGCGACTCTTTGTGGTTCGGCCTCCCCGAATCAAGAAAGGAGATAGAACTTTAGAACCAACCCTCGAAAAGAGAAGGACAATCACGCAATTACGAGCATGCGGGACTTACCAACGAAATATATCCCGGATCCGGGACGCATCGCAATCTCGGAATCGTCTTGGGAGTCTTGTCGCCCGTAAAACACGCGGACCGGCGCCTCGGAGCTTCCCCGAGAGATCCCCAAATGTCATCCGGGTGCCGAGATAGGTTGGCATCCTTTGTCATCTCGCCAGAGGTGAAGCGGCCTCTCCACAAGAGGGAGGACTTGACGACGAGAGAAAGCGGCCACAACCGCCGCCGCGTTTAAATCGTGATCACGAAGCTGGCGGACGGCGGCGCGAAGGGCATCCAGTGATGTTGCTCCGGCCGCGGAGGCCCATAATTCCGGTGATCGGGGCTTCACCTTTATCACGCTCCCGGTGTATGGCGGGAAGACCTCCTCCGTCGTTCGAAGGTAGAACCATTCTTCCTGCCAACCCTTGTTCGAACCCGTGAGCCGTGAGAGGATGTACTCCTCCGTTCGGTTCACCCCGTGCTTGTCATAAGGACGGAGTTGAATGACGCAAGATCCAGCCCCGCACTACCCGTCGCGGTGAGCCGTGTGGCCGGTGCTCGGGGTGTTCAACTCTGCCCTGAAGAACCACCTCCAAAGTTTCCAATGGGGCTTGATTCCCAAGAAGCCCTCACAGAGAGCCACAAAGATCGACGCCTGGGCGATCGAGTTCGGGGGGATTTGATGGAGTTCGACGCCGTACCAATGCGGGATTGCCCGCATGAACCGACTCGCCGGCACGCCAAAGCCTCGCTTGTGGTAATCCATCATACTTACAATGTACCCGGATGGGGGTTGTGGCTCCTCGTGAGATGCGTCAGGAACCAACCACTCTGGCCGTGAGCCATCCGTACGGCGGCGCAGGAGACCCTCATCCACCAGTCGCTGCAATTTCACCTCGGTCACCGACGACCGCGGCCAAGGCAGAGGATCTAAAGGAAGGAAACTCCCTCCTCTGCGACGCCATCCCCTTTCGCGGACAACCGCAACAAATGGGAGCAGTAACAATAGGTAAGTATGATTACCTCCTCGCCTTTTCCTTAATCCCTTCCTTCTCCACGCCCTCTTTCCTCTTTGCTTCAGGGACAGCAGGAGGAAGCGAGAACTAGCACTATGTGAGGGGGTAAAAAGGAGGCGTGCGCCGCCGGCGAGAACCCCCAAATATATAGGGGAGATGGGAAACCGTCGAGGGTTAATCCAGCAAACACGGTGGAAGACCAACGAGAACGGATCCAAAGCGGATAGCCCTAGGTGCCGGTGGGCCCCACGCGATTAATACACAAGCAGCAGCGGGCTCTGCGAACGCCACAAACAAGCCATCCCATCAAGCGCGTGAGCGATCGCCTCCTCAAGAGAGGTAACATGGAAAGGCGTGCCGAATGCGCTCGACCCCGGTAAGGGTAAAAATGTCAGTCCGTTGTCTAAACTCAAAATTGCCTCCCCTCCGGGGAAGGCGCTTCCAAGCTCTCGGGCAGGAATGAAAAATCACCGCATCGCGTGACCTCTAGAAGGAAACGCCGAGCCATGAGCTCACCATACGGTCCGGAGGATCCTAAGCCGGGCCCTCAGGGTTTCTACCGCGCCTCGGAGACCGACCAGAGCAAGGGGGCCGAAGGGGAATGCACAACGGCCAAGCTTAAGCTCTCAGGAGCTTGGGATTTCTTGAACGTATCTAAGACTTACGGTAACCGCTTACAGAGATGTCCCATCCGTGGGAGGCCCGCTGGCCCTCGGGACCCGACCTGTCGGGACCCGGGATCTGCTAGGAGGTCCGAGAGTTCTTATGGAGTGAGTCTGGACCACATAGCCGACCCCCGCTCCGGCAGAGGCACGGGCGCCCACTTAGATTTCCTGGTACAAAGCTCAAACGGGGTGTGCCATGCTCGTCTCACAGGGCAGTATGACACAACCCCCCTCCTCCTCCTTTTCAGAAAAGGCGACAGGGGAGCGTAAATAAAAAGACGGAGAGGTTTGGAATGACCTTGTGCACATAAGCGCGGGCTCCGTTTGCCCCGCATCCCGGACCTCCCATGCACATCCTCCAAGAGATTAGTGGGTAGTTCAAATCTTACTAGCGTGTAGAAAAAGCCCTCTAAGGAATAAAAATATTCCTCCGAGGCCTCGGGGGCTACACCACCCGGGTGCGCTCTCCTTGCAGATCCCGAGACTAAAAACCAAAAACCAATCGGCGAAAAACCCCGAACGAGTCATCCTACTCCCTCGTGGGCTCGGGGGCTACTCTTGTCGGGGCGAAAATAATCGGCCCATAAGGAAAATAGGCCCATGAAGGATGGCGCGGCCCCAAGGCCCAAAAAGAAGGGCCCGATGAGAAGACGACGCGAAAGTTGACGACCTAAGAGCGCATTTTGGGCACGAGAGGCGACGGGGAGGACGAAGGCGGCTCCAAGCCCGCAAATTCGCTAAGAAGGACTTAATATACGGAAGCTCTCTTGGGCCCCTTTAGAAGCCCAAAGGCAGCCCCTCTCCAAACACTCGTTGGCAAGGCCCAACTTACCAAAATTGCCTTGACTAAGCCGGGGAGGGCCCGGGGTAAAATCTTTGAAATAAAGAAAATGAGGACCAACGGAGTCGACACAAATCTAGGGAAGACAATCCCCAATAGGCTTATTGAAGCCCATCCACATACGGGCCAAAATCCGCCTGCGTGATACGGCCGCCCGGGGATAGCCCGCTTTTTACCACGACTTACTCCGGACCCGAGGGGCAAAGCCTCGGGGACTAGGTTCCGCCTCGCCCGAGGACACGGGGTCTCTGGAGACGATCCCTGCCTCACCCGAGGACCACAACCCTCGGGTGAGACTTCTCCGCCTCGCCCGAGGATAGAGGGACCTCGGCTACTGGCTCCTCTCTCTAGGAACGCCACCTCGGGCGCGCCTTGGGAAGCCGAACCAGTAGTGGGGGGTAGCCGCATTTAATGCGCCTGCTTCACAGGCCATGATGACAGGGCAATCGATTGCCCTATCGATTCATCTAACCTGTTATCTCCTCGCGTCCCCCGTTGATGGGACATAAAGGTAACAGTTATCACACACGTCACCCCGCACGGGGGGAAACACAACTCTACTGTTTATTTGCTTGCAGCTTCATGACCGCGACACGAGTCCAAGGACCCTCGGGACGTTGACACCACGCCATGACACGGGCCAAGCCAACTGTGGACCATAAGGGGATCCGAGGGTCACCATTTGGCCCTCGAGAGACCCTCCCCTCGGGCGACGGACACGAACACAAGAGACTCCAAGACACGCGTCCACACCAGGGTACTCCCTTATGAGAACCCGAGGTCTGGGCTCGGGCATGGCATGCCTAACAGCTCTGGATAGTAGACACAGTAGCATTTGTACATGACACGTATTGTATACATTATCTCTCCTTTTACACTATAAAAAGGGAGTAATGCTACACTAGAGGGGGATCTCTCCCCTCAGCTAGGTTTTCACACTTAGCCAGTTCATTACGGATTGAAGTCTTACTTCATTCCCAAAAACATCTTGTAACCGCTTTGGTTCTTGTGCACAATTGGTGCGAGTAACACGAAGAGACACACCTGCTGGACGTAGGGCCCCATGGCCTGAACCAGGATAAACGCCTCGTCTTCCAGCTCGCACACGCCATCAGGCGGGGAGCGCACATCTTATATATTATTGCCGGTGCTTGGGATACCCCGGTTCTCAAAACATCGACAGTTAATCGATTAACCGTGGCGGGCATTGTAAAATAACCGCCACGGTTAATCCCCATTAACCGTGGCGGTTTTATTACAATGCCCGCCACGGAAAAGGCTGGGCTATAAATACAGCCCCAACCTTCTTCTTCCCCACGGGATTTCGCCATTTACTAGGGTTTTGAGCTTCAAAACTCTAGAAAACACCATTTCGGGGGAGGTTTTGCCCTTGGTTTGATTGAAGTTTGGCACCGCTAGGGGGTATTTATCCTCTTTCTCCCCTCTTTTCTCTCCCTCTTTCTCTCCCTCTCTCCCTCTCTCTCTCCCTCTCTCTCCCTATGCATGGTCCTCCCTCTCTTTGAGATCTAATTGAATGTGGTTTGTGCTCTCTCTCTTCCCCTCTCTCTCCCCCCCCCTCCCTTATCTCTCTCCCCCCTCTCTCCCCCTCTCTCCCCCCTCTCTCTCCCTTTCTTTTGAGATCTAGTTTTGATCTCTCCCTCTCTCTCTCCCTCCCTCTCAAGCAAGCTCCTCTCCCCTCTCTCCTCTCCTTCTCTCTCTCTCCCCCCCTCTCTCTCCCTCCCCCCCCCCCTCTCTCTCTCCCTCTCTCTCCCTCTTTCTCCTCCCCTCTCTCTCCCTCTCATTTGAGTGTACGTGCTCTCTTTCTCTCTAGCTACTCCCTCTCTCTCTCTCTCTCGTATTCCTCTTTTGCACTTTAATCATCGATACTTCGATCTCTAATCATCGATCGCTCTCTTTGTTTTGGTTTAATTAATTTGAGCAGGCCATCATGGCGCCGAATAGGGATTGGATGTACAGGCCGAGGATGAGTTTGGATTTCGTTGATGATGTGCGAAAGAAGTTTATGCCCGTCGCTTGAAGCATCGAATCGGTCGGGGTTCGAAGTAATGGTGTGCCCGTGCTATAGCCGCAAGCATATGTTCTTACGCAAAGGATGACATCGCCGTGGAGCACTTCTTTGCGGTATGGTTTCATCAAGGAGCCGAGGTACACCGTGTGGAAGTATCATGGTGAAAAAGAACCGAAAGTGTCGCGGCCGGTTCATCCGGAGGACCCCGGTCGATCGCAACGACAAAAACAACGGTGGTGGACGAAGGGACGAGAACAAGTTGATAATCGTGATTACATCACCGTAGATGAAGCTGGCGGAAGACATGCCGAAGACAATGTGGGTGGAGAAGATGGTGAGCGATCAAGTAGTTGATGACATGTCGCCCGAGGATGCCGAGCTTTTCGAGGATATTGCTAACCTCAAAGATGAAGATGACGTGTTGTTTGGCAATCCAAGATGGCTCGAGAATTTTAGGCGGATGAAGCGGCGGCAATTGACCCTCTATACAAAGACGGCGGCAAATGTCCGAAGCATTGCACGGTGCTACGTTTTAACCTTACGATGTTGATTTGAAGGCTCGCCACGGGGTGGTCGACCACGAGCTTCAATGACTGTTACGGGTCCTCGGTGACTTTGTTTTACCCGAGGGGAATAAGGTGCCCGCCGATACCTATCGGGCGAAGAAGTTGATTAGGCCCCGTGGCTATGAAGCTTAGAAAGTTTCATGCGTGCCCTAACCACCGTATTCTATACCGGGGTAACTATACTGAGACTTGCACAAATCATCGCGGCGCGCGGCGTGAGTCGTTACAAGAGGAATCGGGCCGTCGTGCCACCGATGAGGAGGGACCGTCGAGAGGGCCCAAGAAGCAGAAGACGGGCAAGAAGAAGCAGATGCCACCTCGTGAGGACGAGGAAGAAGAGGGTTACACCCAGAAGAAGATCCCTGCCCTATCGGTGTGGTACCTACCCATGCTCGATCGCTGCGTGCAATTTTTGGGAACCGAGAGGATGCCAAGGCGATGTCCCGACATGCATCGGTGGAATGCACGAAAGGTGATGGCAAGCTGCGACACCCCTCGGATGCCAAAATGTGGAAACACATCAATGACATGTTCCGGAGTTTAGGGACGAGCCCAGAACGTAAGGTTCGCTTTGAGTACCGACGGGATGAATCCGTTCGGAGACCTCGCGCAGCACGCACAAAGACCGGGCGGTCACCCTCACCATATACAACCCGCCTCCCTACGAGTGTGCGAAGCACAAATATCTTCTCTCGCGGCCATGCTCATTTTTGGACCAAAGCGGCCCAGCAATGATATAGATGTGCTCATTGAGCCAGTAATGGAGGAAATGGCGAAACTGTGGAAAGGGGTCAAGATTATGGATGCGTCCGAGAAGAAGAAGTTCACTCTAAAGGCCATGATAATGGTCACCATCAGTGATTACCCTGCTCTCTTTTCATTGTCGGGGCAGATTAAGGGGAAGACAGCTTGCACAGTTTGTATTGAGAATACCTACTCCATTTACCTTAGCGGATAGCAAAAGACGGTGTACATGAAGCATCGTAAATTCCTCTGCAAAGAACACAGGTACCGGGATACTTCGATGGATGAGTACTTTGACGGCGAGCCAGAGGCTGAAATAGAGGAGCCGGAAAGGGTAAAGTACGGGCCAAAGGTGTTTGAAATGGTGAAGAACATAAACCACGAGTTTGGAAAGAAGAAGAAAGCCGGTGGGCCAAAGGCAAAGAAAAAGCGGAAGCGGAACAAAACGGCAGTGGAAGAAGAAGAAGAAGAAGAAGAAGAAGAAGAAGAAGAAGAAGAAGAAGAAGAAGAAGAAGAAGCAGAACCCAATCCGGCACCGGCCAAAGTCGATTTTCTTCAAGCACCTGCCATACTGGAAGATGCTCCATACACCCCATGCCATCGATAACATGCATCTACGTAAGAATGTCTTCGAGAGCTTGGTCGGGATTTTCCTAGATATCAAGACTAAGACGAAGGGCGGTGTCAAGTCACGTCGAGGATCTTGCCGACATGGGCATCGGGCCCGAACTTCACTCGATACCCTCGGGGAATAGCGGAAAAGTCGACCTTCTAGCCGCGAGCTACAATCGACACGGGATGAAAAGAGGGATTTTTGCAAATGGCTCGGGGATGTCAAAGTGCCGACTGGTTTTCGTTCCAACATGAAGAGCATTGTATCGATGAAAGACCTCACACCATTGTCAAACTTCAAGGCCCATGACCGCCATGTCATCCGACGGTGTTCCTTCCAATTGTGATTAGGTGCATCGCCCCCGAGTTCTTGAAGATGGTCGTTACACGCCTGTGCTACTTTTTAATCGCATCACGAGAAGGTCATCGCTAAAAAGGACCTCCCCGCACCGAAAAGAGTTCATCGCGGAGACTATATGCCGTTCGAGATGTGCTTACCACCGTCTTTCTTCGATATTATGCCACACCTCATGATACATATGGTCGATCGATAGAAGAACTGGGGCCTCTCTACCCGCACGAGATGTGGGACGAACGAAGCGGGTCATGTCCTCTCTTAACAGATCCGTCCTTAACCGTGCATACCCGAGAGGGCTCTATGATCGAGGCATACACAACACGGGAGGGCGTTAGTCGCTACACTAGATACATCAGGGATGGAAATGCAATCGGCCTACCCGACCACCCGCACGAAAGGCGAAACCGCGGGGATGGGCTGCGAGGAGGGAGGAAAGTACGGACCGATATAGACCAAGAAACAATTGAAGAAGCCCATGACAATTGCTCGAACCAGTTAGTATCAATAGAAACGTGGGTTGAGAAGCATCCGGAGGAAATTCGAAGACACGACGGGCCGGGCGCACGGAGGGGTGGGTGCGAGACAACACCGGATGAATTTCTAGCGTGGATCCGCGAACGAGGGGATACCCCTAAACGCTGAGATCGAAGAATCGATGCTTGCATACGGCCCATCTAGCCAAATCATCACATGGCAAGGTTACGACATCAATGGATACGGGTTCCACACGAAAGAAAAAGGACAACAAGAGCGTCACGTAACAGCGGCGTTTGGTATGAGGGCATTGACATGGCCACCAAGAAACTCAAGACATACTATGGGCAAATCCAAGAGATTTGGGAACTTGATTATGGCGAGAGCTATAGATATCCATTTTTCGGTGCTGTGGGTCAAGCCAACGGCGGTTGGCGTGGGCGAAGTTGGGTTAACCACCGTTCAGCTCGAAAGTATTGGAGATGATGAGTGGGTACTGCGCAAGTCGTGTGGCCCGGGTAGCCTACTACCCGGTGCCCAAATCGTAGGGCAAAAAAGCAATTACATGCGGTCGTGGGAGGGAAGCAAAGGATCGTGGGAGCCGATGGAGTGCAGAGTCCTGAAGAGTACAACAACTACGCCAGAGTTTACGCTCTTTACCAATCATCCAACCAAGATCAAGGAAGTCGAGACATGCGTGTGGGGAATATCATCAAGACCAAGACAAAGCCCCGGCGCGCCGCACGACGGACGGTCGAGAAGAAGACAAAGTGGCAGCCAAAAAAAAAAAATAAGTCAATCCTTTTATAATAGAACCAAATATATAATGGAACCAAATATGAATGTCACGACATTTATGTAATGGAACTAAAAATGTATTGGAGATCGCCGCACTTGCTCGAAACGTCCCCGACTTGTCAATTAAAGACTGTATTTTTAAATCATGCAAGAACTATCCAAAATTCAAGTTTCACATTTTTCATGGGTACACATACTCATAGGGAGGCCACACAAAAATTTTTAGAATTTTTGAATGAACATTTGAATTGTTATGAATTTTACAAATTCAATTTATGAATCTATTTTGCGTGGCGGTCATTTTACAATGCCCGCCACGGAAAATCGATAACCGTGGCGAGCATTGTAAAATGACCGCCACGCAAAAATGGTGGCCTATATATAGGTGACGGGCATAGCGGAATTGGCTAAGTCCTCCGGCCGTTCACTTGTGACCCCGAAGGGCTAAAATTCCCTCCGCGCCGCCGCCGCGCTCCCGGTCCTCACCGCCTCCGCCGCCTCAGGCGCTCCGCGCTGTTCCCCGGCCACGCTCCTCCCTCCTCCCTCCCCCCGTCGCACTCAACTTGGCCCTAGCGGGCCGTTTCCCGGCCCGCTCCGAAACCCTTAGCGTCGGGCCGGCCGCCGCGTGCCCCGCCCGCCGAGTTCCACTCCGCCGCCCTCCCGCTCGAGCCCACGCCGCGCTCCCCCGTCGAGCTCCACTCCGCCGTCGCCGTCCGTCGAGATCCACTACCCCTCCGTGGGGCCGGAAACCCCAGCCGCGCCGGTGGCCCGACCTCTCCTCCGGCTAGGGACGCTGTCCTCTCCGCCTTCTCTCCCCGGCGGACGGCCGTGAGATCTTCTCCCGGGCGCCTCCCCCCGCCCCGACTCGACGCCCCTCTAGTCGACCCCGCTCCCCCGTCCCTCATTACGCCCCCGGGTGAGAAATCCCGTGAATTTGGGATGAATTTGGGATGGTGCCCGTGAATTTGGGTTGAATTTGGGATGAATTTGGAGGTGCTCGTGATGCTATACACTATTTTGGAGGTGCCTCGTGAATTTGGGATGAATTTTTCGGATGAATTTGGAGGTGCCTATGAATTTGGGATGAATTTGGGATGAATTTGGTCCTAGAGGGTGAATTGGAGCTAGCCGCCACTTCTTTGTGATGCTATATACTTGTGAAATTTTGATTCAATTTGGTCTTAGCTGCCTGTGATGCTATATACTTATGAAATTTTGAATCAATTTTGTCCTATGCTGCCCGTGATGCTATATACTTATGAAATTGCTGCCCACGGTTTGTTTAGCCGAGCATATATGCCACTTCCTATGATGCCATTTCCATTTCCATACTTATTTGTGATGAAAAGGGATGAATTTGTATTTTCAAAATTTTGGTATGCTTGACCTTCTTTGTCCCATTTGCTAAGTCCTCATTCTTCGAGAATTTGAGAATTTTTGAGGACTTAGCCGACGGGAGAAAATTTTGGCGCCCTTCGTGGCAACAAGTGAACGACCAGAGGACTTAATTAGCCGATTCAGCGATGCACGTCACATATATATTCACTACTACTTAGTTGAACTTCGATCCGTGGCGGTTATTTTGGGTTTTTCCATGGCATTTACTACAACCTTACTATCTACTTGAGGCATTTGCAATGAACTATTTGTATACTTAGTGTCGAGGCAAAGTGGCATATGCGATGATGTGAATATTTTTATCTTGAGGCAAAAGCGGCGATGATGAAATGTCCCCATACTTGTGAGCGGCTAAACGAGGGGCGGCTTCTATAACATATACAAGCAAACCAGTTTAGACGCGATGTGATAAGGATAGGTGGGTACTTCTCGAGCCAAATACACATTTTTACACATTTTTTTTTATTTTTACACTTTTTTTGTATTGTTACACATTTTTTTGTTTATTTTTTGAATTTTTTGTATGTACTATGTAAAAAGGAAAATATGTACCTATTTTATCTATTTTTGTAAATTTTTTTTTTTTTTTTTTGTAACTACTCTATGTAAAATGGAAAACTATATATGTAATCATGAGAGGAATACAATAAATATAATTTGAGATGACTCTGTGATGGCTCTACTACATACTACTGCTGTACTTTACTCTTTCACTATAAATTACTATAATAAAATGCTCGTGTGTTCCCCGTAGAATCCAATGGCATCCGAAGCGGCAATGATTGATGACGCTTTTCGCTTGGCTCTCGGTCGGCCCGGTTCAGGTTTGGGGTTGTCGGTTGTGACCCGGACCCACCGACCGGACTCACCGGGTGAGTCCGGTCGGCAAGGCCCCGGTCGCCGATTTGAACGTGGTTTTCACCCCAACGGCCACATTTCGTGGTGGGGGTATTTATACCCCTTTGGCCGGCTTGTAGAGGTCTCTTGGACATTTGAAATCATTCCTAACACCTCTAGAGTTGAGCACTCATCCTCCTCCTCACTCCTTTGCTTGAGAGCATCCATTCTAGTGAGTTGAGGTGATTTAAGTGCACTTTGCTTTGATCATTGCATCTAGTGGCGCTTGAGGATCGTTGTGAGCCGGTGGTTTTCTTGTTGCTCTTGGAGAGCACCACTCCTAGCCGGCTTGGTGATTGGTGGAGGCGTTGGCAAGAGAAGGTGTATGTTCTTGGCCACCTCTGGTGATTTGTGAGAGGATCACACACTCCTCGTCGGGGAAGACAAAGTGTGAGTAATCTATTGCTCGTGTCTTGGGTACCTCTCATTTGCATTGGGTGCAAGAAGCCTAAAGGCAATTGGCTTGGAGTGAGCTCCACCTTGACCCACACGTGAGAAGGTCGGCACAACGAAGATGAGCTTTAGGGTGCTCAAGTGAACTTCGGGTTAAATCTCGTGTCCCATTTGTCTCTCGGTGATTGGCTTCAAATTGGTTATCATATTGTTTTATCCTTGGTGATTGGATTGACTAACCTCAACATTGTGGTATATCACCTCTACACTCTTGCATTACTTTCATATATCTTGTGCTAGTGTAGTTTGAGTAGACTTGCTTAGTTGCTAGAGTAATTAGCTTGTTCACCTAGTGGTAAAGTAGTGACTTAGCCCTTGTGTGTGAATTAAAGACTATAGCAACTAGAATTGTCAATAGGAGGCTTGCCGACAAGTAGAGCTAGAGCAAACACATTTACGCTTTGTTATTTACTAACAAGTTGCTCTAGTGATTTTGTAGAATTTTTATTAGGCTATTCACCCCCCCCTCTAGCCATTTAGGACCTTTCAAGTGGTATCAGAGCCGTGGTCACCGTTTTAGCAAGGAGTAACACCCTTCGGTGCAAGATATGGCTACTATAGTGTTCAACCATGTTGGAGGAAAGCCACCTCACTTTGATGGTGAGAGTTCTTTTGATCATTGGAAGAGGAAAGATGACTATGTACCTCGGTTCCATACATGAGAGAGTATTGGAGGTGACGGAGAATGATTATGTCATTCTTGATCCTACAAAGCTCACCGATGAGGATAGAGCAAATCGGACTTGCAATCGAATGGCACTCAACACAATATACAATGCCATCGATGCAAAGATATTTGAGGGCATCAAGGACTTGGACCGTGCAAGTGAAGTATGGACAAGATTGAGTGAAACATATGAGGGCACTAAGGTTGTCAAGAGTGCCAAGCTATATGGCCTCAAGAGTGAGTTTGAGACCTTCAAGATGAAGGATGGTGAAACAATTCTTGAGATATTTCATCGGCTACAAGTGATTGTCAATGATCTCAAGACCTTGGGCTACAAGACACAAGATCAAGACTTTTGTCACAAATTCTTGTTTAGCCTACCCTCAAGATTCAAGATGTTGATCCTCATGCTACAAAGAGATGGGCTTGATTCACAGAAGCCAAATGATCTACTTGGAGAGGTGTTGACATTTGACAAGTATGATCATGATGTTGATGCCAAGGAGAAGAAAGAAGACAAGAAGGTTGAGGAGAAGAAGGCCGTTGCATTCAAGGCATCCTCTACCTCAAACAAGGGCAAGGCAAAGGCACAAGAAGAAGAATGTGATGTATCCGGCCAAGAAGAGGTTGATGAAGCACTTGCCTTGGTTGTCAAGAAATTTGGCACTATGCTCAAGTACAAGAGAAGATTTGGGCACTACAAGAAGAAGGACACATCCAAGGGCAATGATGACAATAGGCTATGTTGGAAGTGTGATAGTCCCGATCATCTCTTTGAGAAATGTCCTCATAGGAAGGACAAGAAGAACAACAAGGACTGAAGAAGGGGTAAGAACAAAGCCACCTTCAAGCAAGGCAAAGATGGTGCCTTTGTTGTGACATGGGATAGTGATGAGTCCGAAGAGGAAGAAGAGGGCAAGGCTATGATGGCTCTAGTTGATCAAGGCAAGCCTTCTCTATTTGACTCATCCTCCGGTTCATGCTTCATGGATAAAGCCACTAAGGTATATGATGAACCATCCTCTAATGAAGTAAAATATGATAGTGAGGAAGAATATGATGAATCAAATAAACCCACTAAAGATGAGATGTTTAAGACAATGGAGCAAGCTAACATTGTTCTCATAGCTAAGGCAAAGGAATGTATGGCCTTGAAAAAGAGAGTTGCCTCTCTTGAAAAGAGCCTTAAGGAGCAAGAAGCCTCTTATGAGTGTCTAAAAGAAGACCATGAGGAGCTTTAACTTGCTCATACAAAGCTTGAAAAAGCTCATTTCTTGCTAGTAGCTAAGAGTGACAAGGTTGTCTTGGTCTCCAAGAGGAATGTTGGTTCAACATGTGACATTATAGATGAACCATTCGTGGTTGATGTTGAAGAACCAAACATACCATCCACATCCACACCAACCCACTCTACCTCCACTAATAGTGATGAAAAGGTTTTAGATTCATCATTATTAGTTGAGAATGAGACTCTCAAGAGAGAGGTGGATGAGCTCACCCACGCCTTGGGTAAGGCATATGGTGGGGATGCCAAGTTGCTAAAGTGTTTGGGTAGCCAAAGATTTTCCCTTAACAAGAAAGGTCTAGGGTACATCCCCAAGAAGGGCAAGAAGGCTTTTGTGACTCCAAAGCCTAGCTTTATGAAGAGCAATGGTTCTTATTGCCAAAGATACAAGCAAGTTGGACATCAAGACCAAAAATACACTAAAATGAACACCAACAAGAAAACAAACAAAGTGCATTCAATTTGTTTTGATTCATGCTATTTGCTTACCAAGAGGAAGAATGGTGTGAAGGCAAAGTTTATTGGTACACCAATTGTGGGACCAAAGAAGAAGTCCATTTGGGTGCCAAAGGCTTTGGTGACTAACCTCCAAGGACCCAAGCAAGGATGGGTACCTAAATCTCATTGATTTGTCTTGTAGGTGGATTACAAGTCCGGTGGAAGGCATTGGATTCTTGATAGTGGGTGCACTCAACACATGACCGGTGATGCTAGAATGTTCAACTCTTTTAATACAAGTTCAAGTGGTGGAAGTATCACATTTGGTGATAATGGTAGAGGCAAGATCAAAGGTCATGGCAAGATTGAGATCACAAGTGACTTGAGCATATCCAATGTGGCACATGTTGACAAGGTGAACTTCAACTTGCTCTCGGTAGCACAACTATGTGACCTTGGTTTCAAGTGCATATTTGGGGTTGATGACATTGAGGTTGTTAGCATGAAAGACTCAAAGTTGATATTCAAAGGGTTTAGGCATGACAATCTCTATCTAGTTGATTTTGACACAAGTAAAGCAAAATTGAGTACATGCTTGCTCTCCAAATCAAGCATGGGTTGGCTATGGCATAGAAGGTTAGGACATGTTGGCATGAAGCAATTGAACAAGCTTGTGAAGCACAACCTAGTGAGAGGCTTGGATGGAGTTGAGTTTGAAAAGGACAAGCTATGTGGTGCATGTCAAGCCGGCAAGCAAGTGGGTAACACTCATCCTAAGAAGAATTTCATGAGCACTTGCAAGCCATTTGAGTTGATGCATATGGATTTATTTGGACCAACCACATACACTAGCATTGGTGGTAATAAGTATGGATTTGTGATTGTGGATGACTTCACTAGATATACATGGGTATTCTTTCTCAATGACAAGAGTGACACATATTCTATATTCAAGATATTTCTCAAGCAAGTGTGCAATGAATATGATGTTACCATCAAGAAAGTAAGAAGTGACAATGGTAGTGAGTTCAAGAATATAAGAATTGAAGAGCTATGCAATGACTATGGCATTAAGCATGAGTTCTCACCTACCTACACACCACAATCCAATGGCCTAGTTGAGAGGAAAGAATAGGACTCTCATGGATATGGCAAGGTCAATGCTTAGTGAATATGATGTGAGTCAATCATTTTGGGCCGAAGCAATCAACACCGCATGCTACTACATCAATCGATTGTATTGTCATCCAATGATGGGCATGACACCCTATGAGCTATTGAATGGAAGAAAGCCAAGCATTGCTTATTTTAGAGTCTTTGGGTGCAAATGCTACATATTGAAGAAAGGCACTAGATTAGACAAGTTTGACAAGAAATGTGATGAGGGGTTCTTGCTTGGTTATTCCACTACAAACAAAGCATATAGAGTGTGGAATAGCACTAGTGGTCAACTTGAGGAAGTGCATGATGTTGAGTTTGATGAAACCAATGGGTCTCAAGATGAAGAAGAAAATCTTAATTATGTTGGTGGAACTCAATTGGTAGATGCAATGAAGAGCATGGACATTGGGCACATTAAGCCAACTCAAGTGATTGATGTTGATGATGACAAAGATCAAGTGCTTTCATCTCCAATGGGTCAAGCTAGTGGTTCCCAAGTGCAAGATCAACAAGCTAGTACATCTTCTCAAGTCTAAGGCACATCAAGTGATCAACCAAGTTCAAGCAATCAACTATCAATACTCCAAAACACAAGTGTTGCTAGAGATCACCCAATTGATCAAAATGTTAGTGACATTGCTAGTGGAGTTCAAACAAGAGGAAGACTTGCGGCATTTTGTGAGCACTTTGCATTTGTGTCACAAGAAGAGCCGGAGAAGATTGATGATGCCATGAAAGATGAAGAATGGGTATTGACAATGCAAGAGGAGCTCAATAACTTTGAAAGAAATGAAGTATGGGAGTTGGTGGAAAGGCCAACCAACTATAATGTCATTGGAACCAAGTGGGTGTTCAAAAACAGGCAAGATCAAGATGGCATTGTGGTTAGAAACAAAGCAAGACTAGTTGCACAAGGCTAGACTCAAGTTGAGGGTCTTGACTTTGGTGAAACATATGCTCCGGTGGCAAGGTTAGAGGCAATTAGAATCTTATTAGCCTATGCATGTGCCCATGACATCAAGCTATACCAAATGGATGTGAAAAGTGCATTTCTCAATGGCTTCATCGATGAGCTTGTATATGTTGAACAACCTCCCGGTTTTGAAGACTATCACAAGCCTAATCATGTGTACAAGTTGAAGAAGGCTTTGTATGGCTTGAAGCAAGCACCTAGAGCATGGTATGAGAGGTTGAGAGACTTCTTACTCAAGAAAGGCTTCAAGATGGGGAAGGCCGACACTACTCTCTTCACCAAGAAGATTGGCAAGGATTTGTTCATCTTGCAAATATATGTGGATGATATCATATTTGGGTCAACAAATCAAGCATATTGTGAAGAGTTTGCTAAAATGATGGCCAAAGAGTTTGAAATGTCTATGCTTGGAGAGCTCACTTATTTCCTTGGACTTCAAATTAAGCAACTCAAGAATGGTACATTCATTAGCCAAGGGAAATACATAAGAGACATGATCAAGAAGTTTGACATGCAAGATGCAAAGGGCATTACCACACCAATGGGTACAAGTGGCACCTTGGATCAAGATCTCAAAGGCAACATGGTTGATCAAAAGCTATTTCGGTCATTGATTGGTAGTCTACTCTATGTGACCGCATCAAGACCGGATATCATGTTTAGTGTATGTTTGTGTGCAAGATTTCAATCCTCACCAAGAGAGAGTCATTACAAGGCCGCAAAGAGAATATTGAGGTATTTGAAGCATACACAAGATGTTGGCTTATGGTATCCTAAGGGGTCTAGCTTTGAGCTTGTTGGATATTCGGACTCCGACTATGGTGGTTGCAAAATCAATAGAAGAAGCACTAGTGGGACATGTCAATTCCTTGGAAGATCTCTTGTCTCATGGTCCTCAAAGAAGCAAACAAGTGTGACACTCTCTACCTACCGGAAGCCGAATATGTTAGTGCGGGGAGTTGTTGTTGTCAACTACTTTGGATGAGGTCCACTTTGAAGGATTATGGATTTGACTTCAACAAAGTACCTTTGTATTGTGACAATGAGAGTGCTTGCAAGATGACTCAAAATCCGGTGCAACATACAAGAACCAAGCATATTGATATAAGGCACCATTTCATTAGAGAGCATCAACAACAAGGTGACATTGCAATCCATCCAATTGGTACCGAAGATCAACTTGCCGATATTTTTACCAAGCCACTTGATGAGAAGAGATTTTGCAAGCTTCGAAATGAATTGAACATTCTTGATTTCTCCAATATGAGTTGAATGCACCCCACATATGTGACATGCCTCTCCACCGAGCCAAAGCAAATGTGAAATTGTTTGACATGTCATCATAATATCTAAGGACTTGCTAGATCATATAGACATACAACTTGTCCTTTAGGTTGCAATCATGGAAAAGCAATGAATTTCAATGTATATGTGACATCACTATTGTCTTATATGCTTGATTGATCTAGTGATGACATATGACATGCTTGTGGGCTTGCAATCTCAAGTGTTGAATTTGGATATAGTGTCAAATATGTGGTTCAACATAGACATGATAACCCCCTATTGAGGTGTGAAGAAGCTTGTCTTTGGTTCAAACCGAATTACATGTATGGCAAGCTATCCAAATTTGACCAAATTTTAAAACTAATCTTTCCAATATCAAAAGAACCCGATCAATCCTTTTATGTCAATTGTTGACAAAAGGGGAGAGATTAGTGCATAAAGTTTAGAAGGGGATCAAAATTTTTGGAAGCACACAAGTAGGGGGAGCAAGCTCATAAGCCATTTGTTGCATTTGTTTGTGCACTAACATATGACTTGCTCTTGCACATGTATTTAAATTCCATATATACATGCTTGTGTGATTTATGCTAGTGATAATTTGATTGATGATTGATCAACTAGCATGCTTAGGTGGTATCTAGATATTTTGATTTCCGCTCTAAATTCAAGTACCTATGCTTATAATATGATCTCACGAGGTACTTTGAGTTTTTTTTTATGAAATATCTAGTTATCCATGATGCTTGTATGGTGAGAAAGGCGCTACTCGATTGGTATCACGCTTCAAAGGTCCATTCTTTCACCATAAGCATCATTTTGGTAACATGGCTCACTCCCTAATTTCAATATTCATACATGTATGCAAAGCCTATACCAAACTCTAGGCATACATGTAGGGGGAGCTCATGCTACCAAAACCGAATTTATTATGTTTGTCCAATCCTATGATTGTAAGCAAAATGCTTGGACAACCATGATTGGTTCAATAATCTTTAATCATAAAATCTTTTATGCGGGTTGTCACCAATTACCAAAAAAGGGGAGATTGAAGATCTCTAGATTGGTTTTGACTAATTGATGACATCCTTAGGACTAATCTCTATGCTAAGTGTTTGATTTAGTTGGAGATTGGTCAAGCCGAGGATTGTGCATGGTGGTCATGGTGGATGGGTCGAGATGATCCAAATGTTGATCAAGTGCATGTCATGGCGTGTTTTGAGGATCAAAATGGGCTCAAGGCAAAGGTATATCATAGGGCCATTTTGATTTTACACTCAAGACACCATAGAGGGTGTGAGTGATTATAGGATCGATAAGCCGTACTATAAATAGGGGAAAATTATCGTACATATCGGTCCTCATGTGCCTCTAGGTTCAAAATCATTTGCATGCATTCTAACCTAGAGAGCTAACTCCGTACTTGATGGAAAATGTTTTCAAAATGCTAACACATGGTGTCGGGGTGTTCTTCGACGTGTCGGCAACAAGAATCAAGTGACGGAAGTTGGTTTGGAGCAAAGTCGAAGGAACGACGACGAAACGACGGATTTTCACAGCTCGGACAATGACCGGACGTGGGTGACGGAAGCACGTGGAATCGGACCGACGCACCGGCCACCGCGTCCGATCAAAATTCCAAATAAGGTTGTTTCTGCCGGCTCGGTGCTCGATGGGTGACCGGACGCACCGACCGGAAGCATCCAATCGCGACCGACGGACCGGATGCACGACCGGACGCACTCGCGGGCTCGGTCGGTTCAGTTGGGGTTGTCGGTTTGTGACCGGACCCACCTAACGGACTCACCGGTGAGTCCGGTCGCAAAGCGTCCGGGCCAGGCTAATTTGAACGTGGTTTTCACCCCAACGGCCACATTTCGTGGTGGGGGGTATTTATACCCCTTTGGCCGGCTTGTAGAGGTCTCTTGGACATTTGAAATCATTCCTAACACCACTAGAGCTGAGCACTCATCCTCCTCCTCACTCCTTTGCTTGAGAGCATCCATTCTAGTGAGTTGAGGTGATTCAAGTGCACTTTGCTTTGATCATTGCATCTAGTGGCGCTTGAGGATCGTTGTGAGCCGGTGGTTTTCTTGTTGCTCTTGGAGAGCACCACTCCTAGCCGGCTTGGTGATTGATGGAGGCGTTGGCAAGAGAAGGTGTATGTTCTTGGCCACCTCCGGTGATTTGTGAGAGGATCACACACTCCTCGTCGGGAAGACAAAGTGTGAGTAATCTATTGCTCGTGTCTTGGGTACCTCTCATTTGCATTGGGTGCAAGAAGCCTAAAGGCAATTGGCTTGGAGTGAGCTCCACCTTGACCCACACGTGAGAAGGTCGGCACAACGGAGATTAGCTTGAGGGTGCTCAAGTGAACTTCGGGTTAAATCTCGTGTCTCCATTTGTCTCTCGGTGATTGGCTTCAAATTGGTTATTATATTGTTTTATCCTTGGTGATTGGATTGACTAACCTCAACATTGTGGTATATCACCTCTACACTCTTGCATTACTTTCATATATCTTGTGCTAGTGTAGTTTGAGTAGACTTGCTTAGTTGCTAGAGTAATTAGCTTGTTCACCTAGTGGTAAAGTAGTGACTTAGCCCTTGTGTGTGAATTAGAGACTATAGCAACTAGAATTGTCAATAGGAGGCTTGCCGACAAGTAGAGCTAGAGCAAACGCATTTACGCTTTGTTATTTACAAACAAGTTGCTCTAGTGATTTTGTAGAATTTTTATTAGGCTATTCACCCCCCCTCTAGCCATTTAGGACCTTTCAGAGTCCCAACCTAGGAGGGAGCACGACGAGTGACCGAGGCAATCGGAAGACCCGAGCACCGTGGGGCGAAGTTCGGGGCCGTGGCTCGAGGTATAGCTGGAAGACCGTGGATTCTTGGGCATCCGACGCGCCAACTACCACACGAGGCAGAGGTACAAGGAAAACCTTAAGATGCAAGGCTATAAGGAAGCCATAAAGGACATAGTCGAGAAGAAAATAGAAGAGGTATTAACGACAAGAGGTCTTTCCAACATCCAAGGTGTGAGTACGAGTGCCGGAGCTACGAAGAACCCAATCGACGATCTCGCCGAACCCGCGGTGGGCAAACTCTATATACCCGTTGGCGTGAAGGGGAAGAAGAAGGAGGTTACACGCCGTGGTGTCCGCACCACGGAGAGATATGTTGTACAATAACAAAGCCGGTCCCACCCAACTATGCCTTCGTTTATCCGAATCCATAGAAGCTGTGCCTTGGTGATGAGGAGATCGATATCCCAGGTGAACAAGGAGAAACAAGTACTCAAGGACCTTCGGGTGGAGAGGGAGTACCTATGGAACAAGGAAGACATTGCCCTCGTGGAAACCGACGACACACCACCTCCGAAGGTAGCACCCGCAGCCCTCCTCCTTCTCCCAGGGTGGTGGTGGTGGCGATGACGATGATGATAAAAACGACGATGGTGGCCGAGGTGGCAGAAGTCCTCGTCCGAACCCACCTCCGAAGAACCGGAAGGAGGAGACGGCGGCAAGACACCCTCGCTACGGTGACGGCGAGAGGACACCTTCTCCTAAGCGTGACAAGGGGGGGGCGCCGCCCTCCCACGCCGCTCAAGCGCCCAATGGTCGAGGAGGTTTCAGAAAATGTGACAAGTATAGAAACAAAAATACATGTCTAACTTGTACTATGCATTAATTGGTGGCTAATTAGTTCAATTCCACATGCATAGGATTGTCAACACCGCCTCGAAAGCAAATCGAAGGACGATGAGGTCGAATGTTCCCCCCAAGCGCCGAAGAAGAAGAAGCTATCAAAAGAAGATGAGGAAGTTCTTGCCCCGACCAACAAATACTTAGATGATGAGGCCGGGAAGGAGCTAGCGGAGAAGGAAAAGGACCTCCGATTGGCTAAGGTAACCCGGGGCCGTGAAGATCGGCAAGACTAGGTACGTATATGCGTGATAATCTCAACCAAACTTAGCCGGACATATTACGTATGCGTGCGTAGCTAGAAGATGCTAACGTACATCTCCTTCTCGTATAGGAATTATATACCCCATCGGCGGGGGACAATGGGTCAGCCCCGACGCCTGCATCTGGTTTGAGCTTGGCAAGTTCATGGTGCCCAAGGGCCGCCTAATCGAGGAAGAGGAGTGGGACACTCGCAGGTTCCACCGATTATATCGGCATGTAGTTGATCGGGGTGATGGAGTTCCATTTCAGGGTTCCTAAAGAGCTCTTTCACTTGGACTTCGACATTTCACCGCCAATAGGCTTCGATTTTAAATGTGGCGGTTGCTACGGCGCCCGGGACCTCGACCAATCCATTGTCACCCTCTATCTTTGCGTGAGTTTGTTTATGCATTACTGGCCGTACACCACTAATTCTAGCTCTCCGATCCTATAATGACGTGACCACATGTGCTTGCAGGATGCAAGCATTGATAGCCCGAACGAAGAATGAGCCAATTGTGTTTCTATGTCCGGCCGTATATAGACGTGGCGGAATTTTCTCGATTTGGATGGAGAGCCAGGAGGAACGAAGAGCTCGGGAAGTTGGGCAAGGCCGAACAATATAAACACTATAAAAGATTGTGCGATGCAAGAGTTAGAGAGATGGCGAGACTACATCCGTAAGTGCATGAAGATCAAAACGGAGGCCGGTTGTCTCATTGCGGCCCAACATATCAAGTAAGTCAAAAGCAATACTTTTAATTTTTTGAACACTTAGAATCTATTTCTAATCAAATAAAATTGTGTAGCATGGCGGTATACAAACAACAAAGACACACCGCCCTTCGGATTACTTGGCTAATCTTCCCACAGATGGAGCGGCCCTTAGGTTGGACTCGTTGAATGATACGCCAAAAAAGGCCTCTACAAACATTTTGAAGAGGCCCCGCACCGTAAGTCACGACACTTGTATACTATTTCATACCACAAACTTCGTAATTCATGACACCGTGGGATTTCGCATGGGGCTTACAAGGATTACTTGAAAGACCCCGAGTCATTCGATCGGAGGCGAGCATACGCAAAGAAAAACATAAGGACCAAATGAAGATCAGGCGAGATTACGAGGTATATGCAAGATTACTCTCGTTTGCTCGTCCATATTGAATGGTCTCATAATATTCTAACCATTTTCTCGGTACATATATCGTGCATGCAAAGGCGTAAGCGCCTTTTGGCAAAGAAACTCGTGGTTTCTATACCAGACGCTCATATCCCGCAGTTGACGTGTACCGCACTACGGGCGCGAAAGCCGACGAAAAAAACCACGCCACAATTTTGGGACTAAAGGCTTGGACGACCTTACGCTCAAGAAAATGGTTGGCGCCATCTATAGGGGCGCCATTGAGGACGTTGTGCTACCTACCGGCCATTTCTTCGACCCTAACAGCGACCTTGCCGTAAACGAGGACTTATGGGAACTACGGATTTGGAGAAATAAGCTAGACATGAAGGACTATAATGGGATGGCCCGAGTTGTAACCTAGCTAAACGTGATTGAGCAATCGATCGTTCGATCGAGTTTTGTAAATTCGATGTGTGTGGTGGTCACTTTTTAAACTCTAAGTGCTTTAATTGAATGTCCATGTTAGTTGAATGTTAAATTGTGATGCATGTTTAAGATTTATGTGAATATTCTCTTATTTTATTATTTAATATGTGGTTTAAATTATAATTTATAATTTTATAATATTTTTGAATTATTTTTTTATTAATCCTGAATTAATTAAACGTGGCGGGCGGGCTTTTAAACAAAAACCGCCATGGTTAATACATTAACCATGGCGGGCACGTAACGATGCCCGCCATGGTTAATCTATTAACCGTGGCGGTTTTTGTTAAACGCCCGCCACGGTTAATTTATTTTCCATGGCGGGCAAGGAGTCCGCCACGGTTAATCGTTCGATTAACCGTGACCCCTAGCTCCGTGGCGGATCCAATGCCCGCCACGGAAGTTCCATTCAGTAGTAGTGGGCCTATGCGACAATATGGGATTCCTGTCTTTTTTAGCATCGTGACCTCTGCAAAGTCTTGTTGAACAGTTCTGATTCAAACCTGATGATGAACGTGAAGCTAGCTGAATCAGAGGAACAATGTCCACGTTCAAACTGTTGCCGGCTGGTTCTCACCTACCCTGACTACACACTACAGTATTCATATTAGATTAGCATATTGTTCTGATATACTATATGAAATAGGCCTAATTTGATTTTGCATTCCATCTTGCACTCCGCATCATACTTTCTTCGTCCCGAAATAGAGAACATTCTTGCTATCCGAGAAGTCAGTTTTTTTCAAACTTTAACTAATTATGTATTAACATATTAATAGTTAAAATACAGCATGTCTTCTATGAGAGTGTCCCATCTTGTCAAGCTGCTGCAGTGCAATGGATCGCACGGTGAAACCAGGAGCGCAACCAGAGAGTAGATAATCATTCATGTCGCTTGTATTAAGAACTGGATCTTTGGCCTTATTTTCCCTTAATTAGTTGAACAACGTAGCGTTGTATTACAAAAATCTATTGCTGTCAAATGACAACACTCTGACTCTAGGAGCTATCACAGATTAATTTGGAAAAGTAAAATCCCAGGGAAAATTAAAATTTTCTTGTGGCAGATTTCTAGAGATGCAGTTTTAACTAAAGAAAATCTAGGTAAAAGAAATTGGAATGGTGATCCAAGTTGTGCTTTCTGTAATGAATTGGAGACTATTGATCATCTGTTTTTCACTTGGCCTTTAGCTAGAGTAATTTGGTCAATTGTCAATTTATCAGAGGAACCTTTTGGTAGTTTCCTTCGCGATTTGCAGTTTTTTCTCTGTATGCAGGCAATGTCTGGCCTGAGTCTATGCTTATCTGTAAAACTCTACAAATGCTTTGTATTTCCGTTCTCATAATGGAAATGGGTTATCCCGGTTGGAAAAAAAAAAGTGACAACACTCTGCCCCTGAGTGAAACCAAGGACATGCAATAGACTTGGACAATGTTGAGATATTTTCATGTACTCTGTGTATATTCCGAGAGCAACAGAATACACAACTTATGCAGACCTGGGCCTCCTTTTTATGTGAGGGCCATTAAAAGGCCATGTTCATAGTACAACTACCTTTTTATTGGGCTTGGGCTTCAATCCACTGTATGCTTTTCCACGCTAGGTATTGTTTGTTTGGATGCCCATATATATTTCCATGTTACTCCATTTTTGTGGAAATTGCTTGGCGTATAATTTAGACTAAAGTAGATATATGTCCATGCATTGCACTAAGATTATAATTTCTTATATATGAACCTAAGAAGTCGTACACAGACCCACGAGCTTCGAGGACTTCATATTAGAATCGAAAACGTAGATCCGGTCTACTTGGCTCTAATACAAAGACCGAGTTGGCAAGATTATTGAGCATATATGGTAAAGATAGGCAGAGCAGATAGGACCGAGTTGGTGAGCTATTGTCTACTAGCTTTCTCAAAAT
This sequence comes from Hyparrhenia diplandra, assembly GCA_015847255.1. Classification (NCBI taxonomy): domain Eukaryota; kingdom Viridiplantae; phylum Streptophyta; class Magnoliopsida; order Poales; family Poaceae; genus Hyparrhenia; species Hyparrhenia diplandra. The sequence goes on from JADLZK010013128.1 coordinate 99,268, forward strand.
CTGGCTTGAGCACCACTATTTCTTTCTTAGAATGTTGGCACATGTGTAAATACTCAAAAGACCAAGCTAGACAATCTTGGATGGTTCTAGTTTTGATAAAGTCATACTGATTCTGATGTACAAGTTGTAGAATTATTGTTCGCGGTATGTTAGCTTCTTCCTCTTTTGCAAATTATAAGTCATTTTAAAAATCTTAAAGAGTTAAGGTATCTTAAGTTTAACCAAAATTATACATAAAGGTATACATATTAATAGGTGTGTTGTGAAATTATAATTGATGAAGAATATAATGATACTTAGTTGATATCATGAATGTTATTACCTTATTATATAAATTTGGTCAAACTTAAGAAGCTTTGACTCTCCAAGATTCTTAAAACGACTTACCAGTTACCACTCGGGATGGATGGAGTAGAAGATTACTACATTTGACCAAACACGCTCCTTCCGCTGTTGGTATTTGGAATGACACCGAGTAAAAAACTTCAATGCATGGCCATGGCGGCATGACGCCGAATCGCGGATGCTGTCCAAGTGTGACTGTCAAAGCGTCTAGCTGTGTACTAGTAGTTCCCGCGCACCTCTAGGATCGAACACTAGCTCCTCAACACCGCCCCCGTTGTTTGCGCGATCCACTTATTCCTCGCTTCCAATGCATGCCTTGCCACCTTTCGTTCTGCATGTTCCTCCGTAACTGGCCTTCCCTTCTCGCATTGTCCGTCAACCCCTCCGCCTCCACAGATCGGCGTCGGCATTGATCCGCGGCACGACAACGAACGACGCGGCGGGCGTGTCATGAGGAAGCTATGCCCGAACCTGGACCGCGACGACTCCTGGACACCGTGCTGGAGGTACCCATCCCCGATGAGATGCTCATCAACGCCCCAGGCGCAGACAAGCGCCGCGGCGCCGGTGGCGCCAACATGCGCGCCTGGCTCAAGACCCAGGCCTTCGATCGCGCCACCGTCGACCGGCACGCCTCCGCCACTGCGGAGCTCCAGCTGTTCCTCAACGTCGTCGGATCGCCGCTCATCCCCTGCCCCGTCCCGCACGACCGCGCTTTCAGCCGCTCCATCCGCGACTCCTCCATCGTAAGCCACCTATCATCTGCACGTTTTTTACGCGCTCACGCGTACGTCCAGAATCTGACCCGGTTCCTTGCTTGCTTGATCGATCGATCGGCTCGAAGCAAGCGTCGACGGCCAAGTACATCATCCAGCAGTACATCGCGGCGACGGGCGGGCCGGCGGCGCTGCAGGGGGTGCGGAGCATGTACGCCGTTGGGAAGGTGCGGATGTGCGCGTCCGAGTTCCACCTCGGCGACCAGACGGTCACCACCGCCGCCGCGCAAGGCCGCTTCGAGGTCGGCGGCTTCGTGCTCTGGCAGAAGACCCCCGAGGTCTGGTTCTTCGAGCTAATCATGGCCGGCCACAAGATGAGCGCCGGTAGCGACAGCAAGGTCGCGTGGCGCCAGTCCGCCGCCGAGCAGTTCCACGCCTCGCGCGGCCCGCCACGACCCCTCCGCCGCTCTCTCCAGGTAAACGAAAAATCCCCAATGCACGTGCAGGCATGCATAGCGTTGCCAGCTGATGAATTCGATCGTGCATTAATTCGCAGGGCCTGGATCCACGCTCCATCGCGAACCTCTTCTCCGACGCGGTGTGCATAGGCGAGAAGGTCCTCAACAACGAGGAGTGCTTCATCCTGAAGCTTGAGGCCGGCGCGGCGACGCTGCGGGCGAGGAGCGCGCCGGCGTTCGACATCATCCACCACACGGTGTGGGGCTACTTCAGCCAGCGCACGGGGTTGCTCATCCAGCTCGAGGACTCGCACCTGCTGCGCATGAAGTCCGGCAAGGGCCACCGCCGCAGCGAGAACATCTTCTGGGAGACCAGCATGGAGTCCGTCATCTCCGACTACCGCTGCATCGACGGCATCAACATCGCGCACGGCGGCCACACCAACGTCACGCTCTTCCGCTACGGCGAGGGGTCCGTCAACCACAAGCGCAAGCTGGAGGAGACGTGGACGGTGGAGGAGGCCGATTTCAACGTACACGGCCTCACCACGGACTACTTCCTGCCGCCGGCCGATCTCAACAAGGACGTCGACGATCAGAATAAGTAGTGATCGGCGGCTAGCGTTGGTATCTGACTTTTATTAATTGGTTGGAGGGCATCGAAATTGTTCATCCAGGCTATTTTTTGATAGCAGTAGCAGGGGTGGCCATAGTTCTACTCTGTGTTCTTCCATTTCTCTTGTTTTTCTGATTGAAATTGCAGGAAAGAAACTACATGGTTAAATCGTGTACATAGTACAATAGATATGGGGAGTTGGGACTTTGATTCAGTTATTTTGGAATTTTTGGTGCCAAACATTTACAGTGTGCCGAACTTGACTTCACTGAAACCTTAAGCTGTGGTAGAGGAACACATATCTTACATTCGATTCTGATCTGGTTGAGCAACACATGTCCTTCATTTTAATGAAACCAATTAAATGTATCAGAAATGAAGGACTACTGTATCATTACATATGTATACTTCTACAATGTTAAATCATGCTAGTTGGGTAGAACAGGACATCACTATACTCATTCAACACAACAGTAACATTACAAACAGAGAAGGAAGAAACCCAAAATCGGGTGGAGGGGACTGAGACGATCATCACATGGTGGAGGCGGGTAGAACAGCTGGCATGGTCAGCAACGACGGGGGTTCACTCCTTGTTTAACATGGTGGCATGGCAGGTATGGAAGGAAAGGAATGCAAAGGTGGTGGAGAGGAGATGGCCCCACCATACCCGATCTCCTATCATCATCAAGGAACTGGTTTAATGATCAATGGATCTTCGGCAAGAAATTTAGGAAGTTTGAGTTGGTATCAAAGTTTTCAATGTAAGCATGAGTCAAAAGCCTTGGTTGGCCTTGTAACCAAATTCTAATTCTTCGGCCAATGATACGCACACAGGTAACGATTCGAGAAAAAAAAAAAGAACTGGTTTAATAAGGTTACCTTGGCAAGAATGCTGCAGTGTCTTTTGAGTTCGTTCAAAAGATCTAGCAAAAGTGTCGCCAAATCCATCTCGGCCTGTACTTTAGGTAACGATCTCTATGCCTTGTTCCATGGAGAAACTTATCTGAACGTCGTATAGAAGTTGGCCATCGGGGACAGACCATGCTGCCTGAAGTCCGTAAATCTCTTTTTAGAGGACAGATTAAAACTTTTGTCTTCTCCTTGATAGTTTTGCGAGAAGCAGGATCACTAGCAGCAGAAAAAAAGCCATCATCACTGAGGTAAGAAAGAACATTATTCCCTGACGCCCTCATATCTCTCATAGCTTGCTGCTGAAATTCCCAGTTGTGTAATCCCCGTCATCACCAAAAAAGCTTTTGAGATTCGAGCACTTCGCTTTCTGAACCATGCAGTGGATATTCTTCACGAAGATGTTCTGCAATGGATCATCTCTTGTACAGTCTGAGCCAGCTTTCCAAAACTGTAGCAACAGACTGTAGATGCAAAGCTGTTGCCATGAATTAGGATATGATTTTTCCATCAACTGAATGTCAGAAGCCAGGTATGTTCGCTCGATCCGTGTGCTTGAGAAGCTGTTGCCCCACGAATATAATGTGAGAGTGGATCCTTTGATCTAGTTCATAACATACTTTGTGAGTCCCTTTCGGGCGAAGCCGATGCCGCCTCCACGAGCCACTCCCACCTCCTCCCTATGATTGACAGCATAGGGACCTGCTGTAAATGTCTTCCTTGCAGATTCCTCCAAGTTGCAGTGTAGTGCTTTTATGTTACACATTCAGGATTATATCATCATATCTGATTCAAACAAAGATACAGCTTCAAAGGAGAAGATCATCCAGGACTCCATACATATCAAGCAATCGAAAATGCCTTTCTGATTGCCGGAGGACCAATTGGTACACAGCTGCAGGTTTCTTGTTGCCGTCCTTTTACAGTGGCAGATTCATTTTTTTGAAACGCAGCAGGCGTCCCCGGCATATATCTCAAAGTAGAAGAGTAGAGAACGGGGGACGCGGGGGCGTCGGATCAACTTCCCGCGGGCCCCATCGGCTGGGGGAGATCTAAATTGACTCCTCACACTCTAGAAACAACCGTAGAGCATCATCTAGCTGCAGACTGTCATGGAGACGGCTCATGTCTCCGTGACCCCCGCCTCCGCCGCCATCGACATCAACGCCCCGCAAAGCTCCATGTCCACCAGCCTCGCCGCAGCCCTTAATGCATTGACCGCTCCGACGGTGGCAGCGGTGAAGGGGTCGAGCCGTCTTTGTTTGGATTTGGCTCGCCGCACCGGTGGGGCGGCATTGATGCCTTCTTCTTCGCACGCAAGCTGCGGTTGGGCACGCGGGCTCGCCCGGCGCACAGGAAGGGGGCGGCTTGTCTCTACTACCCTCTCGTCTAGTGGCTTCTTCGAGGTTTGGTCCCGTGGTCTCTAAATCGGCGAGCTTTGGTCCTCGAGTTTGGGAGCCAGCGAAAAGCCGTGCAAGACCCCGTCTTTGAATCATCATCTTGCGTAAGGATGGCGCCCGTTCACCTCCTTGGGGCGTCGTTTTCTTCCCAACTCTTTGCTTCGGAGTTCTGTCCACCTCCTCTGGCGTATGCCTAGCTCTAGTTTCTAGAGCCTCAACGGCCACGTCTTTGACGCCATGACCCTCTTGAGGGCGTCACCGTGGAAGAGTAGAGTCCGGTTTCGTGCCGTGGCCTTGTGTTCTTCCGTGTGCCTCTCCCCGTGTTGTTGTGGCCTCCCTTGAGTAGGGCGGGCTTGGTTGCTAGCTCTTCCAACAAAGTGTCCTCCGTTGGCGCCTCCTCCGTCACGCAGTCTCCACCAAAGACGCGAATATCAAATGCCGGAGTGGTGTTTCACCGCCGCCGCCATCCCCTCCACGGATTCCTCCCGGGGACGGCGTTGGATGGTTGTCGTGGGCCGGATGTCTTTGGAGGATGTCACCACCGGTTCGAAGGAGGTAGCGTGAATCGAGCCGATCCTGCCGATGGCGTGCCCGGCCGTCACTCTTAGTCCCCTTTCCACCCCTGGTGGAGGCTTGGCGCCACAGCTACGAGGAGTGGTGGAGGGTACTGCGCCATGGTGGAAAGCACCGAGTACAACGCTTTCGGCGGGGCGCAGATTGGCGCTCGGTGGGCGTCTTGCGGCCTTGTCTAGAGTTCTCTCGTTTGGGCTAGGTTTTCTCTTTCTTTTGTGTATATCGTGGATAGCCACCCCTCTCTCCAATGCCTTTGGAGAGTTTGTCGTTGTCGTTGTTGTTGTTTCATTTGTGGACTTGCCACACCATAGCCTCGGGGGCAGAGGTTGTTGTTGTACGGTTTTTTAGTCCGGTTTTCCACAATTTGCCGGGCGACGACGGGGTTTGGCCTCGTTTTCCTTAAAAACGAGGCTATCGCCCATTTTAGGGCACTTGAATATATTCGGGTGGGAGCGCCTCCCCCGGTGAAACTTCAAAAAAAAAGAAGCTGTTGCCATAGTTTTGAGTTTTGCTGTATGATGTGAGAGTGTGAGAGCCTTTTATGTAGTTCATAACATACTTTGTAAGTAGAACTTGGAAGCCGATGCATTTCTCCACGAGCCACTGCACTGGATGACGAGTATGATTGGATAGCATACTTGAATTCTGCAAATGTCTTGCTTGCAGATTCCCCCAAGTTGCAGTGTAGTGCTTCATGTTACACATTCAGGATCATATCATCATATCTTGATTCAAACAAAGATACAGCTTCAAGGAGAAGATCATCCAGGACCTCATACATATCAAGCAATCGAAAAGGCCTTTCTGTTTTCGGAGGACCAATTGGTACACTGCTACAGGTTTCTTGTTGCCGTACTTTACAGTGGCAGATTCATGACCCTTTTAATATTGGATATGTATAAGCAATAAATAGATAAATATCACAAATTGAGCAAAGGCTAAAGGGCAATTAGAGATTTGACCTCTAACTTTGGTTAAAACATACTATAAAAAATATATTGAATCAGACGATCCAGGTAAGCTCTGAATCAGCATGCCATACTTTAGGAACTGACAAAGGCATTTTGGGACTTTAGTGGGTAATAGATAGATGACACCTTCACATAACCCTGGAACCTATGGTGATTTTTCCTCAAGCATAAAACACATGGGCAGCGTTTTTTTGGTTCAAAATGGAAGCAGAAAACACGTGGGCAGGGGCAGCGACGGTACTTTCGCACATATAGCCGTGGCCGTGTGTCCGTCCTGAACAAAGAAAGCAGCGTGTATCGAACCATCGGCGTGCCTGGTGGAACAAATTAAAGTCTCTGGTCTAGCAATTAGCACATTCACGGAAAACGTGTGAATCCGGTGGTTCCCGTGAACCGGATGCTTTCACCATTTGCGCTCGTCGGCCGGCCGGCCGTTGCTCTCGGCGGAATAAAAGAAGAAGGTGGATCACGGAAATACTGGGCGATGTGGTCACCTGATGTGCTGATGGTCAAGCGTACGGTACGGCGGTGAGTGGGCGATGTGATCACCTGATACATGCTGATGCCGATCCTGATCCCTGGGTGCCCAGCCAAACGCCCACACGTGGCCGTACCGATGCAGGCGTGGCGTGGAACTTTGGCGACATGCACGCACCGACGCACGGCAACTTTGCGGTGGGAGCGGATAGGGGTTGGCCTGGTCCCACAACGGTTACGTGGGTGCTGACTGACAGGCTACCCCTGGCCCTTTGCTGGCCCAAGGGACACCCGGATCGGCGCACAGCTTATTGTGGGTTACTACAAGCAGTTGGATGATTTGTATACCTCAGTCAAAAAAACTAATTGTACTAAGTCTAAACTAATCAGTTTAAACATTATTTCTTAAATTTAAACTTTATTGAAATTTTTTATCAATTTGTTATAAAAGTATAATATATGATTAATGTTACAAAAATTCATTATTTCATTAAAAATATTAGTAAGTTTTTTTACCACATCTTTATTCACATTTATGATTAATTAATAAAAAGGAATTGTAACTTTTTTTTTTAGGACAGAGAAGTAGACCATTTACAGATTGGTTGAATTAAGGGAGCGGACAGATCCTGAGAACGTCTCAAATTCTCATCAGAATTCAGAAATGCTGGCTGGTGAGATGAGCAGTTTCCTGCACATAAAAAGCTCATGTTGTGAGTTGCGACCATACTGATCATGCAACCTCGTCCGCGACTATCTTCAGGGTAGTGCTGTTGTGGCTTGCCCATGTTGACATGCATGTCCTCTTCAACTCCAATTGGATGAGATCCGGCACGCGCACCCCAGGGTGGAAGAGAGAGATGGCGCCAGAAAGCAGAGTCTTTTGCGATGAGTGACGATCCGCGCACGAATCAGATCTGGCGAACGGACCGTTTCTTCCTGCTTTTACTACGCCGCGCCGCGCCGGGGAATAAGTCTATCAGACCAACCGAGACGCGGCGGCCCCCGGCCCTCCCCCCGCTTTCTGGGCGCGGTGAGTTGCCGCCGCGTCAGAGGCCTCTTCCTTCTCCTTCTCCTCCCCGGCAGCCTTTCCCCGATGCGATCCGCCCTTCGCCCTCTCCCTCGCCTCGCCGCTGCCCATTATCCGAAAGCGACAGGTCCTCGCGTCCGCTTGCAACAGCAGTACCGGGCACACGGACGGACACGGCTGGCATTCTGGCAAAGTGACGGCAGCCACGAGCGCACGTCGACACGGGCGCGCGGGCAAGCGCAACCGCAGTCTGCGGCTGGTGGTGGTGGTGGTGGTGCTTGCATGCAGAGCTCTCAACGCTATCTGCCGGATTGCAGATTGCTGATGAGTGCATGTATCTCGCATGGCGTTGGCAGATCAGACTGCTGCGTGAACGGACGGGGGCCCAAAAATGCGCATTGATGTAGTTGAGAATCATGGCTATTATACCGGTATGAGTGTGTGGTATGAGTGTGTTTGGTTCGTTTTCAATCCTAGCCTGGCTTAGGCTAGCTCAAGTCTCTCCTAATCAAGTCGACTCATTCTTGTTTGGTTGTCAAATACTACATTAGCCTGGTTAGCCTTAGCGTGTGTTTGGAGGCTTGGTTTATTTTGATACGGTCACCACTTCTTTAGATTGGTAAGATTACCCTCCATACATTAGACACCCGAGGCTCCCCACCACTGGTGCGCTCTCTAGTGAGGTTGCCCGCCATGGCGCCATCATCGCCCGAGGCATCGGGCGTCGAGCGCCCCGCGGGCTGAGCTTCGGGCACGCCCGCCGCACCCGAGGCGCATCTTTGTGGAGGACGGAGGAGAGGCGCCGCGGCGGCTTGGCGGCGCACGCCGCACCCACCGGGAAACAGAGCTCTTCACTCCTACACGCGCCGAGGGAGGAGTCGGTGCCCCTCCGTGCGCGCTGCAGCGCCGACGCCATCGGCGGAGCGGACCGGCTTGAGAAGGACGCGGCCATGGAGGACCGTGGTGATTGGTGAGGGATGGGAAAACAGCCATTGCTCGAGAAGGATGTGGCCGCCACATGGGACCTCCGCTAGTGCACGCCGCCTTGAGGAAGACTTGAGGAGCATGGAATCTCGGACCGGCGCTTCTAGAGGTGCTTCACGGTACCGGGGGGAGGAGCACGAGATCTTCGGCGTGAGGAGAAGCGCAGCACCACACGGCTAGCGAGCTACCTCTCCGCGCGGGAGAATCAGCGGGGAGACGGAGGAGCACCGTGCAGGGCGATGGTGAGAGGAGCAGAGGTGCGGTGAAAGGAACTCCATAGGAAAGCCGTTGGCGGTGCAGAGGAGCGGGAGGAGGTGACAGGAACACCCAGAAGGAGCTAGCAGCCGAGCCTGGCTCCCAAAGAAACACCACCCCCCGTGTTTCTTTTCGGGCCCGGCTAGGCTTTGCACGGTTGGCTTCCCGAAGCTTGGCTCCAAGGCCCTGGCCAGCAACCAAACAACCAAATGGTGGCCCAACCTGTCCAAAAAGTCAGCCCAAAAAGCCAACCAAACACACCCTATAATTCTTTATTTACATGGACTATATATCACGACTATGCTAATGCTAATCTATTTAATCAAGGTGCTTCGTCCACTATGTTGAAAACATGCCTTAATTTTTTTCGCTTTCTTATAAAAAAAAATGTTTGGAGGCTAAAATGTTCGGAAGTTTTCTGATTGAAATCCATGTATCTTGCGTTAATTAATAGCGTATTAGAGTGTCTCGATATATATGGTGAATTAAAATTCTGATGAAAATTAAAGTTTTCCTTTGGTATTAAAAAAGGTGTGATTTTAACTAAGTGCAACTTAGCCCGACGAAATTGGCATGGTGACCGGAAGTGCAGCTTCTATCATTTTTCAGAATCAATTCATCATCTATTTTTAGATTGTCTTTATGCTAAATTCTTATCTGTACATATACTTTTGGGTTTATCACCCCTACGAGATATAAATGACCTTTTTAATAGGTGGTGAAAGACAGCGACCAAAAAGTATAATTCATTGTTATTACAAAGTATCTTCTGCGCTTTTGTTGGACAGTTTGGTTAATAAGAAATGAGGTAGTTCTCGATGGTTCTTTTCAGGAGAAGACACTAGCTCCGGCAATGGACAATTATTGTAGCGGCATGATGATCTTTGGGATCAGTTGATCCTAGTTGGAAAAACATCTAGAGACGTCAGCTTTGTAGTTCTTTAGCTCCAATGGATGGTTGTCAACTAGACATATTGGTCATGTTTAATCAAAAACTTTATTTTCATTTCGGTTTTACTTGCGTTGGCTATAAGGTTTATTTACAACCATCGTGTGTGCCTTTGGGCAGATCTTTGTAATAATTGGTATCAGTTATGGTACATCATTTTTCTCTCATAACAAATCAGCATCGATCGGCTTATCATTCACAAAGCACAACTCATTGTGTCTCCTTTTGTTCTCCAATAAGAAACTCGTGCTTCCTGGCTCCGAGACTAGTGAACAGGATACTCCACTGCCTCGAGCCGAATAGAATCTCGGTATCCTATCGTATCGTATCAAACGTAAAATTAATTCTTTCACATCGCCAAATAACTTAATTGTTTCTTTTTGCTGGACTAATGATTGATGTTCATCACTCTACCTTCGGCTGTATCTTCCTGTCTTTAAACAAAATTCTTTCAGTGTACAGTATATCATAGGAATTATTTAAGGTATATTTTATTTGCAGACCTCTCATAGTAGCTTTCAGGTGGTTAAATCCAAAAAGAACTTTCCTAAATAGTTTCTTTTACTTCAAGTGATTGTTGATCCTCTAATTAAAGTGATTATCTTAAATGAACTAGCTATAGAGGGCTAGGAACTAAAAAAAGTAGTTTCTATGTTGTATGCAGATTGTTTATCCAAGAGAAACATTTTCAGTTAGAAAATCACTTATAAACTAGAACAAGATAATCAACTTTCATACAGAATTTGAAATATCCGATGAGCTGTACTAAAGATATTTCACACTGTGAAACGTGCATTTCTGTATATATATATGCCCTGGGTTTTCTTCTTTGATAGAATGTAACTTTATAATTTCCTTGCTACGTTTGGGCATGCATGCTTTCCTTGCCTTGGCCAATTGGCCTGGAGCTTCAGTTTAATTGCAGTCTTTGTTTTTTATTAGTTACTATCACAACATTTCTTTATTACTAGTACTTGTATTAGTTTATGTGTGTGCACGGATATATATAGCACGAGGGACCTCATATTTTGTGTCGCCATATTGATTCTCCAATCAGTACTCGAGATTCGAGGGAGAGCAGTTGTAAACAGGATCATCCACTGAATCAAGCGGATCGAAATAGCTCAACAGATGTGATGATTTTTCACAGTATGAAATGCGGATTGCTATCGGAATGAACAAATTGTTTTTGACACATAGTCATATACAAATATTTACCTTTTTTTCTGAAACCGTTCGTTTCTATGGTGGTTGCACCATCTAGGCTCCAAGCCTTAATAAAATTTTCGGCTTGCATTCCACGAGAATGTCAGTATGTACGTACTATGTAGGACACTACTACACTAGACTGATGTCGGAGAGAACAACAAAAGGATATGCTCTCCAACTTAAAAGGAGCCGGAAGGAGTATTATACAGGCGTACGAAGAATTTGATACGTAATCAGCTGACGCCACGCGTGGTTTCAACTCTAAAAGAAAAGCATGACCAAACACGAAGATCAAAAGGACAAAGACGTGAAGTGATAATATTTAAAAAATGTTTAAAGAAAAAAGTACATCGGCGTGGGTCTCAACGGGAGAGTTCGACGCTCCACATTTTGGTGGCAGTTAAGACATTTTTGTCAATTTAGTGACTTCAGATTTCAACCGAGAAGGACTTCAACTACTAATTCATGCCCACTAATGTAGAACACGCAATCCTAGACGACACGTTATTGCTGAGTGTTTGAAGCATGTTATAGCTTAGGTACCTCCGTTTGTAGTTCTGGCTACTCGAAATCTTGTATCCACACTTGTAGTACCTCGACGGATCGCCTCATAATAGAGGAACGAAGATGATAATTGCCTCATCTCATCTTGGCCACAACAAAGCTAAAAACTGTCTAGACTTGTGAGAGCTCGTCACCGTCGATTTTTTGATTTTGTGGTGGAGGGGGAAGATCTACAACTAACCGACTATGTAATAGAAGGGGCGAGGATCTAGGTTCTGCTGGCGAGAGGGAAGAAGAGGAGGAGAAACAATGGTTGTTCCAAGTGAGGCACGGCAGGCAAAGGTGCGAGGGAAGGAGTTAGGTTTGGGAGTCGACGTGGCAGGTGTTGAGGCGACAGGGTGTCCACATGGACGAAGATTCTTGTTAAAGGTGGCTTAATTTTTGTCTAGGGGGCTTTATATAGTTTTAACAGATTAGGTTTTTATAACATTTGGTACTCCCTAGGTTCTGAATTTTAAGATATTTCGACCTTTTTTTTTTTTCTAAAGCCATTGTGTTTTCCTATGTACGTAGACATAGTGCATGTCTAATTGCATAGTAGAAACTAACTGAGTAGGCATGGAGGGATATTTGATTTTACTGCACTCCACACAGACACAATACCAGGTAAGTGAATTCTTGAAACATAATGCATGGTGGATTGAGCAAAACTAATTTGGTGCTACAAGCTAGGACATTTTTCTATATATTGGCCAAGACTTAAGAAACAAAATACTTATACAGTTTAAACAGTGTATAAATTCACCCTCTTCGTTTCAAATTATAAGACATTTTAACTTTTCTAATGTATTTAAACATGCAGTATATCTAGATATATTTTTTAATCACCTATATTATATTAATCTATACCTACTAATAAAGAGAGAAAAATTCTTGTCCACCTCCTTCTTAGGTCTGCCCTCCCCCTCCCGTATCTGTCTCGGTCTCCCGCTATTTTCTATTAGCGTGATTTTGTCCGCCCACGTCCATGTTGCGCTCATAAAAGAGTCATCAATCGGAACAACTCCCTAGACAAGTACTCTTCTATTTGGTAGTCTCTCTATCGTTTGGCATCAACGAAAAAAATTTCTCTCAACCCGGCGGACATCAATAAAGAGGAGAGGAAAATACATCCAAAAAACATAAACGGAAAGAAAAGAAACTCCTCTTTCAATAGGACTCTTATAGATGTTAAAATCTAATCTAGCCAATCCAAGTCCAACTATAATTACAAGCCCATAAAATCATAGAGATTATAATAAGAGAATAATAGAGAGGACAAAATCAAAATTGCTCGACAAACTAATTGAGGCAACCGCAAAAAACTCCTTGGATCAGAAGGAAAAAAAAATCAAGTTCGCTTGAACTTAATGGCCCGACTCGGTCAATATACATTGTTGTTCTCTCACAACAAAACAACATCACCCGGCTTTCGGCCGCCGAGGATGCCGATGACAATTTTAGCTCTATAAGTGAAGTTGCTTCCCTAGCCGAAGCACAAAAAAAAACTATATATTTGTAAAATTTTAGTTAGTTTAAATATTATAATTTGTGAAATATATTGTTCATAATATACATATACTGTCATCGATGCAATTGCCATTGATTTTAAAACTATAAGTGAAGCTGCTTCCCTAGCCGAAGCACAAAAAAAACTATATATTTGTAAAATTTTAGTTAGTATAAATATTGTAATTTGTGAAATATGTTGTTCATAATATACATATTATCGTCGTCGAGGGTGCCGATGCAATTATCATGGATAGATTCAAAGATGCCAGAACTGTAAGGGTTGAGAAGTTGTTATTAACAACTTAAGAACCCGCCGCAACATGGGCGATGTTTTGCTAGTTATAATTAAAACAAGGTAGAGCTGTGGAGGCAGGACCGTCATGGAGCGGCAGCGTTACTTGCCGCACAAGAGTCATTAGTCGCGCCCTCCCTCACATGACCCTCACAGTGGTCCACTGCGCTAAACATAGTTAATTGATTAATTAACTATAATTTGAGTTAGTGGGTGGCTGGGTGCCCACTGGCCTGGTGGCTGGTGTTGACCGGGCTTTCTTATCCGCCCGCAGGAAGGAGGGCCTATACTAGTATGCGGCTACGGGCTACCGATTCGCGCCCCCGCTTGGCATATTCCACTTCCACGTTCCGTTTCAACAGATACGTCCGCGTCATTCCTTCGCTTTCTTTACTCCCGCCCGCTCCGTCGGCTCGTCGCGGTGGCGCCCACACGCTGGCGCGCCGCCAGCCCGCACCGCCTGGCCGCAGGATGGCCCCGCGTGTCTGGGACTAGGCGCCGAGGATCCGGCGTGGCTGGAGCCTGGAGCATAGCATTGCAATGCTTTTTGATCAGCTGCGGCAGTGGGAGCACTGTGCGCCACACACACGTGGGGACGCGCACCACGGTTTTGCACTTCCAGTTCCACTTGCCTTTCCCCACACCAAGAGCTCAACTCAGCTAGTGGCTTAAACTAAATGGTTATGCCGCCCAAACCATACCTTATGCCATACAAATACAAGCATGTGATCGAGCTGGCATGCCTCGTCTATGCGAAACATTTTTTTTTTCTTCTGTGTTTTGCCTGATGCTGACTATGACTACTGATGAAATTTGAGCCCATATAAGTTGAACATAGTTTAGTTGGTTATGTTTCTATAGTAATTAATTATTATAAACCAAGTTCATCCGAGCTCAAGTTTCCAACTCAGCATATGTGCTCGATCATTTTATAGCTAATTATCTTTTCAGCGCTAGTCAAGTGTTCTTTGGTTACTAGTGTCCTCTAGGTGTTCAAGATATGTAGACTTAGACTCCAAGAGCATTTTTTTTTTTGACTGAAACATCATTACATATATTAGCAGCAGGATACTGCAATGATCGTTACATTGTTAATGGTAATACCATTAAGCGCGTCCAGGAGAGGACACGAATTACAATGTGCTGGATTAGCACATGAACTAGCGGAAGGAAACATTTCCTTCATTTTTGAGGCTAGAGCCTGCTTGGCTAAGTAGTCCGCCATGTTGTTTTTGCGTTCTTCTAATTTCTGCGTAAAGAAGAGGTGGAAGCCTGCAGCATAGAAGAGATGGTTTGTGTGTGTGGCTTGGCTCTCCATTCCGGTGGATCCTCCCGATTATCTGCATTGATAAAATTGACAAGCTGCAAGTTGTCGGAGAAGAAATTTATATCATAAAGCCCTGTCGCGTCATGAGCACCGCCGCAAGCTCCAAGGCCACCGTTTCTCGCCAAAAACACACGAAGTAGGTCCCCGCAAGACAGCCTGGATAAAGAAGCTAAGCGGTCCGTCCTCAACGGTGTCAACAAAGAAAATTCCAAGGCCCGCCCCATCGTGGCCGATGTAGATATGGGGACAGCAGCAAAGGCGGCATCCGTGTAGCATCTTGCTCCTTGTTGTGCAGATGGAGATTCCACTAGGAATCTATCGGCGTTTCCTACAGTAGAAGGAATTATACCTGGGCCTGTTGTAATCATATTTGTGTGTAAAGAACTGGCTGTATTCTGCAAAGGCGGTTGAGCAGTTGCCGCCACTTGACTCCTTCGTCCCTGTTGAAAGGAAACAAAATACCCGGAGGCCGATTGAAGTGCAGGTTGCATGTTGGAGGGGTTTTGTCCCCGCTGAAGCCCCGCATTGGAAAGAGATATACCTTGGGAAGAAGGTCGCCGAGGGGTAGAAGTTGCGATCGTAGCGCTTCAGTGTGTATCCGCGCTTGCGTCTTCATGAATTGCTTTTAAGTGATTTTGCATGTGAGCTAAAGCCGCCGCTTGATTTGAACCACGCTCCATCGTCTCCTTTGGAACCCGAAATCGTTTCTTGCTTTCCAAATATACCACATAATAAATAAGGTAGTGCATAGGGTTAGTTCAGATGGGTTAGGAGAAATCAAAGTTGGAAGAGCACCGCATCCCATCTTCCCGAGTGTTTAGTAAATGGATAGGGAGGGAGTTGGAGAAGTGGACTGCACTGTTTAGATTGTTCACAAAGGAAGAAAAGATGGTTATCGCCCTCAATGGCACCACAATGATCACAGTATTTACCGATGTGAGAAGTGAATCTTCCTGCTCTCTCACCAGAGTAGCAATTGCTCTTCTCAAAAGTCTCCAAGCGAAAGTTTTAAGAACAGGAGGAATATCATTGCTTTTCCAGATTTTTTGGAGAATGCTATTAGCCTCAACCGAAATGCTCCTAGAGCCATGATCAGGGAGGGAATGGCCATCATTTGATCTAAGGTGGGTGTAGATGTGTTTAGTAGAGCAAAGACCATTGACAGCTGGAATCCAGCGAAGGATGTCATCATGGTCTGAGTTAACCGTCTGAAGGGACTGAATAGATTGTGCAGCTTGAGTAGAGAAAATAGCTTCAATAAGAGGAAGATTCCAAGTCTGGGTGCCTGGGTGCCAGAGATCAGCCACAACCGAGGGAAGTGGTTGAATGGTAACTGGAATATTTAAGTGATCATAGATTTCATTCCAAATGGGGCACCAAGGAGTGGACCAGATTGAGGAATTACCTGAATGGAGTTGATAAGTAACATTGTCACTGAGCTGCTGCCTCACCTGCAAAATGGAAGACCAGTATATTGATTTTGGAGTGTTAGCAGGTGCAATCCAAAAGGAGGTATTAGGGAAATATTTAGCCTTAAGAATAGCTGAAAGGAAAGAATTTTTGTTGGTAGCAACATTCCAGGCCGACTGGATGAGAAGGCTTGTGTTTATAGTTTGCATATCTCTAATTCCAAGGCCACCATCCTCTTTGGATCTAGTAATGTCATCCCAAGCTCAGTAGTGGATTGACTTGTCTCTTGTTCTTCCCTGGACACCCGTCCCACCGTAAACGCTCGATGATAGTGTTAATTTTGGATATAAAAGCTTTTGAAAACAATACCGTGGACATGTAGTATATAGGAATTGAGGAAAGAACCGATTTAATATATTGCAACCTACCAAAGATGATTGAGTTTGTTAGCCTTGACGGTTCCCAGCTTTTGCCAAAAACTTACCATAGATGAAGTCATAAGCGCTGTTTTTGTCTTTATGGGAGAAAATCATTGGGTGGCCTAGGTGCATGGTGTGGGGTTGCAAGTCCTGAACAGGGAAAATAGTTTTGATAGCATATTTTACAGATTGAGGAACATGCCTGCTAAAGTATATAGAAGATTTCTGTAGGTTGGGAGTCTGGCCAGATTGGTTGCAAAAATCATAGAGAATAGTCTTTAGCAGCTGCGCCTCGTGAGCCGTCGCCTTGCCACAAATAATCAAATCATCTGCAAACAGTAGAGAGTGAAGGGTGGGGCTACCATGTCCAAGTGAGATTCCTGCAAGGTTATTAGCTTGAAGTGCTTCCTGCAATCTGAGAGATAGTTCATTAATTGCAATTACAAAAAGGTACGGGGATAGCGGACAGCCCTGTCTTATTCCTCTTTGAGAGGTGAAAAAGGCTGTTGGTTCGTCATTAACAAGCACTGCGAACTGGGGTGAGGAAACACAAGAAATAATTAAATTTATAAAATTTTCCTGTAAACCAAGACGACGAAGAGCCGCCGAATAAAGTGCCACTCTAAACGATCGAAAAGCCTTTGCAAGATCAATTTTTAAAATAAAGGCTTGATCCTTCCAAAGCTTCTCAAAGTTGAAGGAGTGAATAATTTCCCGAGTGATAATAATGTTAGAAGAAATGTGACGGTGGGCAACAAAAAGTCGACCGAGCCTCGGTCAATGTACCTCGGCAAGTGCCGCTTAAGACGGTTAGCCAAAGACTTAGAAAGAACTTTATAAATGACATTGCAAAGGCTAATGGGTCTAAAGTCCCTTGGGGTGGAAGGTTGCGCAATTTTGGGAATAAGAGTGATAAACGTTTGGTTTAATTCAGAGGGTAAGATGTTATGCGATAAAAATCGGTTACCACTTTGTAGATATCTTGATGTGTCCATTGCCAAGCCGCTTTGTAGAAGGCTGCATTGAGTCCATCCGGTCCTGGCGCTGCATTGCTTCTCATCTCTTGGATTATAGCCTTGATTTCCTGCAAAGTAGGAACAGAGTAGGTATACCTAAAATGGTGTTCACGCTGGACTGCCTCCTCTTCAAAAGCTTGAGCTGTCATATTGTCAGGAAGCGAAGGATTATGGGTAGTATAGTGGGTTGGCTGGGGAGAGGAGAGGCCATGCTGTTGGGAAGTGAAAATATCCTTGAAATAAGTAGTAAGGGTGGAGGCGAGTTGATCAGGGGTAGTAGAATTTGAACCATCCGGGTTGACAAGATGAGAAATTCTATTCTTGCGGTTCCTTTTGACAATGGCTCTGTAGAAAAAGGCTGTGTTTCTATCACCCTCCCTGGCCCAGCTTTTTTTGCACGTTGTAAGTGGTATTTCTCTTCTTTGGCTGTAAGGTCCTGATGCTGAGTGTGGAGCCTAGTTTGAAGATTATGGTCTTGAAGGTTAGGAGGGAGGCTCTGTTGTTGAAGGATTTCATCTTCTACAGATTGAAGGAGGTCACTATTTTTAGGTTTTCTAAGAGCATTAACAATAGAAAAAAACAAAGCACGTACTTTTGATTTGGGGCCGTAGAAGTACCGTGAACTTTCGTTAGAGAATCTCCGACAATCTTTCTTAAACCCACCCGACCTTTAAATTCTCATTTGGAGAGCCAATTTAATAATAATAAAAATCACTCTATATCTCTCTGCACTCCAACAACTTCTCTGTAGCTAGCTTGTTCCGTATTTTGGAGAGCTAACTTCGCTCTCTATCTTCGGCTAGCGAAAAGCCATGAATAGATGATGAACATATTTGGATATATATCTAATTGAATAACCTGTTGGTTGGGATTTTAAAATCTCTATTCCTATCAATATGGAAAGACATAAAGAGATTTTTGAAGAGTTGAAGTTGCTCTTGTGTATATGGAAACTATGTTTTGCTACACTAAAACAAAATAAGTTTAATATGTTTTTCCTATCCTTGTATATAAGGCAAAGGCATGTTTGGATCCATCAACTAAATTTTAGTTGGCTAAATTTAACTGCTAGGGATCCAAACGGTCCAACTAAAAGACCAACAAAAGTTTAGCTACTTTAATCCAGCTACAATTTAGTTGAGTTTATTAGCTGGGGAGGATCCAAACACCTTAGCTAAAAGTTTAGCTGGGAGCACTTTTTAGCTGGTTCAAGTTTAGCTTTGAAATTTTAGCTAGCTAAACTCTGAACAATGGTCGAGTTATTAATCTGAATGAGCTGTTACTGACGGCGGACACAAGACATTAGGCAAGCGACTGCCAACCTCCTCGAGCCTGAATTACCACAGAAATTACCATGCCCATGCTATTGTTGTACAAAATACTCTAGTCTAGCCAAAAACCTTTGCTACTTTCTACAGTTTAATAATTTAATAATTTACTATAATTAGGTATTACTAGTAAATATATCCGTGCGTTGCAACGTGAGAAATACTATCAAACATTCATAAAAAATGACGGTAAGAATGGTACTATCTACTTTGTTATTTTTAAAAAGCTATCCAGCGCCCACGAGTACGCCAACAGACGACCATGTTACCAGATTTGGCTCTGGTTTAGTTCAATTTAGCTTCTTCCATCTTTATTACTAGAGGAATCTCACCCGGCCGCCTGGAATTAAAAATGCAATGATCATAAGGAAAAATTTTCATGATATCAACCAAATGGAGGATCTTTGAGGAATCAGCATTTGCAGGCCCGACGTTACTATCAATGGCATGACGTGCTTGGTAGCTATGTGCATGCATGGAGAATATGTGTAGTGAAACTAAAGTCCAGCGTTGTCTTGGGTATTCAGATAGATTTTATAATAAATTTAATTTGAATTTGAAGACATTCAACTTGGAATTCCCATTATTATATATAGTTTTCCATCATAGAGAAATAATATAAAAATGACAAATAAGAAAACCAAAAACTTTATTTTCACGGATTATAAATGTCATAATATAGAGAAAAGGAGGAATTGCTACATGCAAAACATCTGAGATAACACGCACATTTGCAAGAAGCGAAGAGGTTTTCAAGGTTGGCATTCTACTATGATTACACTTTCAGGCAAACATATCTTTCAGGCATTCTACTATGATTACACTGCCATATCTTTCAGGCAAACGTATCTTTCAGGCTCACAGTGATAACACGCACTTTCAGGCAAGAATAAGTTTGGCAGATCCAAATCTTTATTAGATAAACACTTGCAGATTGAGATCTTAAGTTGAAGATATCTTTATCATCACTGATTAAATATGTTTTTAATATTACATACACAACTTTGTAAGGGAACCTCACCTTGCAACATACTAAACACCATGGCCTTCTTGTGGCAAAAAGCCAAGTGCACGTACTGCTGAATGAGGATCCTGGATAATGCATCCACACCAATTAACCATTCGAGTAGTACCATTGCCATCTCTTACATCAGTTCCAACAATAAGGTCGATTTCTTTTCCCTGCTCAAATATTGAAAGAGTTAAAATCTATACTGCTGAATTTCTTTTATTCAATTCTGTCACGTCATCCTAACCTGACGAACGATTGTCATGTTAAGCACTCCAAATCTGACCCAATGGATTGGTCCAACTCTTGGCAAGCCTTCTCAATGTCAAGGGAGCATGTAATTGGCTCCTTGTTGATAGAAAGAATCATATCTCCCTGCTCTAGAAGATTTTCTGCTTTCGATCCGGCCAAACAACCTTTCACCCGCAGGACTTGTCTACGCACAGGATCCTTCTTTTGCAAGGGCCTGAAAGTGTAATCATAGTAGAATATCAACGGTCTCTGTGAGCAAAAATTTCTGTACTTGCAGGTAACACAGGGCACAAGGGGCCATAAACCAAATTTAATAATTACTTGAGTAGTTCCAAAATTGTTGTGAGCAAAACTTCTAAAACATTGATAAGATATTCAGTAGCAGCATATTTGCATATCACAAAGAAAAACAACATATTTAGAACTTAAAAATAACAACAGATCTGATTACCTGCACCCAGTTATCACTCAATCCGTAACTTCTTGCCTTGGACAGAAGAGTTGGATAAAGTTCCACATCCAAATGTCTGACAAATGGCATTGGCCTCTTTGTTCCGTTGATAAGCCGAAAAGGGCCTAGAGTTCCAGAGATAATCTTCTCTAGTACTTGGCTTATTGCATATATTGGTATGCCTCTAACAAACTGATGGTCCTCTGAGTTGCTGCAACCATATTTCAGCTGGAGGGAAAAAAAAAAGAGTGGGTCATACAGAGAAGTGAGTAAACGACCAGCTTTAACTATATTCAAGCAGTAGATATATCCAGGGAGACCTCGCGCGGCGACGGAGCCGGCGGTGGCGCTCGCGTTGCGGCAGTGCCCGCGGAGGAGCTGTGCATGACGGCAGATTGGGGCGGCGTTCTTCAATTTCGCGAATTGGTGCGGATTGGGGCAGGGTTCTTCGATTTCGCGACGGCAGCGGGGCAGCTCGCGACGGCGAACAGCGGAGCGCGCTGCTAGGGAGAAGTGCCCAGCAGACCGGCGGACGGCGAAGCTCGCGCGCCAGGGTCCCTTGCCGCCTTCCCCCTCCTGCAGTGCCCGGTATCCTCCTCGCCGGCGCCAGGCGGAGGCCGAGCAGGGTCGTGGAGGCGACCGTGACATCGCGACGAAACGCCTGTGGACGGGGAGAAAGTGGAGGGGGGAGGCGGACGGTCCGGCCCTGAAGCGCGGGTCGAGGTGGAGGATGACCGCGCCGCGTTGGCGTTGGCGTTGCTGCCGGTCGCCTCGGGGCTGCACCTTCCGCGGGTCCGCGTTCGACGCCGAGGCAGAGGCCGCCCGCCCCCGGACCTCGTTGAAGACCTTCGCCAAGATTGAGTCCACGGGCGCGGCACAGGGAACGACCGGCAGGCGGACACCGAGCGGATTGATAAAGAAGGATCTGGGCGACGGGCATAAATCGTTGCCGCGGGCGGTGAAGTGGCATGGGTAGATGCATCGTCGGCGAGGCAGCTGAGAAGACCGCATCATTGAAGGCGGCGGCCCAAGACCTAAACTGACGATGCCGATGGGACGGAAAAAGGCGCAGCCTAGGAGAGGTGAAGAGGCGCATCCGACGACGAAATCCAAGGGGGCGCTCAGCCGGAGACGGACTGGATGGGGATAGCGCGGCGATGACCAACATGGGGGACGAAACGGCTCGAACCGGCCGGGGAAAACACCGAGCTGACAGGCCACTTTGCCATCCTTCAGTTACCACTCCCATGGACCAATTAGAAGGCGGAGAACTCCCCCGCTAGTGGGGTCTCCTATATAGAAGCTTTATAGATGGCAGAGATCCTTCTAATCTTAAGCCACATCGTCACATGGCAAGACCGACTCAAGCAAAACACCGCGGCCGCCCGGGGCCACGCGCCAGCCAAGTTTTCACCAGTCGAGATAAAACTGAACTGGAAAGTGAAACTGTGAAAGGGGTGAGAGGGTGGCGCGGCCGCACGCAGCCACGCGGGCATATATAATCAGTGTCCGTGCGGCTCTGCGCCTCTGCCTGCAGTCACCGCAAAACGAAATCTTCTCTCCTCCGCCCCGCGGCCCCCGCTGCCGTTTCATTCCCTTTCCAATTTCCTTTCTTCTCCTCCTTAAAAAATCGGCCACGGTTATTTATCTCCCTCGCTCCGCTCCGCTTTCCTAATCCGCGCGAGCTGGGGAGAAGAGATCGAGACCTAGAGCGGAGTGCGGGCGGGCGGGCGGCGCGGAGGGCCTTAGGCGAATGGCGGTGGAGGAGGCCGCGGAGAGCTGCGGCAGCCACGCCGCGGCCGCGGCCGCTGCGTCCGGCCGCGGCGCGGCGGGTCCCGCGACGTCCTCGTCATCGCCCGCCGCGGCGCGGAAGCAGCAGCAGCAGCACCACCATAAGCTCGAGGTGTACACGGAGGTTCTCCGGCGCCTCCAAGATGCCGGCCTGCCCGACGCGCAGGCGCCCGGGTTCGACGAAGAGCTCTGGAACCATTTCAACCGCCTCCCCGCCCGGTGCGTGCGTGCTCGCTCGCGCGCGCGACGGCGCTTCCTCCTCCGTCCGACAGTGACGTGGCGCGAATGCAATTCGCCTCCACCAGCAGTTTTCGCTGACCCGGGTTGATTCGCTTTGGTTTCTGCAGCTACGCCATGGATGTGAACGTGGAGAGGGCGGAGGACGTGCTCACGCACAAGCGGCTTCTGGAGCAGGCCAAGGATCTGGCTCAGCGCCCGGCTTTCGCGGTGCGGGCCGTGCAGGTGATCATTCTCGAATGCAATTTTCAAAGGGATTTTAGCTAGTTAAAGTAGACAAAGTCAAACACATGTTTTCCTCGTTTTGTTTATTCGCAAGTATGGTTTTGTTTTACCGACTGTTTGATTTTAGTGGGTTGGTTCACTTGGTTGTGACCCATTCCTGCAATGGAGAATTTCAGTTCTGCGTTCTTTTCCTGTACTTATGCCATCTGCGTCTGTGTGAAGGCTGCACTGCTAGGCTCACTTGAGTTATATCCTTTGGTCTACTGGCTTCGAAACAGAACGTCAACTGTTTCACCTGCTTACCTTTTTGTCGTGGACTAATCTTCCACTGAGATGAGCTCATTGCTTTATCCTGCTCCTTTTGATCCGAAAATCCAACAGATCCTTCTGAGCTCTTCATTGCCCAAAAGCATGAAAGTAATGTCATCGATGCCTTGCTGTTTAGGTTGAGTAATTAGTTAGGTACTGGCTGGGCTGACGGGAAATTTCATTTCATTATGTTTTAAGCGGAAGCTTGTAAGGATTTCATTCTATTTCACTATCTCAAATTTGGGTTCTCTTGAATGCTGACTACGTGCTACTGTATCGAGCTATCGATACAAACATTTTGTGTTTATGCATTTCTCTGAAAATTCGACCATGCCAATAGTTAAATGTCTATGCATGCTGTGTTTTTTGACCAAGTAACCATACCTACAAATTAGAGTTTAAGCTTTTCACAAGCGCCATCGCCCTTGTTTTAATTGGCAGTATGTTATTGTTCCTGTATTTGAACTCTTAATTTTGTACATGAAGTTGCTCTTTTCTATTTTTTAACTAGTTGCTAAATTAGCAATTAATATATAAAGGCCTTCAACTATTGTTGATCATTATCCTTATTGGAGTCTTGATTCATTAGGTATCTCCAATTCTTGATGGGAATCAGACTGATGCTGATTCGAACACTGCAGGGGAGGAAGTTGCTTCAAAACCGTTGAACAGGCACCAAAGGTACCTGTGGTTTCATATCTGTCTAATGCTTTGGATTATATCGGCAGATGACAATTATTTTGCATTACTACTAAGTCTGCTATGCACAACAAAAATATATTATCTACTACTGATTCATTTGATGTGGTCTTTGTTTAACATGCATGACTTGTTTCCAGCATACATCCTCCTCCTGCCTTCGGTTCTTCTACGAATCTTGAGGCCCTTGCTCTTGAAGCTAGCAAGTCTCATCAAGGTCATGATAGCACCTCTGATAATGGTCGATCTCTGTACAGGTACCTTTATATTATTATATTCTATTTTAGAGCACTTTAGACACCCCACCATTTTTTCAACGAAATTAAACAAGGACTCAAAACCCCCGCCAGATAGGTGCAAATTTGCTCCCTAGCCAGTGTAACCAGCAAGAGTCCACGAAAATAAACCAACCCTTGAGTGCAAGACCTCCGTGAGGCATTGATGGAAAAGTAGAAGATTCTCTTCCCTAGTGGCTAGTGTCAAGAAAAGGCCACGAACCGTCTCTCCAGGACAGTGAGGATGCACCTGCAGCCGCGTATCGTGCTGCAACCATTAGTGGACCACATATTTCACTGAAAATAGCACAGTGAGTGGCCCTTTTTTAGGTGAGAATGGGGAGTCGAACTCCCGACCTGTAGGTTGCACTTCAGCACTTCTGTGAGAGTACACAATGAGTGATATATTTACTGGAAGTGTTTCCTTCCAGTTACCTTTTCCTTCTATTTTATTATAGTTCAGCCATAGATTCATTTTAAAATTTTTGTAACTTGTGAGTTGATGCTGTACATGGTATAAGAAAAGTTCTAGTTATGTTCTTTTCCTTTGTTAGGTACTTGTTTCTCTGCAGAGGCAATAGTTTTTCTTGTTTGTCATTTCAGGCCCATGCATGAAATCACCTTTTCAACCATCGACAAGCCAAAACTTCTTAGTGAGGTAAACCTGTGTACAGTTGATTTCTCATAGGGATGGTTTATATCTTCAAAAGTCTTGTACATATATTTATCCTTCTGTCACTGATATCTCACTTCCTCTACCTGAGTTAATACACTTGATATTTAGTAGAGTTAGTCTTCTTATCTCTTTGCTTAGTGATAAAGTTTTCTGATACTGACAGCTGACATCTCTGCTCGGAGAGCTTGGTCTAAACATTCAAGAAGCACATGCATTTTCAACAAATGATGGTTACTCACTTGATGTATTTGTTGTTGTCGGTTGGCATGATGAGGTATTCACTAACTAATTCTTTTCTGGTTACATTTGCCAATGCTTAATGAATCTTGTGTGTCTTTTCAATGTATATAGCCTGTGTACACCTTTCAAAGATAAAGTCAGAGAGCAAGAGTTCTCAGAATAACATTTGTGAAATTAATGCATAAGATATCTGCTTGATGGTTTATAATATTGTTCATTATTTTTAGTTAAAGTGGTCTAAGACATATAAAAAGTCCTCAGTAATCGTGAAGTTTACCTATTTGATGAAATTGGGTTGCTTTTTTTCGTGGATCATGCAGCATATATTGATCGCGTAATCAATGAACTGTCGATACATCAGAGCAATAGCGTCGTTGTGATCTGGACATTTTGTTTTCTTATTATCTCAGTCTCTTTACTATTTATTTACCTGTTAATTTACTTAGGAAACAGAGGATTTAGTAGAAGCAGTGCAGAAGGAGATTGGCAGGATTGAAGAGGTAAAACAGACTCATTGATTGTGGACTAGTTGAGCCTTAACTGCAACAAATATCCTCATTTTTCTACTTTGGTTTGGATTGAACAGACACAAGCATGGTCTTCATCTCATTCATGGTCTACTCCAGTTGAAAACATGCAGATTGCTGAGAATTCAGCAGCTGACCGTGTTGAAATACCAACAGATGGTGCTAGTGAATGGGAAATTGATGTAAAATTGCTCAAGTTTGGGAATAAAGTAGCATCAGGATCATATGGTGATCTGTGAGTGTTTGTTGCTAGTTATCATTTGGAAAATCCCTTTTGAGATTTTTTCCACATAACGATAAGTTTCTGTTTCCAGTTACCGGGGTACATATTGCAGTCAAGATGTTGCTATTAAAGTGTTGAAATCTGAGAGAATAAATGTAGACATGCAGCGAGAATTTGCTCAGGAAGTATATATTATGAGGTGGTTACTATACACTCAACTCTGTTTCACCTTGTATATGGGTTTTGTTGTGATATTAGTAGTCTGTCATGCTAATTAAATATACCTTGAAGTTTCTGAGGTTGCACTTGTCTTCTTGTTATTTTACCTTATGTCTTATTTCTTCTACAATTATTACTGTCCTACAGTCACCAAGTCATCATTTATGTCGAGATCTCTTCACTGTCATTTAGCTGCCGACATCTTATGTTAACAGTACTTTTATCTGACTGATCTCTAGTAGAATGAGCCTAGATTTGAACTTCAAATGCAGGATATAACTGGATTTTAGGATGAAAATCACCACAGAGTGCTTCCTTGGCACTCTGCTTTTTTATGTACTACTTTGCTGAGTATGTTTCTGGATTTTAGGAAGGTCCGTCACAAGAATGTTGTGCAGTTTATTGGTGCTTCCACTAAACCCCCAAATCTATATATAGTCACAGGTATGGTTGAAGAAAATGGTCGTTTCAAGTTGTCGATATTCTTGTTGTGATGGTAGTCGTGATAATGAGTGAACCATTTTATTTCCTCTCTTCCAGAATTTATGTCCGGTGGGAGTGTGTATGATTACCTCCATAAACATAAAGGTGTTTTCAAACTTCCTGCTTTAGTTGGAGTTGCAATGGATGTTTCAAAAGGCATGAACTACTTACACCAGAATAATATTATTCATCGTGATTTGAAAACTGCAAACCTTCTGATGGATGAAAATGGGGTGAGTAATCTATAATCAGGCCATGTAGAATGTGGAGTTGCTCCTGTTTCATGTGGATTTCATTTCAGTCAACACTTTAGCTTCCTTCTATACTTTTCAGACATGCAAAATATATGTATTGTTTGTGACAAGTGCCTTTTGCCTCAATGGCAATTCATGGCCACAAAAGTTCTTACTGTACCAAATCTAGGACTGGGTACATTTGCATGGCTTACCTGTATTAGCTTCTTTCTGCAGACTGTTAAAGTTGCTGATTTTGGTGTTGCCCGTGTTAAAGCTGAATCTGGAGTTATGACTGCAGAAACTGGTACTTACCGTTGGATGGCCCCAGAGGTAATTATTTATTATTAGCTTTGCTACCTTTATCATTTACCACTGCCAATGATTATATGTTTATATTAAATAAATGTGGCCAGGAAACACCTTATGCTCTAAGTTCATCTCCATGTCTCGTGCTTAAGATGTGAATGAAATCAATGGATTTCCTCGTAACATTAGAGAAGTGGAAATTCCTTATTATAATTGATTGTACCATCATAAAAGAACAAAAATGTTTCTACAAAAGAGTGATTTGCTACAGGTCCTTTAGCGGTATACTAAATAATTATCCAAAACATATAAATGATATATGAAAAACTGGGCCAACCTAGGGGTGGACAGGTGGCTTTATTAAAAGAAATAGACATCTGAATTCACCTTGGGAGAATTTGAACTTGGGTGATCTGGCCATCTGAGCATACATCTACAACCTTAACCAAATAAAGATGATATGCAGTAAAGTAATTGTTGAAGGAAGAACTGTGAGGATTTCATGCTATTGTATGCTGGTAGCTTCATACTGCTATCTTATGGCATGTGGAGGTGGCTCTGGACCAGGCCATGACAAAAAAATTGTTACAGCACGTTGTAGTGGTATAGGGTACCTTCCAAATGATCACAAGCTTTGGACTGCAGTGGATTCAAGAAATAGAGCTGTCCGGTTTACTAATTTTTCCACAAGTGGTGTGTCACCTAACAAAATCTTACATACTTGCAGGTCATAGAGCACAAACCCTATGATCACAAGGCTGATGTTTTTAGTTTTGGAATTTTAATGTGGGAACTACTCACAGGGAAGGTATGTGCATTAGTCTTCTGTTATTGAATTCATCCATTATGCTAGCTTATTCTTTTTTGAAATTAGTTATTAATTGGTATCTCATTGATTTCTGCAGATTCCTTATGAGTACCTGACTCCACTACAAGCAGCTGTTGGTGTAGTGCAGAAGGTAAAAATCAGCAGCTTCATTTGTTTTAATCTTGCTGTCTTCTTTGTCCAAAGTTCTTTTTCTAAGTGGAATATGCTCATTTTGTCCTTTTAATCACATTTTTTAAGAACAAGGAATAGCCTTAACCACATTCGACAGTGATAGAATAACCACATGTCTTGGAATCCAAGTCTATTCTGTGAAATCATGTGGATGGTTTGGTACATAAATGATTCAAAAAACATATTTCGTGGAGTTTTTCTTGAACACTAGCGAATATTTAGAATGAGTGAATGACAATGGGATCCCGGTGATAATAGATTAGGTACCTTCGCCACAGATGTAGAACTTTCTCACCTCTGCACTGTAAAGAGATAGGAAATAATTGCAGCATTGAGTCCTAATGTGTTATGTTTCGTTCACAGGGATTACGGCCTACAATTCCAAAACATACTCATGCAAGGCTTTCTGAGCTTCTTCAGAAATGTTGGCAGCAGGTCCCCGCTCAAAGACCAGACTTCTCCGAAATATTAGAAACTCTTCAGAGAATAGCAGAGGAGGTATTTGTTAACGCCTAATTTTATACTCCCTCCATTCAAAATTAAAATTCATTCCAACTTTCTTGGAGAGTCCAATCATCTCAAGTTTGACCAAAATTATAGAGAGAATTACAAAGATTTATGATATTAAATAGGTATACTACGAAAATATAAAAAAATGTAATGAAGAATCTAATGATACTTAGTTGGTATCCAGTTGGTATCATAAATGTTATTATTTTATTATATAGATTTGGTCAAATGTGAGACACAAGAAGTTGGAATGACTCGATATTTGGGATGGAGCTTATGCTGACGTCAATTGTGTTGCAGGTCGGAGACGAGCACGAGGGGAAGCACACAAGGAAAGAACACTGGGTGGTTTCTTTTCAGCTTTGAGGGGGCGGAGCCATTGAGACACGGTTGAAGACCTGAAATGTACATGGCCCCGGTCCATCCTTGAAGGACCTGAGCTACAACCAGCGCCTGTTCCTCGCACGTCAGCACGAGTACACTGAAATACAGACCCTGCTGCAGCTGCAGTTGACTGTAAGTGGCAATTTTAGCTGCAGGCATCGCTTTCCGCCTATCTGCTTGTTATTCCTGAGTTCCATTACACAATGTAACATAGGACAGGAAGCTTGGGAACTGTACATCATCATCAGTCTGATTTCTCAAACAGAGTTTATTCTTGCTGTTGCTGTAGATGAAAAATAAAAGGCCAGATTCAGGTCGTGGCGTGATTCTTTTAAGATCCCATTCCATCATCTAGCATATTTTCTTTTTAGGTGTCTTCATTCTCTTCTGGATATGCTCCATCCCTGCATGATGTGGTATGGAGTGAAACAACGCGGCAAGCTTGAGTACCTGAACATCATCTGCATCTGCATGGCATGGGTCTGCTCAGAACAATGTTGGGTTCTCTTGTGCCAAGTTTTTGTTCCCCAGTTGCCGTGAGATCAAATTATAGTCTTCATCGACAGTTTGACACAAATGATTTGAGGAGTGGCACTAGCACTAAGAGTTAGACTGTGATGCCATACTTGCACCAACTGCGATGCTTTTCAGAGCCGAAACCTAAACCCTGAGTTGTTTTTGTCAATTAAATCTTTGTAAAAACAATTCCAGAGCCCTCGCTGCATGCAAATGGAAATTCAAAATGACAGAAATTTCATTTATGTATGTATGCGTCATCGTGGTTATTATACATGTAATAGTAGCAGGAACCGTGAATCAAAGTAATGATGATGATGCCCACAAAGAAAAACCCCACACCCCACCGAGAAGCAAAAGGGCTGAGTATAGCCCAAAAGGCCCAAGGTCCAACAAACTTCATCTCCCATCTCCGTGTTCAAAAAAAAAAAAAAAAAAAAAAAAAAATCATCAAGAAGTACCCCCCTCGGCGCCCACGAGCAAGCAAAAGGCGCCGCCGCCGCTCAGCGCCGAGAGGAGCAGGGCCGTTGCTCAGCGGCCGCCGGCGACGATCCTCCGCCGATGCTATCCCTCCCCTACGCTGCCGACACCTCCTCCTCCGCCTCTGCGCTCGCCGGAACCGTACCTTCGTGTGCCTCTCCATCGCCGCCGCCGCCCTCTCCACCGGCCCTACGGTCACCTCCGCCGCCGCCCACTCCCATTTCCGACCGACTACGCGTCCTCCGCTCCCTCCACGCCATCGCCCCTGACCACCTCCCTCTCCCACCCGCTCCCTTCCTCCTCCCACGTCTGCCTCGCCGCCCACCTCGCCCGCCCGCGCCCGCCTCTTCGCGCACTCCCGCCGCCTCCTCTCCCGCCTGCTTGCTGCTAGCCACCGGCCCTACCTCGCCGCCTCCCTCGTCGACCTCCTCTACCGCGCGGCGCGCTCGCGTTGGGCCCCCGCCGCAGCGCGCTGCCGTCCGTCATCGACACCCTCCTCTCCCTGCTCGCCGACCACGGTCTCCTCGACGACGCCGTGCGCGCCCTTGCTCGCGTGCGGCAGCTGCCGGTGCCCCCGAACACCTGTACCTGCAATCACATTCTCCTGCGCCTCGCACGCAATCGCCAAGGCGGGCTCGTCAGGCGGCTCTTCGACCTGCTGCCGGCGCCTAACGTGTTCACGTTCAATATCGTGATTGATTTTCTGTGCAAGGAGGGAGAGCTTGTGGAAGCGAGGGCACTGTTCGTGAGGATGAAGGCGATGGGCTGCTTGCCGGATGTTGTCACCTACAATTCTTTTGATTGACGGGTATGGCAAGTGTGGGGAGCTGGAGGAGGTGGAGCGGTTGGTGTCGGAGATGAGGAGGTCTGGGTGTGCAGCTGATGTTGTCACGTACAATGCATTGATCAATTGCTTTTCCAAATTCAGGAGGATGGACAAGGCATACAGCTACTTTGGGGAGATGAAGAGGCAGGGAGTGATGGCCAATGTGGTTACATTTAGCACTTTTGTTGATGCATTTTGCAAAGAAGGGTTGGTCCGGGAGGCAATGAAGCTGTTTGCACAGATGAGAGTGAGGGGATGATGCCAAATGAGTTCACTTATACTTCATTGATCGATGGCACTTGCAAGGTAGGGAGGCTAGATGATGCCATTGTATTTCTTGATGAAATGGTGCATCAGGGGTTGGTGCCAAATGTGGTGACACACACTGTTATGGTCGATGGCCTTTGCAAAGAGGGTAAGGTTGCTGAAGCAGATAATATTTTGAGTCTGATGGAGAGAACTGGTGTTAAAGCCAACGAGTTGCTCTACACTACACTGATCCATGGGCACTTCATGAATAAGAACAGTGAGAGGGCTCTGGATTTGTTGAATCAGATGAAGAATAAAGGAATGGAACTGGATGTCTCTCTCTATGGCACTCTCATTTGGGGTCTCTGTAAAGATCAAAAGGTGGATGAAGCTAAGAGTCTGTTACATAAAATGGATGGCTGTGGTTTGAGACCTAATAATGTCATTTATACTACAATGATGGATGCCTTCTTTAAAGCAGGAAAAGAGTCAGAGGCCATTGCTTTATTCCACAAAATTTTGATTCTGGGTTCCAACCTAATGTTGTCACTTGTTGTGCATTAATTGATGGATTGTGCAAAGCAGGATCAATCTCGAAGCCATCTCCCATTTTAATAAAATGAGAGTTAGGTCTGGATCCAAATGTACATGCTTACACCGCATTAATTGATGGTTTTTGCAAGATCGGTTCCTTGAATAAGGCTGTGCAGTTGATGAATGAAATGGTTGACAAGGGTATGTCTCTTGACAAAGTTGTGTACACATCTCTTATTGATGGGTACATGAAGCAGGAAATCTCCAGGATGCCTTTGCACTCAAGGCTAAGATGATTGAAAGTGGTTTGCAACTTGATCTCTATTGCTACACTTGTTTTATCTCGGGCTTCTGTAATATGAATATGATGCAAGAAGCTAGAGGGGTTCTTTCAGAAATGATTGGTACTGGCATTACACCTGATGAGACGGTTTACAACTGTCTGATAAGAAAATACAAGAAATTGGGGATCATGGAGGAAGCGCCAAGTCTTCAGAATGAAATGGAAAGTGTTTTAAGCTCTTGCACAGAAGATACTGCTTCTGGTTCTGGTTGTGAAACCTGAGCTTGCGGCTGTATACAAGGTATAAAGGGACAGTTTTTCTTTTCTTTTTTTGATAATAGTATCAAAATTTCGCAATTGAACTATACATAACACAACTAAGGCAAATAAGTATTTATTCTTACATATCTTCTGAGTTAACAGTGTTGCACACAATATATTGTTTCAGCAGTAAGTAGTGATACCCAAATAGATCAATTGGATGTGTGCAGTGTGTGGCCATGCTGGTGATGATACTTTGCTCAAACATGCAGTGTGGCCATGACCTGCTGAAGTGCTGATGTTTTCTTTTCAATCTTGACTGACCTCCTCTCTTTTCTGACTGTGTACCCAGGATGTTTCCAAAAAGGTGTCTAGGTCAAATGGGATTTTGGCTGAGAGATCTACTAGGTCAAAAAGTCTAACAAGGATCGTGCTATTCTATCAAAAGCAAAGCTCAAGGGTGCTTTCTCTTTAATTGACTAAATAATGACACCTTCAAAAGTAAAGCTAAGCGTTAGAAGAGTACAAACAGTGAGACATTGGTATCATCCATCTTACTGTAGTCAGTTGTGTTTCAGGACCTTGTACGCCCAAAAGATATCAATTGAAGGAACTTGTCCAGGAGATCAAAGGTAACTGGGATCTCTTATGTCCCTACATTTTAGGATTCAGTATTCTGCAACTCTTCATTTTTCGTATTTACAAAATTTTGTCGAGTAGCCTCAACCGTGCCCAAATGGTACGCGCAGTTTGTTGTGCTTCTATTGACATGACCATTTAATTAGTGGGGCTTCACAGTTAATAATTTCCATGAATATATACAGTAAACACAATGATAGGAACAATGTTGTCCATTAGTTTCACATCAGTAGTAGTCTTGAACGTTGTTTCTGTGGGTTGAACTTTCATTGATAGTTTACAAATGAAGTTGGCAGGCTACATTTTGCACATTCACATCGGCTAGTAAGATGGTTTTCTTTCTAAGCATAAGCAGTAAGTGCTTTTAAATCAGGTAACAATATATATTTTGGTGCAATGTATAATTGTGTTCCCTTTTAAACATACTGTATGCTTTTTTTACACCATCTATAATATTTACCCATGATTCCATGGTGAAAAGTTACTGAAAAATTTTGCATAGACTTCGAGCTTTTTTTTAAGTCCTGGGAGATGTACAGGGAAGTCATAGTACCACTCATGCATTAAATATACCTTGAAGTTTCTGAGGTTGCACCTGTCTTCTTGTTATTTTACCTTATGTCTTATTTCTTCTACAATTATTACTATCCTACAGTCACTAAGTCATCATTTACGTCGAGATCTCTTCACTGTCATTTACCTGCCGACATCTTATGTTAACAGTACTTTTATCTGACTGATCTCTAGTAGAATGAGCCTAGATTTGAACTTCAAATGCAGGATATAACTGGATTTTAGGATAAAAATCACCACAAAGAGTGCTTCCCTGGCACTCTGCTTTTTTTTTTATGTACTACTTTGCTGAGTATTTTTTCTGGATTTTAGGAAGGTCCGTCACAAGAATGTTGTGCAGTTTATTGGTGCTTCCACTAAACCCCCAAATCTATATATAGTCACAGGTATGGTTGAAGAAAATGGTCGTTTCAAGTTGTCAATATTCTTGTTGTGATGGTAGTCGTGATACTGAGTGAACCATTTTATTTCCACTCTTCCAGAATTTATGTCCGGTGGAAGTGTGTATGATTATCTTCCATAAACATAAAGGTGTTTTCAAACTTCCTGCTTTAGTTGGAGTTGCAATGGATGTGTCAAAAGGCATGAACTACTTACACCAGAATAATATTATTCATCGTGATTTGAAAACTGCAAACCTTCTGATGGATGAAAATGGGGTGAGTAATCTAATCAGGCCATGGGTTGTTCCTGTTTCATGTGGATTCCATTTCAGTCAACACTTTAGCTTCCTTCTATACTTTCAGATATGTAAAATATATGTTTGTGACAAGTGCCTTTTGCCTCAATGGCAATTCATGGCCACAAAAGTTCTTACTGTACCAAATCTAGGACTGGGTCCAATCATCTCAAATTTGACCAAAATTATAGAGAGAAATAAGATTTATGACATCAAATAGGTATCTTATAAAATTTTTTTAAAAAAAATAATGAAGAATCTAATGATACTTAGTTGGTATCATAAATTTTTTATTATTTTATTATATAGATTTGGTCAAATGTGAGACGCAAGAAGTTAGAATGACTTGATGTTTGGGATGGAGTACACTTAGGGCTGCCTATGCTCCACGTATTCACCGATAGTAGTCTCGCAGTGTGTCGGGGTCTCCTGCAGAGGATGCAACCGCTTCAGCTGACAAAAGCTGTGGGCAGCAGCTGGAGCGCGCGATGGGGCGACGAGGCAGCTTCTTTCGCTCAGGACCACTGCCTGTACGCATGCTCGGGCAGGAATAAAGTGACGTCGTTGCAGCTCTGTGCAGCCTGCGTTGTAAAAATTTCGGGGCCAAACCTACTGTGCCAATGTGGACTGGTCTTTTTAATCTGAGGCAGTACGCAACTACTGCCCGCGTTGAAGAAGCCCTATGAATAGGAGCTTATGCTGACGTCAACTGTGTTGCAGGTCGGAGACGAGCAGGAGGGAAAGCACAAGGACAGAACACTGGGTGGTTTACTGGTTTCTTTTCAGCTTTGAGGGGCGGAGCCATTGAGTCGAGACACGGTTGAAGACCTGAAATGTACATGGCCCCGGTCCTCCTTGCAGGACCTGAGCTACAACCAGCGCCTGTTCCTCGCACGTCAGCACGAGTACACAGAAATACAGACCTGCTGCAGCTGCAGTTGACTGAAAGTGGCAATTTTTAGCTGCAGCCATCGCTTTTCCGCCTATGTGCTTGCTATTGCTGAGTTCCATTACACAATGTAGCATAGGACAGGAAGCATGGGAACTGTACATCATCATCAGTCTGATTTCTCAAACAGAGTGTTGCTGTTGCTGTAGATGAAAATAAAAAGCCAGATTCAGGTCGTGGCATGATTCTTTTAAAGATCACATTCCATCATTTAGCATCTTTTCTTTTTTAGGTGTCTTCATTCTCTTCTGGACATGCTCCATCCCTGCATGATGTGGTATGGAGTGAAACGATGCGGCAAGCTTGAGTAGCTGAACATCATCTGCATTGGCCCCTGCTCATAACAATGCTGGGTTCTCTTGTGCCAAGTTTTTGTTCCCCAGTTGCCGTGAGATCAAAATATAGTCTTTATCGACAGTTTGGCACTAATGATTCGAGGAGTGGCACTAGCACTAGAAAGAGTTAGACTTGTGATGCCTTACTTGCACCAACTGCGATGCTTTCCTTTTCTTTTTGCTTGATGAAAGGCCCCAAGAAACGAATAAAGTCATGTGCGATCAGTGTCTTTGGTTCGTTCCTTTTGTTCATCACGTTACCAAAAGCAATCACGAGCACTTCTAGTAGAAGCCAAAAAAGGAAAGCCATTGTCGTATTATACTTCTATAAGGGTTTGCCAACAACATTTATAAATAGCTAGCTGATAAAGAAGCTCCCTATGGTGTGATTGGTTTCCTGTGATACCCTTGGCAGTCATGGATACTCCTAAATTTTCACAATTTCACCATTGCCAATTCGCCAAAGGATCCCCTCTTTGAGCAAAGTACTCCCTTTCAGAACACTTCTCCATGTGTATGATATATACCAGGTCGAGGTGAACAATGGAGAATATCTTAATATGGAAAATATTCTTGGCTTCACTACGCGGCCATTGAGTCTGGACTGGTAAGCAATCCCCATTCTTGTCGACTAAGCATAGCCAAGTTAAATAAGTGGATATCGCTAAACTAAGATCCTCCTTTTTCTTTGAACTTAGTTAACTTCATTAGTGACTGATAGTTTGATCTCATCAAACCCCCTATCATGTTGCCTTGTATTAGGACTGAACATTAGTATTGATGATTTTTCTTTGTTAATAACCTACCCAGAAGCCCTTTCATAAGCCTCACGTATGCGTCTAAGTTCTAGTGCACCTTGCCCTTATCCTCATTAGAATCAATGAGTCATTAGTTAGTGAAAAACAAGTCAAATGACCAAAGAAGAGGATGGGCAAATGGGTCATTTGCCACAACTGACCCCACCTGTCAGGTCCCAAACGACGAAAAACTAACCGACAACGAACGGAATTGCTCGAAGGAAAAAAAAAGTTTTTAGACGGGGAATATATGTGATAGTTTGATCCTTTTAGTAATTTGGATGAGATTACGATCATTTTTTTAATGGCGCACACGTAAAAGGTTCACAGTCTTCACGTAAATTGTAAGGAACTAAACATAGCTTTAACAAAAATAAAAAGCATACGAGTACATGTTGTTAGCAGTAAAAAGTTATGTTGTTGGCAGTAAAGTTCTGTTGTCAATTTGTCGTACACCAAGGCACGCAGGCAGCAGTTGGAAGGGCCCGCCGGCCCGGTTGTTCGGACCCACCTGTCGGTCCCCTCACACAATTTTCTCTCTCAACTCCGGTCAATCCCCCAAAATCTCGCCGCCGTCCCCGGCGGTTAGCCGTAGGCTGCTTCCTCCTCGCCGTCTCCGGCCTCTGCGGTACTGCGTCTTCTATGACTCCAGTTCCTCGCCTCCAGCGAGCCCCCCAGTCTCCTCTCTTAAGCCTCTCCCCCCTGCCGCCACAATGCCGTCCCAGAGGTGTTCGGACCGCTCGTCGCCTGCGAGGCTCGGGCTCGCTTCTCATGTCGCCGCCATACTGTGCTGCTCCTTGTTTGATTCGGAGCTCGTGAACCGCTGATCTGCTCTGTGACGCCGCGGTGTCGTCCAATGGGGCTCCCGTACATGTACATGGGCGTGGCCCCATGCGCCCCGGCGACGACTCCGACAAGCTGAGCGAGGTATACTATCTTGTCCTGCCTAGACAGCCTCTCCACTACACTCTACCGATAGTGATAGGTTGTGGGTTTAGTTTCTCGCTCACTGCTGTCTTTGGGATGCAATGTCTTTTTCTCATTGGTTCCATACTTCCATGGAAATCGTTCGAAAGGCGCTTTATGTTCTTCTTCGCCTCTTTGGGGGTTGGTACTGCCTACTGGGGCAGGCATGGGCTTGTTTCCTCCGGGGTCAGGAAGCATGAAGGTTTGTCTATGTTAGTACTGTACACTAATGACCATATATAAAGAGAGAAAACATCCTTTGCAGGAACTTTTTTTTTGATCCGTGGTTAACTTTGCAGGATCTGAGTGGCTACCAAATAAGATTGCTGCACTTCTGAAGAATTAATCACTGGAAATCCAGATCAAGTGAATCAACTTCTCTGAAATGTTATAAACTCATATCAGGCCTGGAGGGGAGGTTCATTGTATATTGAACTAAGGCTAACTTACATAAACGAATGGAGATTTTCTCATCTTGTCAGCCAATGGGACAGGTTGATGAAAAAATGAGGGAAATGTTAATGAGAAAAAATACTGGGGGTTATTCTGTACGAGGAGACACTGTAATGGTGAAAATGTCAACAGTTCCACTCACTCTGATGGACATGATGTTTTGAGCAATGATCAGTGCCAGTTCCTTGGTAT
Source organism: Hyparrhenia diplandra (assembly GCA_015847255.1). NCBI lineage: Eukaryota > Viridiplantae > Streptophyta > Magnoliopsida > Poales > Poaceae > Hyparrhenia > Hyparrhenia diplandra. Next base: position 136,794 of record JADLZK010013128.1, read on the forward strand.
TTCAGGCTCCAATGGCAGTACAATATTGATTAAGAACTGCTGCAGTTTACTTAAACAGGCAATTTTTAAGGATGTAACTCTAACTTGTGTACATCAGAAATTGTTATGATTTTTTGTACTTGTTACTTCTGGGTTTCATAGTATATGTAATGTAGGAACATAATTCTTGTAAATTGTAAACAGTTGTTTTTTTAGCTGGTTGTGATCCTTTCATAGCTGAAAGAATAATCTTAATTCTGGGTTTGTTATGATTCTTCCGGAGTCCATTTATTTTTTAACATGCTGTCTACAAATTTGAATGCCCTGCATTTGTTCTCGGCATGCTATTAATTGTACTGTTTGAGATGCCCATTTATGTTGTGCTTTATCATTCATTTGCTTTTGACAAGGAAAAGGTTGCAATACCTAGTCCCTCATGCTGAACAAGGCACCTGCTGCTCAATTCTACTCTGAGTGAAGAAGAGTAAAGTTGCAAGCTCTCTTGTGCCCAGATTTTTGTTCCTGCACTGCTATGAGAATCGAGATACACGATATAATTTTGTATTGGCATGAAAATGACGCTCATCCATCTTGTTTGATGGGTTGTTGTATTCTTAGATTCTATGCTCCTGATACTAAACTTGCATTATTAGCATTACTTTTCTGCTCCCATAATAGTGCTTGTGCAAGGAATGAATAAAGTGGTTATGCAGCTGAGAGATCAGTGCCTTTAAGCCTTAGCTCTTCGCATCTGCCCTCTGATTGCATTGTTTTTAAGGTATGCCACCAGGATTTTATTATAGTTCTCTACACTTTAATGCTGAGGTTGTGCATGCTGCCTGCATTTCAGATAAAACTTCTTCTTTTTAGATGATGACGCAGCATACATTTGTTCTATAATCTTGTGAGGCTGCTAATAGTTCTTTTTTAATTGATGAAATTGAGCACTCTTTATTTCATAGAAGAAAACATTACATCATCCATAAGTGCCCATCTCATTTAGTGTGTGCAGTAATACACTCCTTTGGTTTACCAAACTAATATTTTTAGATATGATGCAGGTTTTCTATTACTTCATCGATCTTTACATAGTTACTAGTTAATTATAGGGTGTCCTATGATCAGGTTCCTGGAAAATATTGACCATATATAAATTTCTTAGTTGTAGAATTCGATACTACAGAACATATTAAGAAGGGGTTGTGCCATAGCTTAAAGGTCAACTGCTACCCATCAGATTTTGTTTGCTTTAGCTTTTGCTTTTCTCTTTATTTTTTCCTACCTCTGTTTTGTTCTGTTCTCATGCTCCGTTGGTTTCCTTTTCTGTTCACACTTTAAGCATCTTCTCTTTGCTTGGCAAGAGAGGCAGGGAACCTAATATATTTGAGAACAAGGAAGTTATATGTTTACTTTCACACCATTTCAGCATTGTAACCTATGTTCATGCCACCATGGTGGGGCTTGGTATTGAGCACCAATTGTGCAGGTTTATCATGAGAAATCTTTTATCTTACCTGATGTTTCAAGGGTGCTTGCATGCCTCTATGAGAAGGATGTCAAGTTTGAGACTCACACAGCCTCTTACAAGAGCTTACTCAGACTGCAGGTATTTCGACTCTCAATTCTAGTATTTTTTTGTGGCAGGAAGAATATGTTCAATTTGATGTGAGCATTTAATCTTCTTATTGTATATTTTTCATTCTCTGCTTACTGCAGGCATCATCACATGCTCCAGTTCCATTCTATGATGGCCCTATGTTTCTAGAAGGTAATACTTCATTTTGGCAGAATAACTTACCATTCCATGTCGGACCTTCATTCCTTGGAGCTTTTTTTTTTTTTCGAACACTGGAGCTTATATTTTCTACCGCTGGATAGTATTCAAGTTTGCATTCGCTAAAACAAAAGGCAAGTTAACTTGGTATTAGGAGGTAGGTTGTTTATTAGTTATCGCTAGGGAAATTGTCAGAAGGTTGTATATATGGCTAGCCTGGCATAAATTTAGACAAATCTATTAACTTATTGGCATTTCTCACTTAAAAATGTATTATTGATCCTTCTTGTTCACTAAAAAGGAGAGCGGTTTTCATCATATCATGTACGGAGTGTGTGCCAATCTTTTTTGATATTGTAGCTAGTATCCTGCTTGTTCAAAAGTATGTGCCAGTCAGTTCTCTAACATAATTCTTGGCGGCAGCAAATTAGCCCAATGCACTAAGTCACTACCAGTAACTATCATTTTTTTGTTTGAAACAAAGGCAGGAGCTCTGCCGCTCAATTAAAACGAAAAGAATATTATGTTCAAGAAGGTAGTAGCTAGCATTTGTCCATAAAAAGCTTCACTGAACTTATTTATAAGCTGGATCTGTGCAAGCTTTACTTAAATGTTCCTTTTGCGGCAAAACATTGGCCAGCATGAAATCAGTAATGTGTAAACACATTGATGCAACTCTGAGAGGGCATAAGAATTGGCCTTCAGTTGTGAATGAAATTTGACAATACATTTATATATATCCTATGCTCCATTCCAAATTATGTCCTAAGTCAAATTTTCAACTTTGACCAAGTTTATAGAAAAACATACAAACATCTATAGTGTCAAACTAGTTTCATTGGGTACATTATGAAATATATCTTGAATTCTTGATAGTGCATCTATGATATTGCAGATATCAATGTATTAACATACTTGGTTAAAGTTAAACAAGTTTGACTTAAGACAAAGCTAAAATGACTTACAATTTGAAACAGAGTGAGTATATTATTATATCATCATTTTTGTTCTTCGAGATTTCAAATTTGGGCATATACTTGTGAATAGCAGCTGAATGACAATAGCTTAATACATATTGATCATGTAGAACAACTGGCAAGTTTGCATTAACTTAGCTCTACGATTTCCTCACAGGTAAAAATATAGTATATTCAAAACAGTTAATCTTTTTTGTTGTTTTATATTCGACATGCAGTTGGGTGCTGTAGGATTAAAATAAAAATATGTACCAACAAAAGTGTACAACTAATATGATACTGTTTCCTTGTCACAAAATGTAAAAACATTGTATCTTCCTTTTTCAATTAACATGCAAATATTAGGATATTGATTTTAGTGTGTGAAGTTATGGATAGACTTAGACTAGCAACATATTACTCTTTGGCATCCCAGGACACAATATGTTTCAGTAACAATGTGCACATCCCCATGCATGCTGTAAAAGTTTGAATCTTCACTTGCTAAAGTCAGAAGGAAACTTTTAGTAGTATTCTCCATTTGCGAATGCAGTTAATTTGCTAAAGTCAGAAGGAAACAATACTATAGTTGTAAACATACAAATATAGGCAAGGGAATGAGTTCATGATGAACTGCTCATAATAGTTAGCTCTTATTAGGTGATAGCGATATACATGAAGTGTTAGGGATCCATTTCTTGCCAGTCAACAGAAAAGCGGGTTCAGAAATCAGCAGTACTGAAATGGAATTTAAATTTTAGGTGCTCATTTATTCAAACTTCTTTTGAGAGTTCTAATACACTCTTCAAGTGATACAGAACCACTCTGTATTTTGCTTGCAATATTGAAGGTCAGTCTTCATAAAAATGTAAAACATGTGCTTCACTTAAAGCTGATGATTCTGCCTTCTATTTTCAGAATCCAGAGAAATCTGTCGTTATATAGCAGAAAAGTACGAACATCAAGGATATCCATTCCTCCTTGGGAAGGATGCCCTTGAGAGGGCTTCAATTGAGCAATGGCTCCACAACGAGGAGCATGCTTTCAACCCTCCAAGCCGGGCCTTGTTTTGTCATTTGGCCTTTCCCCCAGGTGATGAAGAAGATGATGATATTGACATTTATACAAGGAAGCTAGAAGAGGTTCTGGAAGTTTATGAGCAAAGGCTCAGTGACAGTGAATTCCTAGTTGGAAACAAGTTCACTCTTGCTGACCTTGTTCACCTGCCAAACTCCCACTATATCAAAGCGCCTAACAAGTTTCTTTACCTTATGATTCGAGGAAAAAAAATGTAAGGAGGTGGTGGGATGCTATTTCTGATCGGGATTCTTGGAAGAAAGTACTGAGGTATATGAAGTGGGTGGAGGAGCAGAACAAACAAGAACAACTCAAGAAGCAGCGGCAGGAGGAGGAGGATCCTAGAACCTCTGCTGACTCAAGTCGACTAGACCCTAGAAAGCAGATCAGAACAGAGCCTCAGACAATATTGGTTTCTCCTACTGATACCAGATCATCATCTTCCATAGTTCCTCGAACAAAGAAGCCGTCTTCCTGGTTATACTTCCCCCTGATGAATTACTATCCTCAAGCCATAGTACTCCTGCTGATAAAACTTCAGTTGTCCAAAAAGAAACTACCACCTTTACTAATCCTCAAGAAACGCCACCAACCTCAGTTCAAAGTACTCCCTGTCACTATTCCTGTCCAAAGCACTAAACATGCTACTTCCCCAGCCACTGCCAGCACCAAAGATGATTCAATCCTTGAATCAAGTTCATCCAAGGATGTTTCTAGTGACCTTGATGTGTTTGATCACTACCCAAGCCATACTGATGTAGATACACTATATATTGAACCTTCTACACGAAAAAAACTTCAGGAACATTGGATGCATTCCCTGGGTCCAACATTGGCACTGATTCTAATAAAACCAGTTCTATATCAGCCACAGAAGAGCCTGACCAACCCACGTGATCTGATTTCTACAAGAGTGACAGCACAGGGACCGTGTCGATTCTCAGTTCAAAGAATCAGTTCCATATTCTGGTCGTACTCCACCAGAACTTGAACCTACAGATGCTTCTGCTAGCAAGCTCCACACAATGGATGTTCATCGTAGGCTGCAGGTTGAGCAGTGGCATTCTGCTAAAACTGGATTAAATGACCTAAAGCATGATGATGCTGATCATTTAGTGTCTACTCAACAAGGAAAACCAAGAAAAGATGTGCAGCAGTATCCATCACAAGATTCAGAACAGGCAACCTCACATTCTGTTCCTCAAGAACCAATGAGTCCAGATGTCTTGTCTCAACTTGAGGATTATGCATCTTCTGATCAGAGAGGTGCTTTACTGCCCCTTCTACACAAGAACATGGTGTTACTCCATCAAGGCAAGTAGCAGCTAAAGATGCTCGCAGGAGAATTTCATCCCAAACTGTGTATCCAGGTGGTCAAGATACCAGCAAGCAACCTAGAGACCATGGTTCTGTACCAAGGCAGGAGAACCTCAAGATGCTAGGGAGATATTTGATGAATCAAAGGCTCTAGATTCCACTATATCCAGTGAGAGATTTCCATATACTTCTCAATTGTCTCTCCCAAGACAAGATTTAGATGGTGCTCGCCATGCTACTGCACCATTTGAAACGAGATATCCTGGCGCTGAAGATAGCTTCCAAGCAAGCTAAAGACAAAAATTTCTACCCCATGGCAAATGACAGACCATGATGCTGGAGATGTCAATGAAGAAACAGAAGTTTCTGAGTCTTCATCATTCCAAGTGCAACCTTCATATTTTGAGAGGGCTTCCATGCTCCTTCACGGGAAGCAAGAAACAATTGATGACACCTTCAAAGAAACAAGATATCACAGTGTGGCCCCACCTTCCCAAACAAGATATCAGACTCCTCCATCCAAAGCAAGATATCCAACTGCTGAAGATGCCAGCAAGCAACCAAGAAGGACTGCACCAACACCTAAGAAGAAAGCTGCCCAAGATGATAATGACACATCTGAAGAATTAAAGACTGCCGATGAAGTAGCATCAACTGAGCAGCCTTTAGATGCTTGGAGATCACCTGTTTCTCCACGAAGACAAAAAGGTCGAGGATTCTTCTAGGTCAGATACATCAAAGAGACATCCTTATGATGAAGAAGACATCAAGTTGCCAACACTGCTTCGGTGTCATGGCAAATTGCACCTGATGGTGATAAAAATATCTTTGAAGAAACAAAACTTCCTGACTCTACACCAAGTGCAAAACCCATGTACACACCAAGGAACTCCTTTTCCTCCTCTAAGGCAAGCAGAAGTTAAAGATGCTGGGCGGACAGAGGCAGACAAAGTAGAGCAACCATTCCTGAATCACAGAAAATGGTGTCAGGGGATGCCCAAACCACACAGGGAGAAAGGAAGACTGGTACACCTGGAGAGCAATCTTCAGATCGTCTGCAAACTATTCCTCAATCAAGGCCGACAGCAGCTAAAGGTTTGTCTACCAGAGAAGAAATAACCAATGAACAGACAGTGGTGCCACCTCTATTGAGCAATGAACCAACTTCTCGAGTTCAACCTGCCTCTGAATCCTTACAAGAAGTAGCTTCCCATGGAGGTTTTTCTACCAAACCATCCACCATTGAAAAAATGGCAGCGTGCAACTGTGCCACTAAATGATATCACTACTAGTTCTGGTGATGGTGACATTGAGCAGAGACACCTGGTGTCCAAAGTGTGTCACCATCATTCCCAGGAGCTTCCACAGCTCGTCATGCCACTAGTGATGACAAAATGCTACCAACTCCATATTCTGCTCCAGCACATACCAAGAGAGAAACTCCTGATGGTCATGAAATTGTTGATTCAGAGCTTGTCAGCACACCTCATAGACATATATCAGAGGATGCAAAAAATTAGACAGGATCAAGCCACGGTCCATGAAGATGTTCATGGCGCCAATTTGTCAGCTCATGATGTGGCTAAAGATACATTCAAAGAAGCAAAGGTTGCTGAGTCTACACCATCTAGTGCAAAAACCTATGTACTCTCAACAACCTGCTCCTACCCAAGGCATGCAGAAGTGGAAGATAATTGGGACAAACGGATGAAAGGTAGAGAACCTGTTCCTGAACGACAACAAATGTTGGAAAAATGGGAAGGTACAGCCAGAGAGCAAGTTTCTGATAGTTGGAAGCAAGTGCTCCATCAAGACAGGCAGCAGCTGAAGATGTTCGTGGTGCAACTGGTGATACAATACAGTCTCCAGATGTTCTTGACACTTCCAAGAAATCTAGAGGTGCCTATGAAGAAGCTAAAGGCCCTGGCTCTGTTAAGGAGGAGAAGACATCTACTTACCAGAAGAAGCCTCTGGTAGCACAAGACAGTCAGGAGCAAGCTCAAACCATCCCATCTGGTGAGAAAGAAGATGGTTCTATACGAAAGCATCAACAAGCTTCTGATGCTCCAAATACTTTTGTTGAGAAATTAAATGCTTCAGAACCTGCAAGAGTAAAAACTCATGGTGACTTCAGTGCTGAACAGCCATATAGAAAAAAGATACCACTGATGACCAGAAAGTGGCACCTCTTCTTTCGACAAGAGAACTAACTTCCCACATCCAACCTCCCCTCCTGAACCATCATATGATGCAGCTCTCCACAGAGATTTGTCTAGCAAACCATCCACCATTAATCAGTGGCAACGTTCATCTGCGCCATTACATGGTGTGACTAGTAGTTCTGGTGTTGATGAGGTGGCCAAGTCAACCGTTGATGAGAAGCCAACTCCAGTGAGTCAGCAAATATCTGATGAGCAAAGAGTGGAATACCCCGTACCAATAGAAGCAGAAATATCTGGTGTTCAACATGCTTCACCATCATTTCCAGGAGCTTCTGTGGATGATCGTGCCAGTGTTGGTGATAAGTTTGCCAAGCGCTCAATTATTGATGAAAGAGTTGGAGAACCAACACAAACGCGAAAAATCATCAAGATGCTCATCCTTCTTCAGTACCTACTAAGACAGAAACAAAGGTCGCTGACTCTATACCATCTAGGGATAAAAGCATGCAAAGTAGAGAAACTATTCCTGAACAACAAAAAATGGTGGAAAGAAAGAGAAGTATATCTGGAGAGCAATTATCAGATGGTATGAAAGAAATTCGTCCATCAAGACAGCCATTAGCTGAGGATGCTTACAATACAGTCTCCAGACATCCTTGACACTCCCAAGAAATCTAGAGCCACCTTTGAAGAATCAATAGGTCCTGGATCTACCTTACCCAAAGCACAAGGTTTGGACGCCTCAAGATTCTCAGCTCACTAAAGGAGAATCTACAGTGCCAACTACTGACCAAAGGAAGGACTGAAATATGCAAAAGATGATGAAAGCATCACTACTGAAGAAAATTCACTATCAACAAAGAGACTTAGGAGATGTTCCAGGAAAGTGCATCCACTGCACCTGAGACACAGCATACCCGATTCTGAGGGCTCTAATGCACTGGAGAAAACATCCTCTGTTTATCATAAAGGTCCTCTGGCTGCACAAGACATCCCGGAGGAAGCTCAAGCCATCCCAGCTGATGAGAAAGTAGATAGTTCTACATCAGAGCATCATGAATCCTTTGGTGATCCGTACACTGATCATAAAAATTAAGTGTTTCTGCACCAGCCAGAGCAGATACTCATGATGATCAGAGTGCAGAAGAGCAATATAAAAATACACTGCCGATGATCAGAAAGTGGCTCCATCTCTATCAAGCAAAGAACCAGCATCCCAAGTGCAACCTGCCTCTGAACCATTACAAAGAGCAGTTGTTGATGGGGATTTGCCTAGCAAATCATTCACCATTGATCAATGGCAACGTACGGCTGCTCCATTAGATGGTGTAATTACTGATTCTGGTGATGATGGGGCAGCGATGTCTTCTAACAATGATCAAAAGTCAAGATCAACGAGTCAAGAAGCAACTCCAAGTTCACAGAGTGTCAATCAAATGGGCAAACAATCTGGTGAGCAAAAGGTCGAGCCACCTGTACCAATTGTTGCAGAAGCATCTGATGTTGGACGTGCTGCACCGTCACTCCCAGAAGCTGCCAGAGCTGATGTTGCCACTGTCAGTGATAAAATTTACTGAGCAGTCCAACATTGATGAAAGAATGGAAACCAAAATTAATGCAAGCACCAATTACAGCTGCTCATCCTGCTTCAGCACGTACCATGAGAACTCCTGATAGTCATGAAGCTGGTGAGCTTTTCGCACACCTGAGGGGCCAAAAGATTAGAGGCTTCAAAAGCTATAATGAGATCCTGCCACAATCCATAAAGATGTTTATGATGCCAGTTTGCCAACTCATGATGCAGCTATTGATGAAAAGACAGCAACAGATCATGCTAATGGTGATGAGGTTGTCACAGGATCTTTACATGATCAACAGGCACATGACCTGCATCAATTCAAGCACAGCCAACTATTTGGTGACTCGGGGAAAGCTGAATTGGCAAAACCAACTGTAACTGATCAAGAAGCAACAGTGCCTGCTGCTGGCCCAACATCAGTGGATCCCCAACATGCTGACATCGTACCAGCGGGAGTAGCCCATTCTGACCCAGAAATCTACACCGTCAGGTAACTGATTTCTTCTGTAAAAAAAAAACAAACTGCTGACTAGCTAGAAGTTTTGCATCATGAATAGTTCCTCAAAAAGTAACAGTTTGCTTTGTGGATTTTAGATAAAGGATCAGCTCGTGCTGCACAACATCCTTCCCCTGTTGAACCAATAAAGGCAGACAGTACTAGTCGTCGCAAAAAGATTTCGGCAACTTGGGTCAGACCACCTGCACCGAGCACGATAGGAATTCGAACCCAGATACCAGGGTGTTATTAATAGGAAAATCAGGGAGGTAACTCCTGATAACCCTTGACACTGATGATTCTGGAAAACCATTTGTTCCAAAAAAAAATCAGAACATGTTTCACAACATCAGAAAGCAATCCCTGATCAAGAAGAAATGACATCTCCACAAAGGCCGCAGAGTTTCCAACGTCAGATACCCAACTTTCCTCGGCAGATGTTCATGAAGTCACCCCGATGATCAACAGACTGTCGAGTCAATTACTCCATTGGTTTCAAGTGGAAAACAAGTTTCTCATGTCAATCTCCTTCCAAACCAGGCGAAGCAGATCCTGCTAAAACAAAAATTGCCCTGTCAGGTAATTTCTCTTTTACATGAGATAAACATATTGTTGATGCCATTCCAAAAAAGAAAAAAATCCTGCTACACCTAACATTGCTTTCTCCATTTTTGGGTGAAGAATCACTTCATTCTTCAGAAAGAGAAGCAAAGAGGCAGAACCTCACTCCAGCAACACAAGAACCAACTACTAAAGGGGTCTACAAGACTCTGGAAATATCAGTCACCAAGACCAAGCCTCAACTGACCAAACCATGACACCTGCGATGAGCTCAGCAGCACCATCCGATGCTCCTGAAGGTACTGAACCAGGTGAGGATTCATGATGAACAGAAATTCAACGGACTATTAATTTCAGGTTAACATTCAGTATGCATAGCTCTCTAATAATTTCATTCCTCATATTACAGGTCCAAATTCTTCTCAATCCCATACAGACCCCTTTCACTACTGAGCCGACAAAAAGAGACACTATAGTTCACGACAGCTGATCCAAGGCGAAGACAAAACAATAACTCATCAACAAGCCATTACACCTGCTCAGACACAGCTAAACCTCCATTCCCAGGTGCTCAGGATGCATCAAAGGAAATTTCAGGAAAGTATTACTGATGATGGGCCAGTGGAGGATTATTCTCCCAAGCGTGCACAGACACAGCCACCTGGAAGAGCTCTAGATGTGTCACCACCGTATTCCTCGGCGAAGCTAAATCAACTAGACAGGAGCCAAGCCACCAACAGGGTACCAAGCATCTTCTCCGGAAACTCAGCTTGGATCTCACAAACACAAGGCAAAGCTGCCCTAGCAGAACAAAGTTTGCTGTATCAATAATTTGGTGTTTTAGTCGTTTCTGTTGGTTAACTAAAGGTCCACCCTTTTTCCAAGTTTAGTAGAAAATAACGGGATACTGAATAGAACTATTCTTTTTTCATTTCAGATGAAAAATCTACTGATGCCTCAAAATCATTTGTCTCTGCTGAATATGATAGAAGACACGAATGCTGCTCTGCTGATCAAGCGATTGTACCACCGGTATTACCGATCAGGTTGCAAGGTCAACACCAGATACTAGTGGCGGCTTTATCAAAGAGATCAGGAATCTTCTCCTGGCGATGGTCAGATCGAAATTTGGAAAGCCCACTTATTGCTAGCCAAGATGAACCCTCTGGGTGCTGGACCTGCTTTTGAAGGATCTACTCCCCAAAGAGCATAGTGCTGTGTAGATGAGAAAGAGGACACTATCACCTAGCAAGGCACAGACTTCCAACACTGGGCCTGATTAGAGCACAAATTGGTGGTGATTCTCGTCTTAGTGGTGCTGGTATGCCAGCCGCAAGCTCTATGGAGAAGCAAAAGGCAGAACCTCCTGCAGCAACACAAGAACCAACTTCTAAGGGTCTACAAGACTCTGGAAATATCAGTCGCCAAGACAAGCCTCAACTGATCAAACAGCGTAACACCCCTGCGATGAGCTCCAGCAACACCATCGTTCTCCTGAAAGATACTGAACCAGGTGAGGCAATTCTGATGAACAGAAACAGACTATTAATTTCAGGTTAATATTCGTATGCATAGTTCTGCTAATAATTTGATTCCTCATATTACAGGTCCAAATTCTTCTCAATCCCATACAGACCCCTTTCTCACAGGCCAACAAGCGAAGACACTACTGTACGGCAGCTGATCAAAGGCGAGAACATGGAAACAATAACTCATCAACAAGCCATTACATCTGCCCCCACACACAGCTAAACCTCCATTCCCAGGTGCTCAGGATGCATCAAGGAAATTTCAGGAGAAAGTATTGATGATGGGCCAGTGGAGGATTATTCTCCCAAGCGTGCGGCACAGACACAGCCACCTGCAGCAACTCTAGATGTGTCACCACCATATTCCTCGGCAGCTAAATCAACTGAGGCAAGCCACCAACAGGGTACCCAAGCATCTTCTCTAGGCTCCAGCTTGGATCCTCCCCAAACTGAGCAGCTTTAGCAGAACAAAAGAGTTTGCTGTATCAGGTAGTGTTTAGTGGGTTTTCTGTTGGTTAACTAAAGTTCACCCTTTTTCAAGTTTAGTAGAAAATAACGGGATACTGAATAGAACTACTCTTTTCATTTCAGATGAAAAAATCTACCGGCATATAAAATCATTGCCTCTGCTGAACCAACGATAGAGGCCCCGCAGATATATATGCTGATCAAGCGAGTGTACCACCGGTATTTACCGTCCCGGGTGCTAAGATCAACACCAAAATACTGAGTGGCTTTATCAGAATAGGAATCTTCTCTGACGATGGTCAGATCAGAAACTGGAAAGCTTCACTTATTGCTAGCCAGAAAGGCACCTCGTGCTGGACGTGCTTTGGAAGGATCTACTCCCAAAAGAGGATAATTGCCATTGTAGATGCAGAGGACAGTATCACCTAGCCAGGCACAGACTTCAAAGCACTGGGCCTGATTGCCCTGTGCGATTCACTAAGCTGACCGGCAAACCTGGAGAAGCAAGCAGAACCTCCTGCAACACAAGAACCAATGCTAGGGTCTCAAGACTCTGGAAATATCGAGTCGCCAAGACAAGCCCTCAACCTGATCAAAACGACACCTGCGCATGAGCTCAGCAGCACATCCGATGCTCCTGAATGTACTGAACCAGGTAGGCACTCATGATGAACAGAAACGACTATTAATTTCAGGTTAATATTCAGTATGCATAGTTCTGCTAATAATTTGATTCCTCATATTACAGGTCCAAAATTTCTCGATCCATACAGACCCCTTCTACCGAGCCTACAGAAGCACACTATTGTACGCAGCTGATCAAGGCAAAGACATGGAAACAATAACTCCTCAACAAGCCATTCACCTGCCCAGACACAGCTAAACCTCC